>NC_069458.1:14796356-14848634 GCF_026875155.1 Cherax quadricarinatus | reverse complement strand
ATTTTGACCATTTTCAAAACGATTTATTTTTAAGTGTTTGTTGTACAACTAGCTTTTTTATGAGGCATTTTGCAATATTCTTTCATTCCTTTCTCTCCTCTCTCTCTCTCTATCTCTCCTCCCTCTCTCTCATCTCTCTCTCCTCTCTCCTCTCCTCTCTCTTCTCTCTCTCTCTCCTCTCTCTTTTACACAGGGTATTACAAGTTATTGGGCCTAACTTTTTAAAGCTAGGTATTTCATCATTCCTTTTAAAAGCCTTTTATGGCCTTATCATTTAGAATTCTCTTATCCTATCATTTTTCAGAGTCGTACAATAACACTGTTTGGTCCTTGACAGTGAGACCTCTGACTTATCACTACTAAGCCGTCACACTCACGAAACTATGAATGATTGCAAACAAACCATACCACGGGCTAGGGTTTTGGGAGTCGGTCTGGAGTTTTGAGACTCTCTGATCGCGGGTTCAAACCCCACCCGTGCTATGGTTAAGTCCTTCACGTTAGTGGCTAGAATTAGTTTTATACTCCATTCTAGCATTTATTTCCTCAGTTTTCTATATCGGAGGAACTGAAATTTGCCTTCACTGAAAATAATAATATTTTCTTGGGCCCACTGGAAGACTTTGGTGTATATCAGCTTGGAGATTACTGTCCTCAGTGAATGTCACTCTGATGCACATTCTAATATCCTTTGGGAAAGGATGATACAGTGCTGGATTTTTGTATCTGATCAAATATGAGGATAAAGGAACGGATGGGGCCGAACTGTGCCTTGGGGGGCCAGTTTTTACCTTGACACCCTATAAACTCCTTTTTTATTTCTCTTTTTTTTATAAGAAATTGAAAAATTTTAAACTTTCCCCCCCTTTTTCCAAAAAAAATTGTGCAAAATTTAGCTGAAACCATTTTGTTTTTTGAGGGGGTTTTGCAGCACTGAAAACCCGGGGTATTTTAAAGATCAAACAAGACCCTTCTAGTGGCGGTGGTTTGAGAGGGACCGACCTCCCCAAAAACCCCGTGCCCCGCCCTGTTGGGCTTTTTAAATCTTGTAAATTTGTTTCTTTTATGGAACAATGCTCTTTCCAGACTGAGGGACTGACCACCTCAAAACTTTTAGGGTGATGGACTGATTACATCGGTCTTCAAGTATCTTCTGCTTCTATCAACTTTTCTGTTACTCGATGGAAGAAGCCTACTGTGTTAGGCGAAAACGTTGCGAAATAAAGATACCTAACTGCTGCATATGTGTCTTACCTAAACAATCTATCGGTTTTTTATACATTTTAATGTTCATTACTCCTTTGTTGTTTTCTATTTATTAGAACGTTGAAAATCAACCTTCCCACTTTTCCACTTAATCCTGTTGCACACGTTTTTATGCTGTTACACCATATTTGTACTTGTCGAAGGCTTCTGCAACGTCACTGTGTACATTCTAAGAACATAAGAATGAAACATAAGAACGAAGGAACACTGCCAGGGAAGGCCATACTGGCCCATGCGAGGCAGGACAAGTTCCTACCGGCTTAAGCCAATGCACCCAACCTAGTCAGGTCAGGTCACATTGACTTAAGGGAGGAACCGGCAAACCGACCTGTTAGCACAAGCTATCAGGGTCTCCCCCAACTCACACCCACCCACATCTATTCATGTATTTATCCAACCTATTTTTAAGCTAACAAACGTTCTAGCCTCTATAACGGGTACTTGGAGTTTGTTCACTCATCCACAACTATATTACCATACCAGTACTTTCCTATATCCTTCCTGAATCTGAATTTTTCCAACTTAAAACCATTGCTGCGAGTCCTGTCTAGGCTAGCTATTTTCATGCCACTATTTACATCCCCTTTATTTATTCCTGTCTTCCATTTATACACCTCAATCATATCCCCCCTAATTCTACGTCTTTCTAGAGAGTGCAGATTCAGGGTCCTCAGTCTATCTTCATAGGGAAGGTTTCTGATACATGGGATCAACTTTGTCATCCTCCTTTGTACATTTTCCAGAGAATTTATATCCATTCTGTCTCTGCGTGTTATTTATCTTGCAGTGCATCCAAGATCGTGTCACAATGGTGCGGTAGTTGTGAGAGGCAGGAGCGACCTGCGCTAAACCCGTGCTGCCCTGAGTTGTGACAATTATTGTTATTCATGGGGGTGGAAATCTTGTTTCGTAAAACCCTTTCAAAGATTTTGCAGTGTTGGAGGTTAGTGCTTATCAGTGTACTGTACTTTGCTGTCGCCTTTGTGGAGGTGGAGCTATCTCTGATGTTTAAGACTGTAGGGTGATCTGTTCTAGGTTTAAGATAAGATTTCGTTCGGATTTTTAACCCCGGTGGGTTAGCCCCCGGGCATAACCCAAGAAAGTCAGTGCGTCGTCGGAGGATTGGTCTGTCTTATTTAAATGTGGTCCTCAATCTTGTCCCCCAGGAGCGACCCACACCAGTCGACTAACACCAGGTACCTTTTTGCTGCTAGGTGACAGGACAACAGTGTAAGGAAACGCGTCGAAAATGTGAATTCCACCCAGCGGAATCGAACCGGGCTCATGGTGAAACGAGAGCTTCGCCAGCCAGGCCTCTGGGGTGTCCTCTCCACTGATTATTTTAAGGCACATGAATGGGGGTTTCTTGCAAGTCATTACGAACACGGGAGTTCCATGAATCTGGGCTAGGGCAGAGTGCATGGCCATGTTGTCGATGGCTTTTTCAAAATTAAGGGCTATGTCAAAAATTCTATTTTCCCTGGAAAACAAAACACTATCATTGATATATATTCTGATCTTTTATTTGGATGGTATTTATCTCTCTCACAAGAGAAGGGAAAAAAAAAAAAAACACGAAGGTGAATTCTGAAGAGGTTCAGCTCCCAACTGAACCTTGTCAAGGACGGGGGAAGTTGTACAGGAAACTGAACCCTTTCAAATTTCATTTTGAATTTGTTAGTTAGTTGTGAAGTGTTTCAGTTTCGGTATTTTCCACCCAAAATAAATTTTTTTTTTTAATTTGCAGGTGTTCTGAGGGCAGCTGCAGCAGAAAACATCTGTTTATTTGGTTACTGAAACCGAGGCTATGAAAATAAGAGCTCCGTGGGTCGTGAGATATAATAGATGAGAGAGTTTCCGAGAAGATAAGAGGGTGGAGACCTAATCATTAAACCAACAGGAAAAGAACTTTCTACCATTTGGGAATAACATCCAGAGAGAAAACTGGAAGCCATGATGCTCTTGGCAAAGTGTTCTTACACTGCTCACTGCCTCATCTAGCAGAAAATAATCCAGAACATATTCAACTTTCCTGGGCGGCATTTGGTTCCTGGAGAAACGTTGGAGAAAGGTCCCCTTATATCTGCCTAACCCTATTCACTCAGCTGTAAAACAAAAACGTACATGTTAGTCTACTGTTGTTGGGTGCCCTGGGGGGGGGGGGAAAAGACGTTTTAAGGATCTACGAGGATTTAAACCAACACTGTTTTGACCTTCTTGCCATATTGGGTAATATAATCCTCAAGGAGAATAAACAGACGGAAGAAATTCTGCTCTTTCAAGGACATGACAGGCGAGGCTTCAAGAGGATGTCGCAAGGACCTTGATACCAGCGATATCTCTCTGGCATGGAATGGCGGCGTGGGACGGATCAGGAGTACATGATCCAGTAGACAATACCAAACATTATTCTAAATGATGTGAAATGACTGTAATAAAGCAACCAGGAGGGGGCGAAAGTGGTGGGGAAAACCGGGAAGGAGTTCCACGAAAACCGGAAAACTTCTGGAAGACACTTTGAAAGTGAGGCCAAGGGGCCGCCCCCACCCCCCCCCCACCCCCCCCCCCCCCCCCCCCCCCCCCCCCACCACCCCCCCCCCACCCCGGGGGACTTTGATGGGAAATTGTGGGAGTGTAACGAGGGTGAAGGAGGCGCGGCGCGAGTTACCTGACGGAGGTGGGGGTGGTTGGTAGTTTTTGCAGTTTTTCATCACGTGGAGTAAAACATCTGTATGAAACTGCAGGACGGACCCTAGACGTTGTTGGGGGGACAATGGACGCTGCTGGGGGATACCTGGGACGCTGCTGGGGGCACCTGGACGTTGCTTGGGGGAGACACCTGGACGCTGCTGAGGGCACCTGGACGATGCTGGGGGGACACCTGGACGCTGCTGGGGGCGGACATTGCTGGGGCACCTGGACGTTGTTGGGGACACCTGGATGCTGTTGGGGACACCTGGACGCTGCTGGAGTATACCTAGACGTTACTGGGGGACACCTGGACGCTACTGGGGACGCCTTGACGCTGCTGGGGGATACTTAGACGCTGTTGGGAACATCTGGACGCTTATGGGGAATCTGGACGTGGCTGAGGATCCTGAACGCTGCTGGGACACCTAGATGCTGCTAGGGGATATTGGACGATGATGGAGATACCTGTATACTGTTGAGGACACCTGGACGCTGCTGGGGACATCTGGACGTTGCAGTCACTCTACTAATAAGACTACAATCCCTCTACTAATAAAATGTCCTATACAATCAATTTTCTTTCTTACTCTGTGCTGACAAACCAAGTGTAATTTTCTTTCATTGTAGACCAAGATTGGTGAACCATTCACCAATAACCTGCACAATGTTGAACTTTTAGATGACCTTTCGATCTATATTGGACTTGTTAATGGTCCAAAACTGACCGAAACGTCTTTCATATGTTTGTCTCTTTGTATGTACGGGTTATTTGTGTATTGTCAGTCACGGTATTGTGCCTCTTTAGTCTCTCTTAGTTCTATGGTATTCACTTGACAATAAATATTATGGCATCGGGCTAGATTGTCTAGTCTGTGTACATCCTGCTGAGCCTTTCCACGTAGCATTAAACAGGAAAGTGGGTGCTTAGTGACGTCGTAGAATCGTCGGATACTACTAGTCCAGGTTATTTATCCGAAGGTTTACTAACACCCAGTTTACTAACACCCAGTTTACTAACACCCAGTTTCCCATGTTGCCACTGGAATTCTTTTAATCCTGTGATGGACTTACAATCCCAAACATTCGATACCCTATTTACTATAAGGGAAATCCGTGGTGGATTGATGTATGGAGGTTGTTCAAATGCTCTCTGCGTACCTGGGAATGAGCTAGGTAGTGGTAGTCTGGCCAGGATTGGGCTATGAAGTGAGCTAAGATGAACTGTGTAAAAAGTAGAGTTGTTTTCCAGTTGCTGGGGCCTCTACTGGTCTCTTGCTTCGGTGTACTCTTCTCCGTTACCTGCTTGTAGGACGGGAGTCGTTCAGCTACTACAGCCTGGATCTTCAACGTCTGTGCTTTCATCTGGAACATGATAGGGCTTATTTGTCAGGCCGCTGGTGAAGGAGTTTGGCTGGAGGCAAATATTGCCTTCCAAGGGATTCCTCACCTCAGCCTCTGTTATCATGCCCGCCTTCCTCCCTCACCATGTTCTTGTTCTTCTCCTTTTCGTTACTCAGTGGTAAGGTTTCTCCTTGTTCACAGGGAAAAATTTCTTTTCCTTTTTGGTTACTATGTAATTCTCCTCCCTGATTTTTTACTCAGGGGTAAAATCCCCCTACTTCACGCTGGGTTTTACATTTTTCCCCGTCCATACACAAATTCCCTCACAAAAAAAGAAAAAAATTTTAACATTTTATTATTATTATTTTATTATTATTATAAAAAAGAAGGCGCTAAGCCACAAGGCTAGGCCGCCTCCATGAAGCCAGGGGCTTCTTGAGTCCATACAGAGAATAATATACTCCTTTTATCTTCCTTTTTGTTTTTCTCTGTATTGGACTAAAGAAGCCACTGGTTTGGGCCCAAATTTCCTCAATAAAAGATTCCCAAATGTTTTGCACAAGGTTTCACTTCAAAAGCTACAAGTCCTGTCCCCTTGAGGGTGTTAAACCCCATTTATTTGGAGGAGGAAGGAGAGGGTTAAGTTTACTCGAATTTTTTTTGAAAAGGTTTGGGGGGTTTCCCGCCCAAATTAGTTTTTCGGCATTTTCAGATATACATAATATGATACTAAGAAACTACATAACCCCGTTAATAGGACCAATATTGGTTTAGGGGGGCAAATTGAGTTAGGGGGTCTTTTGAAATATGAAATACCGGGAGGGGGTTTTTGGGGGATAAAACCCCCGCCGTCTTACCGGGCAGTACAAATTTTTGAAAATTATAATTTTCCTAGTGGGGGTTTTGGGGGGTGTCCTTCTTTCCTAACCGTTCGGGGCTTGAAGCATATGAGTGGGGTGGGCAGGGGCAATGTTGGTCCTCCCTTCGTGGTCGCAGGGCATTCCTTAAAGGCCCCACTCCACCGGGGCCAATTTGTCAATGGGATCGTGGGTGCGGGCCGTTTTTTAATCCCATTTGATGACATGAAGCCGCGAGAAACGATCCCTTTGGCCAAAAGAAATGTCAATTCGTTAAAAAACGAGGGGGTTTGCAGCAGATGAAACCTCCAAAAAGTATTTCTTGATTGCAAGGGTAGAAGGAACCGGGAGGTCAGAATCCTTGGCCCCGGTGAAACTTGAGAGAGGATGACTTACCAACCAGTGAGTCCTCAAGGCCTCACACACAGAGAGTGTGACGCTTTCATATCCTCGTGTGTAAACCCGCTCTCGGGCCCCCGTGATCAGTCTGCGAAAGAAAGGAAGAAAAACAGGAGGAGCAAGTAGGCTTCGCAACACCATACTGTCAGTGGGTCGGAACCAAATTTAAAACTTTAAAACTTCCGCTCACCACGAGCATTTTAAAAATTTCCCTTTGGGTGCACGTTTTTCCTTTAAAGGTTACTACAACTTCTTTAAAGAGGTTTTCCCCCCTATGCAAGCATGGACGCACATTGCAGGGCTCGGGGTGGTCATACAGTGTCAGGGGTCTGCATCCGTACCAGGACGCTGATCTCAGTACCTCGCTGGGCGAGGTCAATATGAACTTGCATACATGGCTGGCCTTGCTTTCCCCCGCCTTTTCTATTTTGGGGAACCACAGATATGTAGTTTTAACAAAAGGATGCTCTATTTTTATTTAAGTTGCTTTTGGGTATTTAATCCCCAAATTGGGGAGGGATAATGTTTGTTAAAAACGGAAAGTGAAGCAGCCGGAGCTTTTTGGGCATCAACAAAAGGGTTCACTGGGTTCCGGGCCACCCTTTTAAAAAATAGGTCAAGCATAAATAATAATTCAAATTAAAGGATTGCATATATTTAATGTTTGGCTGGGAAGATTTCCCTTTAAAAAAATGCATAAAGTTTATTACGGTCAAACGGTAAAAATTCGAATTAAGATTAAAACAACATAAAAAAAGGGCATTAAAACTGGAAAAATTTTTCCCAAATTTGCTCTTTTTATTCAGAAAGGGAAAATTTTTAACCATCCAATTGATTTTAAAAAAATTTGAGAAAGTAGTATCAAGCAATTTCCAAATTTTCAAACAGAAATATTATTGAATCTTGTTTCAAAAAAAGGCCATTTTTGGACAATAATATGAATTTTGGGCTTTTGAAAAAAAATTTAAAAAAATTTTGGGAAAGTTTAAGATAAATTAAAACCAAGTAAAAAATTTTAAATGCCTGAGGGAGTACCGGGTGTGTTTTCACAGGGGTCGGGTGTTGTGACGTGATTTGTGGGGTTTGAGTCTTCCCCTTTTAATACCCTTCCGTTGTTTTTTTTGGGGTTTTTATATTTCCCTTGAAAATTTTAAAAAAAATCATGAAAGGGCGCTTAGAATTTGGGCTATTTTTTTTTCACAGGGGTTTGGGTTCTGCACACACACACACACAACCTGAACGGGCGTTCCGATACCTTAAAAAGGAATCTTTCCCAAGAAACTGTACACACGTCAAAAAATTAGAGAAAGGCAAAGGTTTGCAACTATTAGTTCCGGGGGCCAAAGGGGGGAAGTCCTACGAAAAAAGGGTTTGGAGGGAAATCGCCTGACTAACTGGGGGGCAGGGGGTTTGGGGTACATGAAAAACGACAACAAAATACGGTGGAAAAGAAAAGGGGGGGTGGCCAGAGAAAAAGATGTTCCAGAGATAGAGAAAACCGAAACAAGGGGTCACAATTGGAAGTTGAGACCCCGATAAAGTAAAAGGGGAGTTAGGAAGAAATTTTTTTTTCCCAGTCATAGATTTCGTCCGGAATGAAATGGGGCCAAGCAAGAAAAGGTATTGGAGGCGGGAACCAAACAAAAGTTTTAAAGAGGGGGTTTATGAAAAAGGGCTTATGGGGGGCAGGGAGAGAGAGGACCTATTTAGCACTCAGTGAAGGGGGGGGCCAGGGCTGAGTCTCGACCCCCTGAAACCACAATTGGGTGAGTACACACATACACACACACACCCCACACACAACCCCCACCACACACACACACACAAAATACACACACCACACACAACACACACCCCAAAACACACACACACCACACACACACACACACACACACACCACACACATACACAAACACACACAACACAACAACACACACAACACACACACACCCACACACACCCCCCACACACACCACACACACACACCAACACACACACACACAACACAAAAAGGGAGAAATTTTCAGGGGGGAGAGTGGTCGAACACCGGGAAAAAAACCCAAATTTAAATAAATGAAAACCGGGGCGGGGGTTTCAGGGAAGGGGGAAAAATTTTGTATCAAAAAACCCTCCGGGAGTTTTAGAAAAGGTAACAAAGTAAGAAACGAGAGAGAGGGGGGGGAAATTTGGGCTTTTTCCCTTTTAGACTGCAGGAAGGCCTTTGACACATTTCCCCCCACAAGAGATTAGTGCAAAAGGGCGGGAGGATCGGGCACCGAAAAAGGGGAAGGGCCCAACGGGGCAATGGATAAGGGAAAACCTGCGGGGGGGGGCCCAAGCAACAAATCAGGTAGGGAAGGGAAAGGTATAAAGCAGTGGGCCCCTTTTACGGGGGCGGGTCCCACGGGGGTCAGTTCTGGGACCAGTGCAATTTTTGATATATGTGAACACATAAAAGGGAAAAGGAAATAGACTCTGAAAAGGTCCCTTTTGGGCAGATGACGTAAAGGAAAAAGGGAAAAAAAAAATTTGGGAAACGAGGATGAGGCAGGACTGCAAAGGGGAACCTGGACAGGCTGGAAAATGTGGTCCCAGCAACTGGCTTCTCCCAATTCATCCACCAAAAATGGGAAAGTCTGAAGATTGGGGAGGGGAAAAAAAGACCGCAGACAGAGTATAGGGTAGGTGGAAAAGACCCTACAGACCTCCCAGGGAAAAGACCTTGGGGGGACCATAACACCAGCACATCACCGGGGGGCACACATCAACCAAATAAAAACCCCTGGGGAGGGGATACGGGCGCCTGGGAAACCTTTAAATAGAAGTTTACGATACCCTTTAAAAAGGATCTTCAAGAACTGTACACTGTTGTAAATTTGGCCCATACTGGATAAACAGCACCATCTGGAACCCAACCCTGGTCAAGCACGTCCCAAAAAGTTTTGAGAAATTTCAAAGGTTTGCAAAAAGGCAAATCCCCCGAAACCAAGGGGAAAGTCGTCGAGGAATGGTTAGGGAAATCGGGCTGACGACATTTTGGGACAAAGGGCAGGGGAGACAGGGTAACGACATACAAGTACCCGCGGGGAATAGACAAGGGGGGACAAGATAGGATTTCCCCCAGAGGGGACACAAGGGGCAAGGGGTCACAAAATGGGAAGGGGTGAAGACTCAGAAAGAGTCACAGGGACGGGTTTGGAATTTTTTCTCATCCTAGGGGGGTTTGGGGGGGGAGGCAAGATGGCCCAGCCTAGGGAAGTTGAAGTGTGGGGGCAGGAACCCCAAAAATATTTTTTAAAAAGAGGTTGGCAAAGCCCCCGGAACAGAGAGAGAGAAGATCCGTAGGGGATCAGGTTTAAGAGGGCGGGGCCCCGGGCTGAAATCTCGACCCCCCTGGGAACCCACAATTAGGGGGAAATACAATTAGGGAATAAAAACAAATTAAAACCAAACCCCCCCCCCGGGGAATGGCCCCAACCCCCGCTCTCCCCCCCCCCCTCTTCCAAATAATAACCCAAAATTTTGCCCCCACCTTACCTTAACCCTTCAGCCCATTCTCCCACCCCCCCTTCCCTTTTTGTAATTTCCCCCTTAAATCCATTAAACTCCATCATTCCCCCCCCTACCCTCTTCCCCTCCCCGGCCCTAAAATCTGTCCCCCCCCTTTCTCTTCCCCCCCCCCCTTTTTCCGGGGCCCCACCCCTGCCAAACCTCCCTTCCCCCCCAAAAAAGGGGCCTTTCTCCCCGGGGGGGGGGGGGGGGGACCCCCCCCCTTTTCCCCCCCCTCCCGTTTTTCCTTTCCCTTTTTTTTCCCCACCCTTTTTTCCCCCCCTTTCCCCCCCTCTCTCTACCATAAACCCTCTCTACCCCTTTTCTCTCTTCCCTTTTCCCAACCAAACCCCCCTCTTTTAAACTTTTTTGGCCTTTCTTCTCTTTTTTTTCTCACCCCCCCCTCTCTTCTCTTCTCTCCTTGCTCTCCCCCCCCCCTCTAACCGCTTCCCCCCTTCCTTCCTCCCCTCTCTTTTTCCTCTTTGGTCCCCCCTCCCCTTTTTTCTCTCCCCTGCCCCCCCTTTTTATCCCCCCTCTCTCCCCCTTTTCCTTTCCCCCATCCCCTCCCTCCCTCTCCCCCTCTTCCCCTCTTCCAAACTTTCCCCCCTCTTGCCCTCCCCCCTCTTTGGGCCCCTTTTCCCCTTTCTCCCTCCCCGTCCCTCCCCCCCCCCTCCCTCCCTCCCTCCCTCTCTCTCTCTCCCCTCTCTCTCTCTCTCTCTCTCTCTCTCCCCCCTCTCCCCTCTTCTCTTGCTCTCTCTCTCCTCTTGCTCTCCTCTTGCCTCCTCTCTTGCTTCTCTCTTGCCTCTCTCTCTCTTGTCTCTCTCTCCCTTGCTCTCTCTCTTTTGTCTCTCTCTCTCTTGCCCCTCTCTCTCTTTTGCTCTCTTTGCTCTCTCTCTCCCCTTGCTCTTCTTCTTGTCTCCCTCCCTTGCTCTCTCTCTTCTTGCCCTCTCTCTCTTTGCTTCTCTTTGCTCTCTCTCGGGCTCTCTCTCGCTCTCTTGCTCCGCTCTCTTCTTGCCCTCTCTCTTTGCTCTCTCTTCTTTTGCTCTCTTCCTCTCTTGCTCTCTCTCTTGCTCTCTCTCCTCGTCTCTTCTTCTTTTTTCCCCTCTCTCTCTTGCCCCCTCCTCCCCTTGCTTTTTCCCCTTTTTTACTCTCTCTCTTTTTTGCTCTTTTGCTCGCTCTCTCCCCTTGCCTCTCTCTTGCTCTCTTCTTCCTTGCTCTCTCTCTTGCTCTCCTCTTGCTCCCCCTCTCCTTGCTCTCTCTCCTTTTGCTCTCTCTCTCTCTCTTGTTCTCTCTTCCTCGCTCTCTCTTTTGCTCTCTCTCTTGCTCTCTCTCTTTCTCTCTCTCTCTTGCTCTCTCTCTTGCTCTTCTCTCTCTTCTCTTGCCTCCCTCTTGCTCTCTCTCTCTTGCTCCCCCCTCTCTTGCTCCTCTCTCTATTGCTCTCTCTCTTGCTCTCATCCTCTTGCTCCTCTCTCTCTTGCTCTCTCTTGCTCTTCCCCTTCTTGCTCTCTCTCACTTTCTCTTTTCCTCTTGCCTCCCTCTTCTGCTCTCTCTCTCTCTCTCGCTCTCTTCTTGCTCTCTTTTTTGCTCTTTTTGCTCCTCTCTCTTTGCTCTCTCCTTGCTCTCTCTTTTTTTTGCTCTCTCTCTTGCTTCTCTTTTTTGCTCTCTCTCTCTCTTGCTCTCTCTCTCTCTTGCTCCTCCTTTGCTCTCTCTCTCCTCTTGCTCTTCTCTCTCTCGCTCTCTTTTTCTCCCCTCCTCTCTCTTGCTTTTTCCTCTCTCTCTCTCTCTTTTCTCTCTCCTCTCTCTCTCCTCCCCTCTTGCTCTTTGCTCTCTCTCTCTCTTTTGCCTCCTCTCTTTCTCTCTCTTTGCTCTCTCTCTCTCTTGCTTCTCTCTCTCTTGCTTCCTCTCTTGCTCTCTCTCTTGCTCTCTCTCTCGCTCTCTCTTTTGCTCTCTCCCTCTCTTGCCCCTCTTCCTTTGCTCCTCTCTCTCTTGTCCCCCGTCCCCTTTTTCCCTTTTAAACTCTCCCCTCCCCACACAAAAAAAAAAAAAAAAAAAAAAAAAAAAAAAAAAAAAAAAAGGGTGGGGACCGAAAACCAAGGATAGATGGAATGGTTCGGGTAGGGGGAGGGGATGGAGGACAGTGGAAAAGGATGGAACAAGAGTGGGAGAAAAAAATAGGAGAGTTTTCTAAAAAAAAATGGAGAAAGAGCTCTCGTAAAATTTGGAAAAGGGGTTGGAGCGGGAAACAAAGAATTGGGAGGACAAGTCGGAACTCAGTAGCCAAGAAAAAGGGTCCTAAAAAGTTGAGAAAAATGGGCTGGAGCGATTACAGGGGCAGGACCAGAGAAGGACCAGCATAGAAGCTGCGGGGCTGAACAAAGGGAAAGGGAATTATGAATTATGCAAAGGGGCCATCAATCTCCCAAGGGAGGACCAAGGAGGAAAGGGAAACAGCTTTTTCAGATGGAGAGGGTGATAGGTCGAATGCTAGGCACAAAAAGGCTATCAAGGGCCACTGGAAAAAAAAGGGGGAAAACTGACCACATACGGGGCAGGATCCAGAGCCAAGGGTGGGGCAATGGGAGGAAGAAAGGGAAAAATCAGTTTTTACCTGGCTTCAGAGAGAGGGGAAAAGGAAACACTGAAAGGAAAGCGGGAAAGAAGGAAAAGGAGATTGAAAAATCTCAGGGAAATAGGTGAAGAGATGGACGAGATTGTAAATTTTCAGAGAATAGGGGGTACTCAAAGGGGGAGAAACCGACCAAAAAGTGATTCTCGGGACAGAAAATGCGGAACGGGGATCCTCCGGGGAAACCACTTTGGGAAATCTGGGAAAGGTAAAAAGGGGGGTTTTCCCAACGAGACAAACAAAATCAAACGACAGCATGAGGGAGAGGACAAAAAAACAAAGGAGCTGGGAAAAAGAGACAAGGAGGGAACAGCAGAGGTCGTCAAGCAGGACAAAACAGAAAGGGCAAGCACACACACAACTACTCTCAGAACCCTACAACCTATCACACCCCCCAACACAAAATACAAAAACCCTACCCACACCTCCACCCAAATCGAGCTATGAAAACCCACAGTAGCCACCCGGTTCCCACCCCCCCAGGCCCCCCAAACCCAGGTTGGAAGGAAACTGAAGGTATGGTACACAACGCTGATGGAATAAAAAATAATGGGAGGGGTGGCACGAAAGAGTCAAAAAAGCTCACCGGAATCATAGCTCTTACAGAACCAAACTTACAGGGATGAAACAAGCCATTTTCCAACGGGGATACCCAAACCCGGGAAAAACAGAGGGAACAGGGGGGGGGGAGGAGTGGCGTTGCTGATCAAAAAAAGCTGGAATTTTGAGAGCTGGAGAGAGGGAAAAGCGGAGAAAAGTGATTACAAGTGGGGAAAACTTCACTCTGGGGGTCCCCCCCAAGGTGGTAATAGCAGTGATTATAACCCACCACAGAACAGCAGGAGGCCAAGGCAAGAGTATGACGGGCAATGGCGATGGTTGCACACGGCTAGAGTGGGCCCGAAAGCCATGCAGCAGGGCAAAGCTCCTGATCATGGGTGACTTTAAAAACCCCGGGATCGATTGGAGAATTGGACCCCAGGGGGGGAAGATACATGGAGGCTAAGATGATGGGGGTGGGACTGAGAACTTCAGTACCAAAACGTAAGGGACACTACAAGAGAGGGGAGGGTGAACCAGCAAGGCTGGGGCTTGTATTCACCTTCAGTAGTGCAGATATCGAGGACTCACAAAAAGACCCCTTTGGGGGCCCGTGACCATGTGGTTTTAAGCTTCGAAAAACACAGTAGAGTAAAGTGGAGGGGAAGCAGGAAAGGGCCCGGACGAATGAAGCCCAAAAACAAGAAAGGGGACTACACAGGAATGAGGAACACCTGAACGGGGTTTCGTGGGACAGAGAACGGCAGGGAAGTCATTTAAAGAATGATGGAATATGTACAAAAAATGCAAAAGGGGGCTGAGGAGAGGTTTTTCCCCAAGGTAACAGGAGTAATGAAAAAGCCAGGGTGAGCCCATGGTTTACCCAAAGGGGCAGGGAGGCAAAAAACCAAATGTGCTAGGGGAAAGGAAGAAATATAGAAGGGGAAAGGACCCCAGGGGAATAAGGAAACAGTCGTAGAGCCCGAAAGAATATGCACGATAAGAAGGAGGCCCCAAAAACAATATGAAAATGACTAGCAGCGAAACCAAATTTACCCGAAAAAGTTGTACAGGGGCCCCATCAGGAGGAAAACAAACGTCAAGGACCAGGGAAAGGCTAAGGAAAGGAAAGGGGGAGAGACAAAGGAAATGACCTGAAGTATGGAAAACTCAACAAGAATTCAAAGAAGTGTTCACAGAGGGGACGAAGGGGCTCCAGAAAGACGGAGAGGGGGGCACACCCCCAATTGCTGGACACAGTCACACAACCCAGGGAAAAGGAAAAGGTTCGAGTGAGCTAGTACCTCAAAGGCAATGGGGCCCGATAACATCTCCCCATGGGTATTTAGAAGGGGGCAGAGGCACTATGTGACCCCCAACAAAAATATTCAATACATTCGAAACAGGGAGATTGCCTAGGGGATGGAAGACAGCAAATGTTTTCCCAATCTTAAAAAAAGGGGACAACATGAAGCAATAAACTCAGACCAGTGCACTACAAAGTATAGTATGCAAAATCATGGGAAGATTATCAGGGGAAAAAGTGGGGGAACACCTAGAAAGGAATGATCTCATCAACGCACCACTGGTTTCGGGGGGGGAAAAACCGTGTCACAAACCTACTGGAGTTCTATGCTGGTGACAGCAGTAAGCAAAGAAAAGAGGGGGGGTGGGGTTGCATTTTCTTGGACTGCAGAAGGGGTTTTACACAGTTCCCCACAAAAGATTGGTGCAAAACTGGAGGGCCAAGCAGGGGTAACAGGGAAGGCACTACAATGGATTTAGGAATACTTGCGGAAGACAGCAGCGAGTCATGGACGTGGGAGGTGTCAGAGTGGGCCCTGTGACCAGCGGGTCCCCCCAGGGGTCAGTCCTAGGACCAGTGCGTTTTTGGTATTTGTAACGACGCGAAGGAATAGACTCTGAGGTGCCCCTGTTTGCAGATGACGTGAAGTTGATGAAAAGAATACACTCGATCGAAGACCAGGCAGAACTACAAAGGGATCTGGACAGGCTGCAGACCTGGTCCAGAAATTGGCTCCTTGAGTTCAATCCCACCAAAGTGCAAAGTCATGAAGATTGGGGAAGGGAAAAAGAAGGCCGCAACGGAGTACAGTCTAGGGGTCAGAGACTACAAACCTCACTCAAGGAAAAAGACTTGGGGTGAGTATAACACCAGGCACATCTCCTGAAGCGCACATCAACCAAATAACTGCTGCAGCATATGGCCCCCTAGCAACCTCAGAACAGCTTTCCCGACATCTTAATAAGGAATCGTTCAGGACCCGTACACCGTGTACGTTGGGCCCATATTGGAGTATGCGGCACCATTTTGGAAAACCCACACCTAGCCAAGCACGTAAAGAAACTAGAGAAATTTGCAAAGGTTTGCAAAAAAGACTAGCCCCAGAGCTAAGAGGGTATGTCCTACGAGGAGGGGTTTAAAGGGGAATCAACCTGACGACACTGGAGGACAGGAAGATAGGGGGGACATTGGTAACGACATACAAAATACTGAGATGAATTGACAAGGTGGACAAAGACAGGATTTCCAGAGATTGGACACAGTAACAAGGGGACACAGTTGGAAGCTGAAGACACAGATGAATCACAGGGATGTTAGGAAGTATTTCTTCAGCCACAGAGTAGTCAGTAAGTGGAATAGTTTGGGAAGCGATGTAGTGGAGGCAGGATCCATACATAGCTTTAAGCAGAGGTATGATAAAGCTCACGGCTCGGGAGAGTGACCTATAGCGATCAGTGAAGGGGCGGGCCAGGAGCTCGGACTCGACCCCCGCAACCTCAACTAGGTGAGTACAACTAGGTGAGTACACACACACACACACACACACACACACACACACACACACACACACACACATTAAAATATCTTATCTCATATAAGAACAAACCTTGAGAATGTTTCGTAAGGAAGTTAATCCTTATTACTTAAAAACCTAAATGTTAATGGGGACTGTCTGTGACAGACAGTCTCATTAACAGACTGTCTGTGACAGACAGTCTCATTAACAACTGTCTGTAAACAGACAGTCTCATTAACAGACTGTCTGTGACGACAGTCTCATTAACAGACTGTCTGTGACAGACAGTCTCATAACAGACTGTCTGTGACAGCAGTCTCATTAACAGACTGTCTGTGACAGACAGTCTCATTAACAGATTGTCTGTGGCAGACAGTCTCATTAACAGACTGTTGTGACAGACAGTCTCATTAACAGATTGTCTGTGGCAGACAGTCTCATTAACAGACTGTCTGTGACAGACAGTCTCATTAACAGACTGTCTGTGACAGACAGTCTCATTAACAGACTGTCTGTGACAGTCTCATTAACAGACTGCCCTGTGGCAGACAGTCTCATTAACAGACGTCTGTGACAGACTGTCTCATTAACAGACTGTCTGTGACAGACTGTCTCATTAACAGACTGTCTGTAAACAGACTGTCTGTCTCAACCTGAAAAATCACTCCCTGTGAAATCAAAAAACTCGGCAGACGATGCCCTTCAGGGAAGGTTCCTTGATCTTGGTGGGGGCTCTTGATCCGGGAAAATTGATTTGTGTTCCAGTTCCCCAAATTGAGTCTGAATAACCTTCCATCCCCCCATATGCACTGTATAATCCCTACGGGTTTAGCGCTTGAAACTGACCCCTGGTTGTCTTCAAGCAGGCACTGGACAGGCACCTATAGTCAAACAACCGGGCTATGGTTCGTATGTCAGTTTGCGTGCTACCAGCAGTAACAGCCTGGTTGATTAGGGTCTGATCCACCGCGAGGCCTGGTCACAGACCGAGCCGCGGGGCGTTTACCCCTGAAACCCTCTCCAGGTATACTCCAGGTAAGTTTTAAAAAAACCTCCAGAATACTAGATCTGATTTATCAGAGCAGAGTTATAGAAAGCAGCAGCAGCTGTCAGCGAGGCTTTACGTCCAATATTGACATAGATGCAGCAGCAGCTGTCAGCGAGGCTTTACTCCAATATTGACATAGATGCAGCAGCAGCTGTCAGCGAGGCTTCACGTCCAATATTGACATAGATGCAGCAGCAGCTGTCAGCGAGGCTTTAACGTCCAATATTGACATAGATGCAGCAGCAGCAGCTGTCCCGAGGGTTCACGTCCAATATTGACATAGATGCAGCAGCAGCAGCTGTCCGCGAGGCTTCACGTCCAATATTGACATAGATGGGAGCAGCACAGCTGTCAGCGAGGCTTCACGTCCCCAAAATTGACATAAATGCAGCAGGGAGCTGTCGCGAGGCTTCACATCCAATATTGACATAGATGCAGCAGCACAGCAGCTGTCAGCGAGGTTCACGTCCAATATTGACATTTGATGCAGCAGCAGCAAGCAGCTGTCAGCGAGGCTTTACGTCCAATATTGACATAGAAGCAGCAGCAGCTGTCAGCGGCTTTACGCCAATATTTACATAGATACAGCAGCCCGCTGGGCAGCGAGGCTTTACGTCCAATATTGACATAGATGCAGCAGCAGCAGCAGCTGCAGCGAGGCTTTACGTCCAATATTGACATAGATGCAGCAGCAGCTGTCAGCGAGGCTTTAAAGTCCAATATTGACATAGATGCAGCACAGCTGTCAGCGAGGCTTTACGTCCAATATTGACATAGATGCAGCATCAGCTGTCAGCGAGGCTTTACGTCCCAATATTGACATAGATGCAGCAGCAGCTGTCAGCGAGGCTTCACGTCCAATATTGACATAGATGCAGCATCAGCTGTCAGCGAGGCTTTACGTCCAATATTGACATAGATGCAGCAGCAGCTGTCAGCGAGGCTTCACGTCCAATATTGACATAGATGCAGCAGCAGCTGTCAGCGAGGCTTTACGTCCAATATTGACATAGATGCAGCAGCAGCTGTCAGCGAGGCTTCACCTCCAATATTGACATGACCCCCACATAGGAACCTTCAATGTTATTGTTGTGTTCATAGTGATAAACAACGTCAACAAGTGGAAGATTCTGCTGGTGTAATCATTACCCGACTCCTGAAGAAGCTAGATAATAAATATCAACCTGAGTCTTATCTTACTTTAGGAGTGAAGGACTGATAACAGTAACTGCCTCTACACTCTGTCCACCTTATCTTCAGCCAGTTCTGATATCTCTGTATTTGACTGATGACGGATGCAAGGTAAGCGAGAGATTCCTAGTAATGTCTCTGTATTTGACTGATGACGGATGCAACGTAAGCGAGAGATTCCTAGTAATGTCTCTGTATTTGACTGATGACGGATGCAACGTAAGCGAGAGATTCCTAGTAATGTCTCTGTATTTGACTGATGACGGATGCAACGTAAGCGAGAGATTCCTAGTAATGTCTCTTTATTTGACTGATGACGGATGCAACGTAAGCGAGAGATTCCTAGTAATGTCTCTTTATTTGACTGATGACGGATGCAACGTAAGCGATAGATTCCTAGTAATGATTTAGAAATATGTGCAACATCTGGGTGTCTTTATCGACGTTTGGCCATCCAGTGGGTTTATCAGCGCAATACAAGAACATAATCTGAAGACTGGGGATAAGAAAAGCTAAAAGGGACTATGAAATTAAAGTTGCTAGGGATTCTAAAACTAACCCAAAAAGTTTTTTCCAGGTCTATAGAACAAAAGTTAGAGATAAGATAGGTCCCCTTAAAAATAACTATGGGCACCTTACTGACAAAGAGAATGAAATGTGCTTGATTTTAAATAATTATTTTCTCTCAGTTTTTACACAGGAAGACACTAACAATATTCCAGTAATTAATTTTTACAATGGGCTAGAAGAAGATAAATTATGTAACATCACAGTCACTAGTGAAATGGTTGTGAAGCAGATAGACAGACTGAAGCAAAATAAGTCGCCGGGTCCTGTTGAGGTTTTTTCAAGGGTTCTTAAGGAATGCAAAATGGAAGTCTGTGAACCATTAACTAATATTTTTAATTTATCTCTTCAAACAGGTGTAGTGTCTGATATGTGGAAGATGGCTAATGTAACTCCTATTTTTAAAACAGGGGACAAGTCGTTACCGTCAAATTACCGCCCAATAAGCCTGACCTCAATTGTAGGCAAATTACTAGAGTCAATTATAGCTGAGATTATAAGAAGCCATATCGATAAGCATAGCTTGATTAATGATACTCAGCATGGATTCACAAGAGGCCGGTCTTGTCTAACTAATTTATTAACTTTCTTCAGTAAAGCTTTTGAGGCTGTTGACCACAATAAAGAATTTGATATTATTTACTTAGATTTTAGTAAGGCTTTTGATAGAGTTCCGCACCATAGACTGTTAAAGAAAGTGGCAGCTCATGGCATTGGGGGAAAAGTGCTCTCGTGGATCGAATCATGGCTCACTGACAGGAAGCAGAGAGTGTCCATAAATGGGGTTAAATCCGAGTGGGGATTTGTAACAAGTGGCGTTCCACAGGGATCAGTCTTGGGCCCGTTGTTGTTTATAATATATATCAATGATCTTGATGAGGGAATTACTAGTGATATGAGCAAATTCGCCGATGACACAAAGATAGGTAGGATAATTGATTCAAACGTAGATGTTATGGAACTTCAGGAGGATTTAAACAAACTCTATTCTTGGTCAGAAAAGTGGCAGATGCAGTTCAATGTAGATAAATGCAAGGTTCTGAAGCTTGGGAGTGCCCATAACCCTAGTACTTATAAGTTAAATGATGTAGAACTTAGCCATACAGATTTCGAAAAGGACTTGGGGGTTATGGTGAGCAGCAACCTTAAACCAAGACAGCAATGCCTAAGCGTACGTAATAAGGCAAATAGATTACTGGGATTTATATCAAGAAGTGTAAGCAACAGAAGTCCAGAGGTCATACTACAGCTTTATACATCATTAGTAAGGCCTCACCTAGATCATACAGCTCAGTTCTGGTCTCCATATTACAAAATGGACATAAATTCGTTAGAAAACATTCAGCGTAGGATGAGTAAATTAATACATAGCATTAGAAATCTTCCTTATGAAGAAAGATTGAAGACTCTTAAGTTACTTCACTTTTAGACGAAGACTGAGGGGAGACCTGATCGAAGTGTATAAGTGGAAGATAGGTATTAATAAAGGGATATTAATAAGGTCTTGAGGATGTCTCTCCAAGAGAGAACCCGCAGTAATGGATTTAAATTAGATAAGTTTAGATTTAGAAAGGACATAGGAAAGTATTGGTTTGGAAATAGGGTAGGTGATGAGTGGAACAGTCTACCTAGTTGGGTTATTGAGGCTGGGACTTTGGGTAGTTTCAAATCTAGGTTGGATAAGTACATGAGTGGGAGGGGTTGGATTTGAGTGGGACTTTCACATCAGAGCTTATTTCTTGGGTGGCATTGAAAATTGGGTTGGGCAAATGTTTTGTTAGTGGGATGAATTGTAAAGGACCTGCCTAGTATGGGCCAGCAGGCCTCCTGCAGTGTTCCTCCTTTCTTATGTTCTTATGTTCTTATGTCTTTAGATTCTTCAAATTCAAATTCAATTCAAATTCAAAGTTTATTCTCTATAAAGATTACAATGTTGAATTTACAGAATTTGGTTAATGTGTGGTTTACATGTAGTTAAATAATGATTACAGAGTGTACCACTAGAGTGCCTAGCATGGCTAGGCATTTCGGGCAGACTTAGTTTAATTCTTTATTTTAAAATATTACAAATTATGAGGTAAGTTGGTATTATGGCTAAGTGACTAAATACTAGTTTGTGAGTTTAGCAATGTGAATGCTTTTGTTTTGGCACAGTACATAGTTTCAGTATTGGAGTATCATAGGAATTCATTATTTTAAGATTGAGATTAATATTTCTGTTTATGGTCAAATGGGTGAGTGAGTGTAAGTGTGAACCACCAGGTGGTATTCGTGTAGTTAGTTGATGGGGTTGTATCAGGGAGATAAGATGTTTTCTAATGGTAGTTTTGAAGGTGATGAATGTGTCTGCAGTTCTAGAGTTCTCAGGTAGGGTGTTCCAGATTTTAGGGCCTTTGACATACATTGAATTTTTGTAAAGGTTTAGTCGGACACGGGGAATGTCGTAGAGATGTTTGTGTCTGGTGATATGCCTGTGGGTTCTGTCACAACTATCAAGAAAGCGTTTTAGGTCAAGGTTGATATTGGAGTTAAGGTCCTGTAGATGTAGATTGCACAGTAGTAAGTGTGGATGTACTGAACAGGGAGTAAGTTTAGATTCTATGAAGGGGTGGGGGGGGGGGTGTTGCCAGGGATGGGATTTAGTGATTATTCTTACTGCAGCTTTTTGTTGGGTTATTATTGGCTTTAGGTGTGTTGCTGCAGTTGATCCCCAAGCACAAATAGCATAGGTGAGGTATGGATATGTAAGTGAATGGTATAGTGTGATAAGGGTAGTTTGTGGCACGTAGTATCGTATCTTGGAGAGGATCCCAACCGTTTGGGATACTTTTTTGGTTATGTGTTGGATATGGGTGCTGAAATTCAGGTTGTTGTCAAGGTATAGGCCTAGGATTTGCCTCATTATGTCTGGTAATTAGAGTGTTGTCGATCTTAATGTTAATTTGTGCATCTCCTGCTCTGCTATCAAACATAATATAGTAGGTTTTGTCAGTGTTAAGCGTAAGTTTATTGGCTGTCATCCAAGTCGATATTTTGATCAGCTCCTCGTTAACAATGGTGTTGAGGGTGGCAAGATTAGGGTGAGAGATGACATAAGTCGTGTCGTCAGCAAAGAGAATGGGTTTCAGGTGTTGGGATACGTTTGGAAGATCATTGATGTATATGAGGAAGAGCAGGGGACCAAGGACACTTCCCTGCGGAACTCCAGTATCAAGTGGCCGTGTTGTTGATGCTGTGTCTTTATTGGTGACATTACTGATACCTATTAGTAAGGTAAGATTTGAAATATGCAAGCGCATGGCCTCTTATACCATAATGGTCAAGTTTGTGGAGTAGGATGTCGTGGTCTACTGTGTCAAAAGCTTTTCTTAGGTCAATAAAAATTCCTAGTGGATATTCCTTATTTTCCAATGCTGTGTAAAGCAGATCTAGCATTTTTATGATTGCATCATTAGTGCTTTTATTTTTCCTGAATCCCAAATTGGCAGGGGTTGAGTATGTTTTGTGTTGTTATAAATGAATATATTTCTCCTGTGCACGAGTTTCTAAAAAGATTTTGGATAGCAATGGTAAGTTTGATATTGGCCTAAAGTTGTTTAGTCTGTAGGGTCACCACCTTTATGTATTTGGGGTAACCCTTGCCATCTTGAGTAGTTTCGGGAAGGTGCTAGTTTCTAGTGACTTGTTAAAAAGTAATGAATAGGCATGCGAAAGGATATGGGCCGCTCGCTTGTACAGTAATGGTGGGACATTAGAGGATTCCCTGAGTTGTTTATAAGTGACTTTATAATCTCGGTGACTTCCGAGGGCTCGTTGGTGCAAGAAGAAGGAATTTGGGGAAATTCCCATCTAGGTAGTCCCCGGCATGGGCATTGGTATGTGGGATTTTATTGGCGAGATTAGATTCCTATGGTTGAGAAGAAGTCGTTTATCTTTTTTAGCTGTGTCAGTGGGATGTAGTGGTTTTTTCATTAGGTTAGTTAGGAAAATTTATTCTTGGTTTTTTCAGTTTGTGGGTCCCTAGAATCTGAGAGAGTGTTTTTCCAGGTCTTTTTTATATCTCCTCTAGTGTCTGTGAATCTACTGGAGTAGTATAGTTTTTTGGGCTTTCTTTATTACTTTGGTGGAGAACTGATGAATAGGTTTAAGAATATCTTGTGTGTATTAAGCCCTGTCTATATGCTTTTTCATATTGGTGTTTCTTGTCAATGGATTTCAGAATGGTGCTGGTTAGCCTTTTGGGCAACCAAGCCGTTTGTTTGTGATCGGGTTTCGTTTTTTATAGGACAATTTTTGGGTTGTATAGTCTAAGTAATTTGTTAAGAAAATGTCTGTCCAGTCATTCAAGTCTACGTGCCATACTTTCAAAACTCAGGGACTGATTACCTGACTTCCACTGTTTCTTTTGCATATTTCTACAGTTTTCGTATCACGTCATTGTATCGTACTGGTAAAGCCACTGGATGACGAAATATCTACAATGTTGAAAAACAACCCAAATATTTGCACACGCGTGTATCTAGTCGGTGCTCATGATCAGTGATAAGAGTTTGAAGCTGATAGGAAGAGGCATTATTATACAAAAAGGCAATAAGTAAATTAAAGAAAAATAAGATTAGCTCACACACACACACACACATACATACATTATGTAATTACATACATACAACACATACACACACACCACACATATATATATATATATATAAAATATATTATATATAATAAATATATTATATATATATATATATAAAATATATAATATTATAATAATATATATATATTTAATATATATATATATATATATATATATTTTATAAAATATTTATTTATAAAAAAACTTGCGATTTTGGGTTAAATAGCAACGCTCTTCTTGCCAAATAAGGCAAGCAGTATATTTTGCAAAATCATTCTGAACCTAAAGAAAATATATTTCATTGTGTTTTTTTTATTTTTTAAATTATTTTAAACTTATCTAAATATATTTATTGGGTTAGGTAAACTAAATTGCGCTTGTTATAATAGGTCAGGTAAGTTTTCTAAGGTTTTTTTGGTACAAAAATTATTAATTTTATGTAACATAAATGAAAAAAATATATATTTAACATATTAGAGGGAAAAATTTAAAAGAGGATTTAATTTTAAAAGAGGTCTTGCTAATTGACCAATTTTAACCTATTCGGCACGACAAAACACACACGACCTGACGACAGTGGAGGACAGGAGAGATAGGTGGGGATATGATAACGACTTATAAAATACTGAGAGGAATCGACATTTGGGGGACAGAGACAGGATGTTTCCCGAGATGGGACACAGCCCAAAAAGGGACACAGTTAGAAGTTGAAGACTCAGATGAGTCACAGGAATGTTAGGAAGTATTTCTTTAGTTTACAGAGTTGTCAGGAAAGTGGAATAGTCTAGGTAGTGATGTAGTGGAGGCAGGATCCATACATAGCTTTAAGAAGAGGAATAATGAAGCTCATGGAGCGGGAAGAGTGACCTAGTAGCGACCAGTGAAGTGGCGGGGTAAGGAGCTGTGACTCGACTCCTGCAACTACCCAATTAGGTGAATACAACTAGGGGGAGCGCGCGCGCGCACCCACACACAACAAAACAAAAAGAAGTATAAAATTTTCATACGTTCACAAAGTTATTATTATTATTATTATTATTATTATTATTATTATTATTAAAAATTCGCCGGTATTCTCCCGGCCCGGCCTTGGCTCCCTCTCTAGGGAGTGTCTGAGACCTAAGTCTCCCATGAGAGGAGACACAAGTACCCCCTCATCTTTGGGACCAACTGTCCCCAGGCCTAGCCACATTCCCCTCCCTCACGGGGCTCGTAGGGAGAAGCTAGGCCTCTGGTCTGCCATCCCCGCCCCAAGGAAGCTAATGGGAATAACAGTCTTGTGAGCTGCAAGCTCCGGCTCAGGCACCTACCCTACCCTAGAAGGGCTGGGCATGGTGTCGATCCTGGGCATGGTGTCGATCCTGGGCATGGTGTCGATCCCGGGCATGGTGTCGATCCTGGGCATGGTGTCGATCCTGGGCATGGTGTCGATCCTGGGCATGGTGTCGATCCTGGGCATGGTGTCGATCCTGGGCATGGTGTCGATCCTGGGCATGGTGTCGATCCTGGGCATGGTGTCGATCCTGGGCATGGTGTCGATCCTGGGCATGGTGTCGATCCTGGGCATGGTGTCGATCCTGGGCATGGTGTCGATCCTGGGCATGGTGTCGATCCTGGGCATGGTGTCGATCCTGGGCATGGTGTCGATCCTGGGCATGGTGTCGATCCTGGGCATGGTGTCGATCCCGGGCATGGTGTCGATCCCGGGCATGGTGTCGATCCTGGGCATGGTGTCGATCCTGGGCATGGTGTCGATCCTGGGCATGGTGTCGATCCTGGGCATGGTTGTCGATCCTGGGCATGGTGTCGATCCTGGGCATGGTGTCGATCCTGGGCATGGTGTCGATCCTGGGCATGGTGTCGATCCTGGGCATGGTGTCGATCCTGGGCATGGTGTCGATCCTGGGCATGGTGTCGATCCTGGGCATGGTGTCGATCCTGGGCATGGTGTCGATCCTGGGCATGGTGTCGATCCTGGGCATGGTGTCGATCCTGGGCATGGTGTCGATCCTGGGCATGGTGTCGATCCTGGGCATGGTGTCGATCCTGGGCATGGTGTCGATCCTGGGCATGGTGTCGATCCTGGGCATGGTGTCGATCCTGGGCATGGTGTCGATCCTGGGCATGGTGTCGATCCTGGGCATGGTGTCGATCCTGGGCATGGTGTCGATCCTGGGCATGGTGTCGATCCTGGACATGGTGTCGATCCTGGGCATGGTGTCGATCTTGGGCATGGTGTCGATCCTGGGCATGGTGTCGATCCTGGGCATGGTGTCGATCCTGGGCATGGTGTCGATCCTGGGCATGGTGTCGATCCTGGGCATGGTGTCGATCCTGGGCATGGTGTCGATCCTGGACATGGTATCGATCCTGGACATGGTGTCGATCCTGGACATGGTGTCGATCCTGGACATGGTGTCGATCCTGGACATGGTGTCGATCCTGGGCATGGTGTCGATCCTGGACATGGTGTCGATCCTGGACATGGTGTCGATCCTGGACATAGTGTCGATCCTGGGCATGGTGTCGATCCTGGGCATGGTGTCGATCCTGGGCATGGTGTCGATCCAGGGCATGGTGTCGATCCTGGGCATGGTGTCGATCCTGGGCATGGTGTCGATCCTGGGCATGGTGTCGATCCAGGGCATGGTGTCGATCCTGGGCATGGTGTCGATCCTGGGTATGGTGTCGATCCTGGGCATGGTGTCGATCCTGGGCATGGTGTCGATCCAGGGCATGGTGTCGATCCTGGGCATGGTGTCGATCCTGGGTATGGTGTCGATCCTGGCCATGGTGTCGATCCTGGGCATGGTGTCGATCCTGGGCATGGTGTCGATCCTGGGCATGGTGTCGATCCTGGGCATGGTGTCGATCCAGGGCATGGTGTCGATCCTGGGCATGGTGTCGATCCTGGGCATGGTGTCGATCCTGGGCATGGTGTCGATCCTGGGCATGGTGTCGATCCTGGGCATGGTGTCGATCCTGGGCATGGTGTCGATCCTGGGCATGGTGTCGATCCTGGGCATGGTGTCGATTCCAAACTGATTATGTTTTATCGATGTCTTAACTGACAGCGTATACCATCATTATTATTATTATTATTATTATTATTATTTTATTATTATTACTATTATTATTATTATTATTATATTTCCTTAAGAACTAAACTCTTAGGACTTATTCAGTACCCGGGAAATGGAAGATTATCATTTATCGATCCAAAGAAAGACATAAATTATGGTAATTTGAGAACAAACATGGCGCTCAAAACTGAATTGTTAGGGGGATAACTAAACAAGTTAGGGGGATAACTAAACAAGTTAGGGGGATAACTAAACAAGTTTGGGGGATAGCTAAACAAGTTAGGGGGATAACTAAACAAGTTAGTGGGATAACTAAACAAGTTAGTGGGATAACTAAACAAGTTAGGGGGATAACTAAACAAGTTAGGGGGATAACTAAACAAGTTAGTGGGATAACTAAACAAGTTAGGGGGATAACTAAACAAGTTAGGGGGATAACTAAACAAGTTAGGGGGATAACTAAAACAAGTTAGGGGATAACTAAACAAGTTAGGGGGATAACTAAACAAGTTAGGGGGATAAACTAAACAAGTTAGGGGGATAACTAAACAAGTTAGGGGGATAACTAAACAAGTTAGGGGGATAACTAAACAAGTTAGGGGGATAACTAAACAAGTTAGGGGGATAACTAAACAAGTTAGGGGGATAAACTAAACAAGTTAGGGGGATAACTAAACAAGTTAGGGGGATAACTAAACAAGTTAGGGGGATAACTAAACAAGTTAGGGGGATAACTAAACAAGTTAGGGGGATAACTAAACAAGTTAGGGGGATAACTAAACAAGTTAGGGGGATAACTAAACAAGTTAGGGGGATAACTAAACAAGTTAGGGGGATAACTAACAAGTTAGGGGGATAACTAAACAAGTTAGGGGGATAACTAAACAAGTTAGGGGGATAACTAAACAAGTTAGGGGGATAAACTAAACAAGTTAGGGGGATAACTAAACAAGTTAGGGGGGATAACTAAACAAGTTTAGGGGGATAACTAAACAAGTTAGGGGGATAACTAAACAAGTTAGGGGGATAACTAAACAAGTTAGGGGGATAACTAAACAAGTTAGGGGATAACTAAACAAGTTAGGGGGATAACTAAACAAGTTAGGGGGATAACTAAAAAGTTAGGGGGATAACTAAACAAGTTAGGGGGATAACTAAACAAGTTAGGGGGATAACTAAACAAGTTAGGGGGATAACTAAACAAGTTTAGGGGATAACTAAACAAGTTAGGGGGATAACTAAACAAGTTAGGGGGATAACTAAACAAGTTAGGGGGATAACTAAACAAGTTAGGGGGATAACTAAACAAGTTAGGGGGATAACTAAAACAAGTTAGGGGGATAACTAAACAAGTTAGGGGGATAACTAAACAAGTTAGGGGATAACTAAACAAAGTTAGGGGGATAACTAAACAAGTTAGGGGGATAACTAAACAAGTTAGGGGGATAACTAAACAAGTTAGGGGATAACTAAACAAGTTAGGGGGATAACTAAACAAGTTAGGGGGATAACTAAACAAGTTAGGGGGATAACTAAACAAGTTAGGGGGATAACTAAACAAGTTAGGGGGATAACTAAACAAGTTAGGGGGATAACTAAACAAGTTAGGGGATAACTAAACAAGTTAGGGGGATAACTAAACAAGTTAGGGGGATAACTAAACAAGTTAGGGGGATAACTAAACAAGTTAGGGGGATAACTAAACAAGTTAGGGGGATAACTAAACAAGTTAGGGGGATAACTAAACAAGTTAGGGGGATAACTAAACAAGTTAGGGGGATAACTAAACAAGTTAGGGGGATAACTAAACAAGTTAGGGGGATAACTAAACAAGTTAGGGGGATAACTAAACAAGTTAGGGGGATAACTAAACAAGTTAGGGGGATAACTAAACAAGTTAGGGGGATAACTAAACAAGTTAGGGGGATAACTAAACAAGTTAGGGGGATAACTAAACAAGTTAGGGGGAAAACTAAACAAGTTAGGGGGATAACTAAACAAGTTAGGGGGATAACTAAACAAGTTAGGGGGATAACTAAACAAGTTAGGGGGATAACTAAACAAGTTAGGGGGATAACTAAACAAGTTAGGGGGATAACTAAACAAGTTAGGGGGATAACTAAACAAGTTAGGGGGATAACTAAAAAAGTTAGGGGGATAACTAAACAAGTTAGGGGGATAACTAAACAAGTTAGGGGGATAATTAAACAAGTTAGGGGGATAACTAAACAAGTTAGGGGGATAACTAAACAAGTTAGTGGGATAACTAAACAAGTTAGGGGGATAACTAAACAAGTTAGCGGGATAACTAAACAAGTTAGGGGGATAACTAAACAAGTTAGGGGGATAACTAAACAAGTTAGGGGGAATAACTAAACAAGTTAGGGGGATAACTAACAAGTTAGGGGATAACTAAACAAGTTAGGGGGATAACTAAACAAGTTAGGGGGATAAACTAAACAAGTTAGGGGGATAACTAAACAAGTTAGGGGGATAACTAAACAAGTTAGGGGGATAACTAAACAAGTTAGGGGGATAACTAAACAAGTTAGTGGGATAACTAAACAAGTTAGGGGGATAACTAAACAAGTTAGGGGGATAACTAAACAAGTTTGGGGGATAACTAAACAAGTTAGGGGGATAACTAAACAAGTTAGGGGGATAACTAAACAAGTTAGGGGGATAACTAAACAAGTTAGGGGGATAACTAAACAAGTTAGGGGGATAACTAAAACAAGTTAGGGGGATAACTAAACAAGTTAGGGGGATAACTAAACAAGTTAGGGGGATAACTAAACAAGTTAGGGGGATAACTAAACAAGTTAGGGAGATAACTAAACAAGTTAGGGGGATAACTAAACAAATATTTTCAAGATTTTTAGCGAGGGTTTTCTTAAATGGGAGAATCATTTTCGTGGATCACAGGTCCTTCACTAGTGTCAACACACACACTTCCCCTCTAGAAGTGACCTTGTGTGTTATCATAGGTAAGTTACTATGGATAACTAAAGTATAATGAACACTTGTCAGTACTCAATAATAACCCACATGATGACAGAAACTCAGGAGATTAATTAATCTGTATATTGCGACCTCCTTCTGGGATCCTCTTCAGCAGATACATGAATGAAATAAGGATAAGAATACGTAGGGCAGGTTACAGCTCGCCCCGTACAGGTGAGTGGAGAGACGTGTCAAGCAGTGGCTGGGTAGGTATAATGTTCGTCCAGAAACGGGACAAGTGTTTCCTGACGCGGGTCTTAGTCATATAAGGGCTCTGGTGGCCTGGTGGCTAAAGCTCTCCTTTCACACGGCCAGGGTCTGGGTTCGATTCCCAACCAGGGTAGAAACACTGGAAGTGTTTCTTTCCACCTGTTGTCTATGTTCACCCATCAGTAAAATGGGTACCTGAGTGTTAGTTGACTGGTGTGGGTCGCATCCTGGGACAAAAATTATCTAATTTGCGGGAAATGCTCAGCATAACAAGCGGCTTTCTATATAGCAGTATGTCACTGATATCAGCTATGGTCTGTATACCTTGTACATGTACTGGTAGTAAATAAAGATTATTATTATTATTATTATTATTTATTATTATTATTATTATTATTATTATAATGACCCACAGCTGGAGTTTTTGGTCAGCTGACCGAGGCCTTTCGCTAGTTTACCGGTCCACTCTTGAAATTTATGGTTATGACTGGGTGAGAAGACAGGTACTGAAGAGAACTTAAAATTTAGCCTCACTTCAGTACCTGTCTTCTCACCCAGCCACTGCTTGACACGTCCCTCCACTCACCTGTACGAGGTGACGTGTAACCTGTTTATATATTCTTGTTTCATTTTATGTATCTGCTGAAGAGGACCCCAGAAGGGGATCGAAAGAACAGATTCATTAATCTTGTACGTTTCTGCTTTCATGTGAATTATTATTGCACATGTTATAATTCTTAACAATTCGCAAACGGGAGAAATTATTTACAAACATTATCTCTCAGTCCACAGAAGGATTCGAACCTGCACACTCTGCAAACAAGCACTCAGCCAGTGTGGCTTAGTGGCTTAAGTTCTGCATATTTTGATGCAGAGTGTGCAGGTTTAAATCCTGCAATGATCTGAGAGACTGTGTATATGTTATTATGTATGATAATTGAATTTATGTGTAAATAAACTTGATAATTAATGGATTGTGAGATTAATCTTGTTCTTCCATCTTCGGCAGTGTTCCCACTCCTGCTGGAGTTTGAGTTACGCTGGCTGATGGTCACCATGGCAGTGTGGGGCTGTGGTATAGGCACCACCATGGGCCTCTACACCTTGGTCATGATAAAGTTTATGGGTCTGGAGAATCTGGGGGCAGTATATGGAGCTTCAAGTCTCACCGTGGGCTTCGGCTTTCTCTCCATCGGTCCACTAATAGGTAAGTCAGTTCGATTCACGCTAATAAGGATCGTTCTGAGTTTACCAATCAGGCTTACGAGGTAATTTCTCCATTTGCGTGGACCCTCGAATTTAGTCCTGCCGTTTCTGTATGCAAAACTAATTTTATTATCTATAAAATATATTGTCTGTTAATATTTTTGGGTGACTGGAATGGTTTAATTGGATTTACATTATTTACTATGGGAAATATTAACAAGAAATACATTTTATAGATAATAAAAAATAGTTTTGCATACAGGAAAGGCACTACTAAATTCGAGGGTATTAATTTGCAAAATACACGGGTAAGTGGACACTACCGGCCCGTGGGGCTGTGTGGGTGTGGGCGAACATCTGTCATAGCTCATATTATTAAATATATATGAAGAATTAAATCCCCGTGGGGTGGAAATGTAAGTCTGTGTTCCCTAACACAAGACGGTAACTATATGAAGAATTAAATCCCCGTGGGTTGGAAATGTAAGTCTGTGTTCCCTAACACAAGACGGTAACTATATGAAGAATTAAATCCCGTGGGTTGGAAAATGTAAGTCTGTGTTCCCTAGCACAAGACGGTAACTATATGAAGAATTAAATCCCCGTGGGGTAGAAATGTAAGTCTGTGTTCCCTAACACAGACGGTAACTATATGAAGAATTAAATCCCGTGGGTTGGAAATGTAAGTCTGTGTTCCCTAACACAAGACGGTAAACTATATTCTCTAAATCTAGATTTACCGTTTTTCCTAGTTTGTGAGCTAAGAGGTGTTCAAAAAGAATAACAGAACGGGTGGGATTTGAACTCATAACCAGTGAGTTAAGAGGTGCTGCTGTCCCGTAGCTCGGTTGTTAGCTTACTCAGTTCACACACTGAGGTCCGTGGGTCGATCCCCGGTACAGGTGGGGAAAAATAAGGACGTGTTTCCTTAAGACACCTGCTGTCTATATTCGCCCATCAGTAAAATAGGTACCTGGGTGTTAGTGAACTGGTGTGGGTCACATCCTGGGTGTTAGTGGACTGGTGTGGGTTTTCATCCTGGGTGTTAGTGGACTGGTGTGGGTCACATCCTGGGTGTTAGTGAACTGGTGTGGGTCACATCCTGGGTTTAGTGGACTGGTGTGGGTCACATCCTGGGTGTTAGTGGACTGGTGTGGGTCGCATCCTGGGTGTTAGTGGACTGGTGTGGGGTCGCATCCTGGGTGTTAGTGGACTGGTGTGGGTCACATCCTGGGTGTTAGTGGACTGGTGTGGGTCACATCCTGGGTGTTAGTGGACTGGTGTGGGTCGCATCCTGGGTGTTAGTGGACTGGTGTGGGTCGCATCCTGGGTGTTAGTGGACTGGTGTGGGTCGCATCCTGGGTGCTAGTGGACTGGTGTGGGTCGCATCCTGGGTGTTAGTGGACTGGTGTGGGTCACATCCTGGGTGTTAGTGGACTGGTGTGGGTCACATCCTGGGTGTTAGTGGACTGGAAAATCTTCCAGCTCCTGCACCCAACATCTTGCTCCTGGGGGATTTCAACTTAAGGCACCTAAAATGGAGGAATATAGCAAATAATATTGTTGCAGAAATAACACCAGGAGGCAGCTCTGATGAAAACTCACACTCACACGAGCTTTTAAATCTCTGCACAAAATTCAATTTAAACCAGCAAATAATAGAGCCTACTAGACTGGAGAATACACTAGACCTCATCTTCTCTAACAATGATGATCTGATAAGAAATGTCACCATATCAAAAACAATATACTCAGATCACAACATAATTGAGGTTCAGACATGTTTGCGTGGAGCCCCAGACCGACATAATGAGACTAGTCACGAGGGAGCATTCACCAAATTCAACTTCAATAACAAAAACATAAAGTGGGACCAAGTAAACCAAGTCCTAACCGATATAAGCTGGGAAGATATACTAAGCAACACAGACCCAAACTTATGCCTAGAACAGATTAACTCGGTGGCACTCGATGTATGCACAAGGCTTATTCCTCTAAGAAAAAGGAGGAGTAGATGTAAAATAGAAAGAGACAGGCGCTCCCTTTACAGGCGACGGAAAAGAATAACAGAGCGGCTAAAAGAGGTCAATATATCTGAAATGCGCAGGGAGACACTGGTCAGAGAAATAGCAAGCATCGAACTTAAGCTAAAAGAATCCTTTAGGAGTCAGGAATCGCGGGAAGAACTAAAAGCTATAAATGAAATCGAAAGAAACCCAAAGTATTTCTTTCCTATGCCAAATCAAAATCGAGAACAACGTCCAGTATTGGGCCCCTACTTAAACAAGATGGGTCCTACACAGATGACAGCAAGGAAATAAGTGAGCTACTCAAGTCCCAATATGACTCAGTTTTTAGCAAGCCGCTAACCAGACTGAGAGTCGAAGATCAAAATGAATTTTTTTATGAGAGAGCCACAAAATTTGATTAACACAAGCCTATCCGATGTTATCCTGACGCAAATGACTTCGAACAGGCGATAAATGACATGCCCATGCACTCTGCCCCAGGGCCAGACTCATGGAACTCTGTGTTCATCAAGAACTGCAAGAAGCCCCTATCACGAGCCTTTTCCATCCTATGGAGAGGGAGCATGGACACGGGGGTCGTCCCTCAGTTACTAAAAACAACAGACATAGCCCCACTCCACAAAGGGGGCAGTAAAGCAACAGCAAAGAACTACAGACCAATAGCACTAACATCCCATATCATAAAAATCTTTGAAAGGGTCTAGAAGCAAGATCACACCCATCTAGAAACCCATCAGTTACACAACCCAGGGCAACATGGGTTTAGAAACAGGTCGCTCCTGTCTGTCTCAACTACTGGATCACTACGACAAGGTCCTAAAATGCACTAGAAGACAAAAAAGAATGCAGATGTAATATATACAGACTTTGCAAAAGCCTTCGACAAGTGTGACCATGGCGTAATAGCGCACAAAATGCGCGCTAAAGGAATAACAGGAAAAGTCGGTCGATGGATCTTTTAATTTCCTCACTAACAGAACACAGAGAGTAGTCGTCAACAGAGTAAAGTCCGAGGCAGCTACGGTGAAAAGCTCTTTTCCCACAAGGCACAGTACTAGCTCCCTTTCTTGTTCCTCATCTCATATCCGACATAGACAAGGATGTCAGCCACAGCACCGTGTCTTCCTTTGCAGATGACACCCGAATCTGCATGACAGTGTCTTCCATTGCAGACACTGCAAGGCTCCAGGCGGACATCAACCAAATCTTTCAGTGGGCTGCAGAAAACAATATGAAGTTCAACGATGAGAAATTTCAATTACTCAGATATGGTAAACATGAGGAAATTAAATCTTCATCAGAGTACAAAACAAATTTGGCCACAAAATAGAGCGAAACACCAACGTCAAAGACCTGGGAGTGATTATGTCGGAGGATCTCACCTTCAAGGACCATAACATTGTATCAATCGCATCTGCTAGAAAAATGACAGGATGGATAATGAGAACTTCAAAAAATAGGGAGGCCAAGCCCATGATGACACTCTTCAGGTCACTTGTTCTATCTAGGTTGGAATATTGCTGCACTCTAACAGCACCTTTCAAGGCAGGTGAAATTGCCGACCTAGAAAATGTACAGAGAACTTTCACGGCGCGCATAACGGAGATAAAACACCTCAATTACTGGGAGCGCTTGAGGTTTCTAAACCTGTATTCCCTGGAACGCAGGAGGGGGAGATACATGATTATATACACCTGGAAAATCCTAGAGGGACTAGTACCGAACTTGCACACGAAAATCACTCATTTACGAAAGAAAAAGACTTGGCAGACGATGCACCATCCCCCCAATGAAAAGCAGGGTGTCACTAGACGTTAAGAGACCATACAATAAGTTTTCGGGGGCCCCGAGACTGTTCAACTGCCTCCCAGCACACTAAGGGGGATTACCAACAGACCCTGGCAGTCTTCAAGCTGGCACTGGACAAGCACCTAAAGTCAGTTCCTGATCACCCGGGGCTGTGGCTCGTACGTTGGTTTGCGTGCAGCCAGCAGCAACAGCCTGGTTGATCAGGGGCTGATCCACCAGGAGGCCTGGTCACAGACCGGGGCCGCGGGGGCGTTGACCCCCGAAACTCTCTCCAGGTAAACTCCAGGTAAACTCCAGGTGTTAGTGGACGGGTTTGTGGGTCGCATCCTGGGTGTTAGTGGACTGGTGTGGGTCGCATCCGGGGTTTGTTAGTGGACTGGTGTGGGTCACATCCTGGGTGTTAGTGGACTCTTGTGGGTCACATCCTGGGTGTTAGTGGACTGGTGTGGGTCACATCCTGGGTGTTAGGGGGACTGGTGTGGGCCCACATCCTGGGTGTTAGTGAACTGGCGGGGGGTCACATCCTGGGTGTTAGTGGACTGGTGTGGGTCACATCCTGGGTGTTAGTGGACTGGGTGGGTCGCATCCGGGGAACAAAACTGACCAAATTTTTGCGGGAAATGCTCAGCATAACAAGCGGCTTTCTATATAGCATTTATGTCACTGATGTCAGCTATGATCTGTATACCTTGTACATGTACTGGTAGTAAATAAGATTATTATTATTATTATTATTTTTATTATTATTATTATTATTATTATTATTATTATTATTATTATTATTATTTTATTAATATTGTTATTATTATTATTATTATTATTATTATTATTATTATTTTATTATTATTTTTTATTATTATTATTATTAATATTGTTATTATTATTATTTTATTATTATTATTATTATTATTATTATTATTACTATTATTATTATTATTAATATTATTATTATTATTTTATTATTATTATTTTTATTATTATTATTATTATTATTATTATTATTATTATTATTATTATTATTTAAAAGTATGACACTACCAGCTCTCAGAAAACTACCCACAATAATTTAATAACTTTGTATTGTTACGTTAGTTATCGTTGGTTATCGTATATGCAATTATCAATTATCAATTATTAAGGTTTATAAACAAAGGGATGCCTTCCTTCTCTATTTTTTCGTGATCATTTTCTGGGTTTATGATTTCAAATAAAGGTGACCTGTATCTCAGCGGCAGAGCTTTCAGCTCACAAGCGAAAGGATTAGGGGTTCGATTCACTGTATGGGCGAGACGTGTGGGTAGGTTTCCTGTAATCTGCTGCCCCTATTGAACAGCCCAGAAAATTAGGTACCTGCGAGATAGTAGGTTATTTTGGCCTTTGTAGTGAACAAAAGAAGAATATCACCTCTTAGCTCCGTAAACTGAACCTTTAAAAAATTCTGTAAACTGAACCCTGTTAAAAGCTGTTTTAAAGTGAACCCTTTTAAAAAGCTGTGTAAAGTGAACCCTGTTAAAAAGCTGTGTAAAGTGAACCCTGTTAAAAGTTGTGTAAAGTGAACCTGTTAAAAGCTGTGTAAAGTGAACCCTGTTAAAAGCTGTGTAAAGTAAACCCCTGTTAAAAGCTGTGTAAAGTGAACCCTGTTAAAAGCTGTGTAAAGTGAACCCTGTTAAAAGCTGTGTAAAGTGAACCTGTTAAAGCTGTGTAAAGTGAACCCTGTTAAAAGCTGTGTAAAGTGAGCCCTGTTAAAAGCTGTGTAAAGTAAACCCCTGTTAAAAGCTGCTTTAAAGTGAACCTTTCATAAAAAGGTTCTCTTCCAGTAGGGTTCAAACTTCCTCAGCTTATCTCAGACACGGAGTGACTCTAATTAGGCACAATAGTTTTACTGTTCAGTCTGTAGTCACGCATTTGAGATTAGAACTCTCCAGTTACCTGTTCACAAGTACCTACTTGTAGGTACCTATTTACAGTCTATCATATGTTGTATTGCAGGTCTGGTGCGTGACAGCAGGGGACAGCTATGTTTGTCAGCATGTGGGTGCTGTCGGGTTTGTCTTTTCTGACCAGCTTCATCCTGTGGCTCTTCATGCCGGCGGCCCAAGACTATGACCAGCGGAGAGTAACCAACCAATCTCAGAAAGAGGATCCAGAGCATTGTTGACCTTACTTTAATAATAATAATAATAAAAATAATAAAAATTAATAATAAAAATAAAAAATAATAAATAAAAATAATAATAATAATAATAAAAATTTATCTTTATTTAGTACAAGTACATGGTATACAGTCCTAGCTGACAACAATGACATACTACTATATAGAAAGCCGCTTGTTATGCTCCGCATGTCGGGTAAATTAGGTCAGTGTCCCAGGATGCGACCCACACCAGTCGACTAACACCCAGGTACCATTTTACTGATGGGGAACATAGACAACAGGTGGGAAGAAACAGGGCCCAATGTTTCTACTCTGGCTGGGGAATCAAACCCGACCCTCACCGTGTGAAGCGAGAGCGTTAACCACCAGACCACCTGACCTGTGGTACTCTCTCAGTCGGATGTGGTCACCCTTACGTCTTCCTGAGTGAATTTTAATATGGTATACAATACCGACAAATTGAAAAGACATGTGCAACAGTTAGGTATCTTTGTACCGAAACGTTTCTCCTACTTAGTAGGTTTTTTTAGTCGAGTACAGAGGCAGCAGAAGTAGTAGAGATGTGAAGACGATGTAATCAGTCCATCACCCTTGAAGATAGGTTTTTCCGGTGGTCAGTCCCTCAGCTTGTTCCACAGTCTGGAACAATGTGAAGCTGATTTAACTGACCCCCTTAAAAATATGTCTTCAGGGATGATGGACTGATTACATCGTCTTAATATGTCTACTGTTTCTGCCACCTCCTCTGTACCGACTACAGAAGCCTACTGTGTAGCGAAACGTTTCGGAATAAAAATAAGAACATAAGAAAGAAGGAACACTGCAACAGACCTACTGACCCATGCGGAGCAGGTCCATGTCCCCCCCCCTCCGGATTAGCCAGTGACCCCCCAGTCTGGTCACCTCCACTCAAGGATGGAGCACCGGCACCGACCTAGCAGCACAAGCTAATTAGGTCCCAACTCACACCCACCCACACCCACTCATGTATTTATCTAACCTATTTTTAAAACTACACAAACGTTTTAGCCCCGAATAACTGTATCGGGAGTTTTTTCCACTCATCACAAACTCTTTATTACCAAACCAGTGCTTTCCTATGTCCTTCCTGAATCTGAAATTTTTCCAACTTGAAACCATTGCTGCGAGTCCTGTCTTGGCTGGAAATTTTTAGCACCTATTTACATCCCCTTTTTTTATTCCTGTTTTCCATTTATACACCTCAATCATATCCCCCTAATTCTACACCTTTCGAGAGAGTGCAGATTCAGGGCCTCAGTCTTTTCCCATAGGGAAGTTTTCTGATACATGGGATCATCTTTGTCATCCTCCTCTGTACGTTTTCTACGGTGACCAGAACTGAAAAAGCATAGTCTAAATGAGGCCTAACAAGGATATATAGAGTTGAAGAACAACCTGAGGAAATTCTATTATTTATACTTTAGATATGAAGCCAAGAATTCTGTTAGCTTTATTGCGACACTAAAGCACTGTTGTCTTGGTTTAGATTACTGCTAACCAGAACTCCTAAATCCTTTTCGCAACCAGTAGTATTAAGATCTACATTATTTAGTTTATAAGTCGCATGGGTTTTTTTCCTGTCCAACATTTGAACTTTGCATTTGTCAATATTAAACTGCATATTCCATTCTCCGACCATTTGCATCAGTCTATTCAAATTTATCCTGGAGTGCTCTAGTGTCCTCATTAGAATGAATTTTGGGCGCCTATTTTGGTTCATCAGCAAATTTGCTTATGTCGCTATTTATTCCCCATCTATGTCGTTTATGTAAATTGTGAACAAACAACGGGCCAACACTGACTCCTGAGGAACACCGTTTGTGACGTGCCCCCCTTCTGATTTCCCCCATTTATGCAAATTCTCCGCTGCCTATTTGTCAGCGATTTCCTCTACCCCGGAAAAAAATTCTCCTCCTATTCCGGTGCCTTAAGTTTCCTCAATAGCCTCTGGTGTGGAACTCTATCGAAAGCCTTACTGAAGTCATATATCACAATATCATTTTTCATTACCATGATCTACCTCCTCAAACACCTTAGTGAAAAAAGTTAGTAAATTCGTTAAAAACAGGAACGCCCCTTTGTAAAACCGTGTTGAAATTCATTAATCAATCTGTGCCTGTCAAGATGGCTACGAATTGCTTCGGCAATTATTGATTCCATAAATTTTCCCACTATGGAAGTAAGACTTGTTGGTCTATAGTTCGAAGCCAAGGACCTGTCACCTGCCTTGTAAATAGGTATTACATTTGCCATTTTCCACTTATCAGGCACTATGCCAGTTTGACCTTTCTGTCTCTGTTACAAAAAGCACGGTCCATATATCTTACCTGAGAATCGCCTATTAAAATATAAGAACATAAGAACATAAGAACGAAGGAACACTGCAGAAGGCCTACTGGCCCATGCGAGGCAGGTCCAAGTCTCCTACCGGCTTAAGCCAATGCACCCAACCTAGTCAGGTCAGGTCACATTGACTTAAGGGAGGAACACGGCAACCGACCTGGTAGCACAAGCTATCAGGTCTAACTCACACCCACCCACATCCATCATGTATTTATCCAACCTATTTTTAAAGCTACACAACGTTCTGGCCTCTATAACGGGACTTGGGAGTTTTTTTCCACTCATCCACAACTCTATTACCAAACCAGTACTTTCCTATATCCTTCCTGATCTGAATTTTTCCAACTTAAAACCATTGCTGCGAGTCCTGTATAGGCTTTGATATTTTCAGCACACTATTTTTCATCCCCTTTATTTATTCCTGTCTTCCATTTATACACCTCAATCATACCCCCCCTAATTCTACGTCTTTCTAGAGAGTGCAGATTCAGGGCCCTTAGTCTATCCTCATAGGGAAGGTTTCTGATACATGGGATCAACTTTGTCATCCTCCTTTGTACATTTTCCAGAGAATTTATATCCATTCTGTAATAAGGTGACCAAAACTGTGCAGCATAATCTAAATGAGGCCTAACCAAGGATGCATAGAGTTGAAGAACAACCTGAGGACTCCTATTATTTATGCTTCTTGATATGAAGCCAAGGATTCTATTAGCTTTATTGCGAACACTTTATGCACTGTTGTCTTGGTTTCAGATTACTGCTAACCAGAAACTCCTAAATCTTTTCGCAATCCGTAATATTAAGATCTACATTATTTAGTTTATATGTGGCATGGTTATTGTCCTGTCCAACATTTAGAACTTTGCATTTGTCTATATTAAACTGCATCTGCCACTTCTCCGACCACTGCATCAGTCTATTCAAATCTTCCTGGAGTGCTCGAATGTCCTCGTCAGAATGAATTCGACGGCCTATTTTGGTGTCATCGGCAAACTTGCCGATGTCGCTCTTTATGCCCTCATCTATGTCGTTTATGTAGATTGTGAACAGCAGGGGCCCAACACTGACCCCTGCGGAACACCGCTCGTGACATCCCCCACTCTGATTTCTCCCCATTTATGCAAACTCTCTGCTGCCTATTTGTCAACCATGCCTCTATCCAGGAAAAAATTTCTCCTCCTATTCCATGTGCTTTAATTTTCCTCAATAGTCTCTGATTGTGGGACCCTGTCAAAAGCCTTACTGAAGTCCATATACACAATATCATATTCATTACCATGATCTACCTCCTCAAATACCTTAGTGAAAAAAGTTAATAAATTCGTAAGGCAGGAACGCCCCTTTGTAAAACCATGCTGAGATTCGTTGATTAATTTATGCTTTTCAAGGTGGCTACGAACTGCCTCGGCAATTATTGATTCCATAAATTTTCCCACTATGGAGGTTAGGCTTATTGGTCTATAGTTCGAAGCTAAGGACCTGTCACCTGTTTTGAAAATAGGTATCACATTTGCCATTTTCCACTTATCTGGCACCATGCCAGTTTGTAGTGATATGTTGAAAAGATTAGCCAAAGGTGTGCTAAGCTCCTCTTTACATTCCTTTAGAACCTTGCATACAGTTCATCAGGGCCTGGGGATTTGTTAGGTTTTAATTTATCTATTTGCCTAAGGACCATGTCACTTGTGACCCTAATAGTGCACAGTTTATTATCGTCCTGTTCTACATAATTTATCATTACTGGAATATCGCTGGTATCCTCCTGTGTAAAAACTGAGAGGAAGTATGTGTTAAAAATTCTACACATTTCCTTATCACTGTCAGTGAGCTGACCCGAGGAACTTTGAGTGGGCCTATCTTGTCCCTGATCTTACTTCTGTAAACCTGAAAGAATCCTTTTGGGTTAGTCTTCGATTCTCTTGCAACTTTAACCTCATAATCTCTTTTTGCTTTTCTAATTCCCTTTTTTATTTCTCTCTTTAACTGAATATATCGATTTCTTAATTGTCCCTCTCCTCTTTTGATTTGCCTATATATGCCTCTCTTTTGACCAATCAGATATTTTAATCTATTGTTCATCCATTTAGGATCATTTTTGTTTGATCTGATTTCCCTATTTGGAACATAATTTGACTGAGCAGCTAGAACTATGGCCTGGAAAGCATCATATCGGCAACCATCACCACCTACCTGACCCTTAGTCAGGTCATTCCAGTTCAGCCCACCTAAGTAATTTTTCAGTCCTATGAAATCAGCCAAGCGAAAGTCAGGGACGGAGACTTGATTGCCATTATTAGGGGAATTCCATGATATATTAAAACTGAGTGATTTGTGATCACTTTCCCCAAGCTCATCATTAACCTCAAGATTATTAATTGTTTCCCTACTGGCAAGAACCAAGTCAAGGAGGTTATTTCCCCTAGTTGGCTCTGTCACAAACTGTTTTAAAAAACAATCCTGGATCGTATCAAGAAAGTCACCTGACTCTAAATTTCCTGTCAAATTGCTCCAGTCAATCTGTCTATAGTTGAAATCTCCCATTAGCACAACATTTTCGTATGTAGATGCCTTACGAATTTCGTCCCATAGAAGTTTACTGCACTCCCTATCAAGATTTGGGGCCCTGTAAATCACACCCAAAATCAGTTTTTCTCGGCCCTCGAGAAGCTGTAACCAAACAGATTCAGTGGCTGACGCTTCTAATTTAATATCTTGTCTAACACAACAATTTAAATTGTCTCTGACATACATCGCTACTCCACCACCTTTCCTGTTGACCCTGTCAGTGTGGAATAATTTATAGCCTTGTATGTGACATTCAGAGGGCATCTCTCTATCTTTCAGATTGAGCCAGGTCTCTGTTTAGCAATAATATCTATGTCTCCTGCACTTGCAATTAATCTTAGCTCATCTATCTTATTTCTTACACTCCTGCTATTAGTATAGTAAACCTTAAGGGAGCTAGTCCCTTGCTGCCCTCTGCTGTCCCCCTTTGTTTGCTGACCTGATCTATTGTCTTTATTTATAACTTCATGCTGAATGCCTTTTATACATTTACTGTTTCCAACCCAAGTGTTGCAACCTGCTTGTTTCCCACACACACCCATACCTCTATCTTCCATCAGTTTAAAATCATAGGCATTTCACCAATGGCCTTCTCAATCGAGTCTGCAAGTGCTACCACCCCCGCCCCAGAGAGATGTACCCATCCCTTGCATACATATCATGTTTGCCATAAAAGTTGTTCCAGTTGTCAATGAATGGGATTGCAAGTTCCTTGCAGTATCTGTCTAGCCAGCAATTTACACCAATTGCCCTAGACAACCATTCATTTCCTACTCCCCTTCTAGGCAAGATGTACATATGATTGGGATCCCTCCCTTAGACTTAATGAAATCTATAGCTGACCTGTACTTATCTAGCAGCTCTTCTCTCCTACCCTTCCCAGTATCATTTCCACCAGCACTGAGACAGATAATGGGCTTGCTCCCATTACCTGACATGATATTATCCAGCCTGTTGACAATGTCCCCAACACCAGCTCCAGGGAAGCACACTCTATCTCTCATCTTCTTATTCCTATTACAAAAAGCACGGTCAATGTATCTTACCTGAGAGTCACCAACCACAAGAATGCGCTTACCTCCATTAGCAGGGCAGTAGTACCCTTACCTTCACTGGCCACTGAAGTACATTCATCCTGAAGAACAGAGAAGCGATTTCCTACCTTCAGATCTTCACTCTTAACTTTCCTTACTCTGATGCGCTTCCATTACGTGAACTACTCGCCACTTGTAGCAGGTGCTGGGCTGCACCTCACTGCTGGTAGCCGTTGCTGCCTCCCCAACTACAGCCTCCTCACAGCGAGAGACAGACTGCACCTCGCTGCTAGAAGCCTCATTCCCCACAACTCCAGCCACCTCACACTCTCTCCCAGACCCATTGAGGTGGACCTTCAGCCTCCTAATCTCCTCCTGGAGAAGCAAGACCTCCTCCTTCAACTCTCCAACCTCAATTTTTAAAACACTGCAGAAGCAAGCCATGCTTTGTAACCGTCCACACTAATCCCCAAAGCAGCTCAGGGTCTGTGACCTCACCTTGATTAGCAGGGGAATCAGTGGTACCTTCAACCTCACTAACCACTGAAGTGCACTCGTCCTGGAGAACAGAGAATCGATTTACTACCTTCACATCTCCTCTGTTAACCCTCCTTATCTTCCTTCTTCCTGAACTGTGAACCACTTGCCACTTAAAGCGGCTGCCACTATCACTGCTGGTGACCATTTCCTCCTTACCAGCTAAATCCTTCTCACACTCGCTCCCAAACTCATCTATACGAAGCTTCAGCCTCCTATTTTCCTCCTGGAGAAGTAGAATCTCCTTCTTCAACACTTGAACCTGAGATTCTAAAACACTACAACAAGCCATGGTACTTGGTAACACCCCACGCTAACTCCCAAGAGCTTAGGCAGGTATGACCGCAGGTGACCACTGACCTCAGCAGGTGACCACTGACCTCAGCGGGTGACCAACTGACCTCACAGGTGACCACTGACCTCAGCAGGTGACCACTGACATCAGCAGGTGACCACTGACCTCAGCAGATGACCACTGACCTCAGCATACCACACTGTTGCACATGTGTCTTTCTTATCAACTTCATCTCCTTTCTTTAAGACAACTGTATCAACTGTATCCATGTGTATAATTTCAAAATACAGCAGGTCCTTAATTTCCGAGTTACATTCGCAACCCAGTACAGGAGGTCGTCAACTTACAGAAAAGCTGAGGATCTTCTGTATCGTGTATTCTATACAAAATACTTGTTCGTAAATTGACTACCACTTGTATCATTATTATACACAATACAGGTCCTCAACGTGTTCGTAAGTTGAGAACTTCCTGTATAATGAATATTTTACACAATACAGGTCCTCAACGCGTTCGTAAGTTGAGAACTTCCTGTATAATGAATATTATACACAATGCAAGTCCATAACGTGTTCGTAAGTTGAAAACTTCCTGTATGACGAATATTATACACAATACAGGTCCTCAATGTGTTCGTAAGTTGAGAACTTCCTGTATAATGAATATTTTACACAATACATTAGGCCTCAACTTACAAAGATGGTACATTCCAAGTGTTGTAAGTTGCAACTTATAAAGATGGTACATTCCAAGTGTTGTAAGTTGCAACTTATTTGTTACTGGAGAGAAAACAAGAAGTACAAAAAACTTTTATATTTTGCAAGATATGTTCTACTGGTGGTTGTTAAAGTGTTTCATAAGTGTTGTGTTTACAAGTGTTGTGTTTACAAGTGCTGTGTTTACAAGTGCTGCGGTTATAAGTGCTGTGTTTACAAGTGCTGTGTTTACAAGTGCTGTGTTTACAAGTGCTGCGGTTATAAGTGCTGTGTTTACAAGTGCTGTGTTTACAAGTGCTGTGTTTACAAGTGCTGTGTTTACAAGTGCTGTGTTTACAAGTGCTGCGGTTATAAGTGCTGTGTTTACAAGTGCTGTGTTTACAAGTGCTGTGTTTACAAGTGCTGCGGTTATAAGTGCTGTGTTTACAAGTGCTGTGTTTACAAGTCCTGTGTTTACATGTGCTGTGTTAAATAGTCCTTTGTTCATTAGTAGCCCTGTTCCTAGACCAACCATAGCCCTGTTCCTAGACCAACCATAGCTCTGTTCCTAGACCAACCATAGCTCTGTTCCTAGACCAACCATAGCCCTGTTCCAGATCCGACCTTATCCCTGTTCCAGGAAAAACCATAACCCTGTTTCAGGAGAAACCGTAGCCCTGGTCCAGTACCGACTGTAACCCTATTCCAGAACCGACCGTAGCCCTCTTCCAGGACAGATGGTAGCCCTGATCCAGACCGACCGTAGCCCTGGTCCAGTACCGACTGTAGCCCTGGTCAAGAACTGTAAGTTTGGTGCAGGACCGACCGTAGCCATGGTCCAGGACAGCCTTTAGCCCTGGTCCAATAACGACAGTAGTCCTGGTCCAGGACCCACCATGGCCCTGGCCCAGAATCTACAATGGCCCTTATTCATGACCCACCGTAGCTTTGGCCCAGGACCCACCGTATCCCTGGTCCTGGACCTACCATAACCCTGGTCCAGATCTGACTGCAGCTCTAGTCTAGGACCCACTGTAACCCTGGTCTAGAACCAACCGTAGCCCTGGTCCTGGATTGACCATAGCCCGGGTCCAGAACCCTCCATAGCCTTGGTCCAGGAACCACCATAGCCCTGGTTCGGGACTCATCATAACCTTGCTAAAGAACTGACCGTAGCCCTGGTCCAGGACCGACCATAGCTCTGTTTCAGGACCCACTATAGCCCTGGTCCAGTACCGACCGTACCCCTGGTCTAAGACCGTCTGTAGCCCTCGTCCAGTACCGACTGTAGAACTGGTTCAGTAATCAGTAGCCCAGGTAGGATGCACTGTAGCCCTGGTCCAAGACTCACCGTATCCCTGTCCAGGATTGACCGTGGCCCCGGAGAAGGACACACGGTTCCCCTGGTCTAGAACCGACTATATCCCTGGTCCAGGACCGACCGTAGCTCTGGTCAAGAACCGACCATAGCCCTGGTCAAGAACCGACCGTAGCCCTGGTCCAGGAAGCACCGTAGCCCTGGTCCATGAGAGAAGGCATCACTTGTAAAGGACCCACCGTAGCTCTGGTCCAGGACCCTCCATAGACCTGGTCCAGGACCGACTATAGCCCTGATCCTATATCGACCATAGCTCTGGTCCAGGATCCATTGTAGCTCGAGTCCAGGATCTGGTACAGGATCGACCATAGCCCTTGTCTAGGACCCACCGTAGCCCTGATCCAGGACGCACCGTAGCGCTGATCCAGGACCCACCATAGCCCTGATCCAGGACCCACCGTAGCGCTGGTCCAAGACTAACCGTAGCTCTGGTCCTAGACCCACCATAACCCTGGTACAGAGTCGACTTTAGCCCTGGTCCAGGATCGACTATAGCCATGGCCCAAGACCGATAATAACACTGGTCCAGTATCGTCTGTAGCCCTAGTCTAGGTCCCACCATAGGCCTGGTCCAGAATCCACCGTAACCCTGGTCCAGGACCGACAATAACCCTGATCCAGGACCTACCATAGCCCTGGTCCAGGACCCACCGTAACCCTGGTCCAGGACCCACAATAACCTTGATCCAGGACCTACCATAGCCCTGGTCCAGGACCCACCGTAACCCTGGCTCAGGACCGACTGTAGCCCTGGTTCAAGACCCACCGTAGCCCTGGTCAAAAACTAACTGTAGCCCTGGTCCAAAACCTACTGTACCCCCGGTCCAGCACCCACCACAGCCCTGGTCCAGTGCTGACCGTACATCTGCTCCAGGACGGATCGGTCCAGGACCGATCGTAGCTCTGGTCCGCCTTAAGCCATAAGTACAATACAGGCGCACTGGGGAACAATAGATGCCAGGGAACGGAGGATCGAATATCCACACCTTCCAGCGAGCAACGACCCACACGGGTTTAGTGTTTCTTGTCCACCCTTGGCCAGGTGTGTCTCCGAGCAACCTGACTAGGCCTTCACAATGATGACTCACTTCTATACTATTATCACCAGTGTTGTAAACACAACACCAGTGTTGTAGATACAACACCAGTGTTGTAAACACAACACCAGTGTTGTAAACATAACGCCAGTGTTGTAGATACAACACCAGTGTTGTAAACACAACACCAGTGTTGTAGATACAACACCAGTGTTGTAAACACAACACCAGTGTTGTAAACACAACACCAGTGTTGTAGATACAACCCAGTGTTGTAAACACAACACCAGTGTTGTAAACACAACACCAGTGTTGTAAACACAACGCCAGTGTTGTAGATACAACACCAGTGTTGTAAACACAACACCAGTGTTGTAGACACAACACCAGTGTTGTAAACACAACACCAGTGTTGTAAACACAACACCAGTGTTGTAAACACAACACCAGTGTTGTAAACACAACACCAGTGTTATAAACACAACACCAGTGTTGTATACACAACACCACTGTTGTAAACACAACAACAGTGTTGTAAACACAACACCAGTGTTGTAAACACAACACCAGTGTTATAAACACAACACCAGTGTTGTAAGCACAACACCAGTGTTGTAAACCCCAACACCAGTGTTATAAAACACAACACCAGTGTTGTAAAAACAACACCAGTGTTGTAAACACAACACCAGTGTTATAAACACAACACCAGTGTTGTATACACAACACCACTGTTGTAAACACAACAACAGTGTTGTAAACACAACACCAGTGTTATAAACACAACACCAGTGTTGTATACACAACACCACTGTTGTAAGCACAACAACAGTGTTGTAAACACAACACCAGTGTTGTAAACACAACACCAGTGTTATAAACACAACACCAGTGTTGTAAGCACAACACCAGTGTTGTAAACACAACGCCAGTGTTATAAACACAACACCAGTGTTGTAAACACAACACCAGTGTTGTAAACACAACACCAGTGCTGTAAACACAACACCAGTGTTGTAAACACAACACCAGTGTTATAAACACAACACCAGTGTTGTAAACACAACACCAGTGTTGTTAACACAACACCAGTGTTGTAGACACAACACCAGTGTTGTAAACACAACACCAGTGTTGTAAACACAACACCAGTGTTGTAAACACAACACCAGTGTTGTAAACACAACACCAGTGTTATAAACACAACACCAGTGTTGTAAACACAACACCAGTGCTGTAAACACAACACCAGTGTTGTAAACACAGCACCAGTGCTGTAAACACAACACCAGTGCTGTAAACACAACACCAGTGTTGTAAACACAACACCAGTGTTGTAAACACAACACCAGTGTTATAAACACAACACCAGTGTTGTAAACACAACACCAGTGCTGTAAAAAACAACACCAGTGCTGTAAACACAGCACCAGTGCTGTAAACACAACACCAGTGTTGTAAACACAACACCAGTGCTGTAAACACAACACCAGTGTTGTAAACACAACACCAGTGTTATAAACACAACACCAGTGTTGTAAACACAACACCAGTGCTGTAAACACAACACCAGTGTTGTAAACACAACAACAGTGTTGTAAACACAACACCAGTGCTGTAAACACAACACCAGTGTTGTAAACACAACACCAGTGCTGTAAACACAACACCAGTGTTGTAAACACAGCACCAGTGCTGTAAACACAACAACAGTGTTGTAAACACAACACCAGTGTTGTAAACACAACACCAGTGTTATAAACACAACACCAGTGCTGTAAACACAACACCAGTGCTGTAAACACAGCACCAGTGCTGTAAACACAACACCAGTGTTGTAAACACAACACCAGTGTTGTAAACACAACACCAGTGCTGTAAACACAACACCAGTGTTGTAAACACAGCACCAGTGCTGTAAACACAAACAGTGTTGTAAACACAACACCAGTGTTGTAAACACAACACCAGTGTTATAAACACAACACCAGTGCTGTAAACACAACACCAGTGCTGTAAACACAGCACCAGTGCTGTAAACACAACACCAGTGTTGTAAACACAACACCAGTGCTGTAAACACAACACCAGTGTTGTAAACACAACACCAGTGTTTATAAACACAACACCAGTGTTGTAAACACAACACCAGTGTTGTTAACACAACACCAGTGTTGTAAACACAACACCAGTGTTGTAAACACAACACCAGTGTTGTAAACACAACACCAGTGTTGTAAACACAACACCAGTGTTGTAAACACAACACCAGTGTTATAAACACAACACCAGTGTTGTAAACACAACACCAGTGCTGTAAACACAACACCAGTGTTGTAAACACAGCACCAGTGCTGTAAACACAACACCAGTGCTGTAAACACAACACCAGTGTTGTAAACACAACACCAGTGTTGTAAACACAACACCAGTGTTATAAACACAACACCAGTGTTGTAAACACAACACCAGTGCTGTAAACACAACACCAGTGCTGTAAACACAGCACCAGTGCTGTAAACACAACACCAGTGTTGTAAACACAACACCAGTGCTGTAAACACAACACCAGTGTTGTAAACACAACACCAGTGTTATAAACACAACACCAGTGCTGTAAACACAACACCAGTGTTGTAAACACAACAACAGTGTTTTTAAACACAGCACCAGTGCTGTAAACACAACACCAGTGTTGTAAACACAACAACAGTGTTGTAAACACAACACCAGTGCTGTAAACACAACAACAGTGTTGTAAACACAACACCAGTGTTGTAAACACAACAACAGTGTTGTAAACACAACACCAGTGCTGTAAACACAACACCAGTGTTGTAAACACAACAACAGTGTTGTAAACACAGCACCAGTGCTGTAAACACAACACCAGTGTTGTAAACACAACAACAGTGTTGTAAACACAACACCAGTGCTGTAAACACAACACCAGTGTTGTAAACACAACAACAGTGTTGTAAACACAACAACAGTGTTGTAAACACAACACCAGTGCTGTAAACACAACACCAGTGTTGTAAACACAACAACAGTGTTGTAAACACAGCACCAGTGCTGTAAACAAACACCAGTGCTGTAAACACAACACCAGTTTTGTTAACACAAAAATCTGTGTTTATCTCACCATAAAAATATATTTCATCAAGAAATGAAAATTTATTTCGAAATAATGATTCAGTTTCTCGCATCATCACAATAAACCCGGAGAATAAACCCAAGTGTATCTCTGAAATATAACCAGAATAAATTTGTATATCAAGTTGTTTTTATTCTCCCCCCCCCCTTTCATAAGTTTAATTTTTTTCACATCGAATTAAAAAAAATGTTTCTTTGGGGAAATATACATATATATATATATAAATATATATATATATATATATATATATATATATATATATATATATCTATATATATATATATAAAACATATATATACATATATATAATATAATAGAGCTGGTGAAAAGCTCATCATAGAAACCAAGGACCACAGGGCGGCCAGCTTCCTCTTTCAGAGACTCAGTGTTGCGATCCAGAGAGGAAATGCCTGCGGCATTCTGGGCACGCGGCCCACCGCCGGGGAGCTGGACGAAGCATTCGAGATGTAGCTCTGAGTTACCTATGTTTTTTACTTTCTATCGTATTTTTGTGAATGTTTTGTCAGTGTATTTTGTCTTTAAATAAAATATATATAAAATATAAGGGGTGGTAGGAGAAAATTGTCAAACAGCTTCAGGGAGAACATTGAGTTTTCCCTGAAGCAAGTTTATTCTTTTCTCTGAGGATGAGGGTCCCTATAACAGTTCTAGAGGTGGTACCTCCCTATATATATATATATATATATATATATATATATGTGTGTGTGTGTGTGTGTGTGTGGTGTGTGTGGTGTGTGTGTGTGTGTGTGTGTGTGTGTGTGTGTGGTTATAGGAGGGTGGGTGCAGGAGGAAAGAGGAGTGATTGGTGGAATGATGAAGTAAAGGGTGGATAAAAGAGAAAAAGTTAGCTTATGAGAGGTTTTTACAAAGCAGAAGTGTTATAAGAAGAGTAGAGTATATGGAGAGTAAAAGAAAGGTGAAGAGAGTGATGAGAGAGTGCAAAAGGAGAGCAGATGATAGAGTGGGAGAGGCACTGTCAAGAAATTTTAACGAAAATAAGAAAAAAAATTGGAGTGAGTTAAACAAGTTAAGAAAGCCTAGGGAAAGTATGGATTTGTCAGTTAAAAACAGAGTAGGGGAGTTAGTAGATGGGGAGAGGGAGGTATTAGGTAGATGGCGAGAATATTTTGAGGAACTTTTAAATGTTGAGGAAGAAAGGGAAGCGGTAATTTCATGCACTGGTCAGGGAGGTATACTATCTTTTAGGAGTGAAGAAGAACAGAATGTGAGTGTGGGGGAGGTGCGTGAGTCATTACGTAGAATGAAAGGGGGTAAAGCAGCTGGAACTGACGGCATCATGACAGAAATACTAAAAGCAGGGGGAGACATAGTGTTGGAGTGGTTGGCATTTTTGTTTAATAAATGTATGAAAGAGGGGAAGGTACCTAGGGATTGGCAGAGAGAATGTATAGTCCCTTTATATAAAGGGAACGGGGACAAAAGAGATTATAAAAATTATAGAGGAATAAGTTTACTGAGTATACCAGGAAAAGTGTATGGTAGGGTTATTATTGAAAGAATTAGAGGTAAGACAGAATGTAGGATTGCGGATGAGCAAGGAGGTTTTAGAGTGGGTAGGGGATGTGTAGATCAAGTGTTTACATTGAGGCATATATGTGAACAGTATTTAGATAAAGGTAGGGAAGTTTTTATTGCATTTATGGATTTAGAAAGGCATATGATAGAGTGGATAGGGGAGCAATGTGGCAGATGTTGCAAGTATATGGAATAGGTGGTAAGTTACTAAATGCTGTAAAGAGCTTTTATGAGGATAGTGAGGCTCAGGTTAGGGTGTGTAGAAGAGAGGGAGAATACTTCCCGGTAAAAGTAGGTCTTAGACAGGGATGTGTAATGTCACCATGGTTGTCTAATATATTTATAGATGGGGTTGTAAAAGAAGTAAATGCTAGGTGTTCGGGAGAGGGGTGGGATTAAATTATGGGGAATTAAATACAAAATGGGAAATGACACAGTTACTTTCTGCTGATGATACCGTGCTTATGGAGATTCTAAAGAAAAATTGCAAAGGTTAGTGGACGAATTTGGGAATGTGTGTAAAGGTAGAAAGTTGAAAGTGAACATAGAAAAGAGTAAGGTGATGAGAGTATCAGATGATTTAGATAAAGAAAAATTGGATATCAAATTGGGGAGGAAGAGTATGGA
>NC_069458.1:14785945-14795856 GCF_026875155.1 Cherax quadricarinatus | reverse complement strand
GGTAGAATTACACAAGTGTAACTAATGTGACGTTTTATTGTGCCAACGTCTCGCTTGACAAAGTTCCTGGAGAGTGAAACGTTGCTACAGTTAAATGTTACATTAGTTGCACTTGTGTCCTTTTACCTAACAGAAATTGTCTGAACATAAGAACATAAGAATGGAGTAACACTGCAGAAGGCCTACTGTGAATTGTGAAGACCGGATGAAGCCACTGTGTGGCGAAACGATTCCTCAAACATACCTAAGTGTTGCACATGTCTGATTTATCAACTTGTCGGTTCTCTGAACCATTTATCTACATTACTGTCAGACACAGCAACATCTCGGGATCTTGATACAGGGAATTCTTCACCTGCCTGACCTATAAACCTGACCAACTTCCTCCTGTGGATCTGGCCACTGTGGAATCGCCTACGACTGCTTCACCTCATCTGTTTGCATATGCTGTGTTCTTTTTGAGATTGATGGACTGATTACATTGACTCCACGTTTAGGGACTGATTACCTCAAACTTCTTCTGAGCTTCAACATTCTTCTTTGTATAGGACTGATGAAGCCATAATCCTCAAGTCTACATTATTTAGTTTATTAGCGTTAGGGTTATGGGCATTCCCGAGCTTCAGAACTTTGCATTTGTCTACAGTGAACTGCATCTGCCACTTTTCTGACCACGAACTGAATCTATTATCCTGCCTATCTTCGTGTTATCAGCGAATTTGCTTATCACTGGTTATTCCCTCGTCAAGGTCATTGATTTAGATTATAAACAACAATGGGCCTGAAACTGATCCCTGTGGAACGCCGCTTGTTACAGATCCCCACTCAGATTTTACCCCATTTATGCACACTTTCTGCTTCCTATTGGTGAGTATTGTCCTTATTAGTCCCACGTTGTCTGCAAACAGGGACACCTCTGACTCTATATATTCTGTTACGTCATTCACGTATGCAAGAAACAGCACCGGCCCTAGGATTGATCCTTGTGGAACCCCACATGACACATACATCCATTCCGACACCTCGTTACGTACCATCACTCGTTGTTTTCTTTCCGTCAGGTATTTCCTGATCCATTGCAGAGTTTTTCCTGTGATTCCTGTACCAGTCTGTAACAGTCTCTTTTGCAGTACTGTGTCAAAGGCCTTCTTACAGTCCAAAAAAAAAAGCAAACTACCCATCCCTCTCTCTCCTGTCTCACTTCTGTTACATTGTCGTAGAACTAAAGTTGGTCTTTGATGCAGGATTTCAGTCCCCTGAAACCGTGCTGGTTGTCATGTACAAGCTCATTACTTTCTAGGTGCTCCACCAATCTCCTGATAATATGATAATCATGTCAGTGCCTCTAGTCTGTAATTTAATGCTGCCTGTCCGTCTTCTTTCTTAATAAAAGGACTACATTTGCTGTCTTACACACACAAAGCAGTTGCCCTGTTTCGGTAGATTTGTAGAAGATTGTTGTTAGTGGCACACACAGTGCCTCTGCTCAATCTCTCAGGATCCACAGAAAGATGTTAACTGGTCCCACCGACTTTGAAGTATCTAGTTCCCCTAGAAGTTTCTTCACCTACTCCTCGGTTGTCTTCAGTGTATCCAACACTTGTTAGTGTTCTCTACTACCTCGGTTTGCTGGAAGCCTCTCTATCTATCACTGTGAATACTTTCCTATATCTCGTGTTGAACTCTTCACATACTTCTCGGTCGTTCCCAGTGAGCTCCCCTCCTTCCTTCCTCAGCCTGAATATCTGGTTCTTGACTGTTGTTTCCCTCCTGATGTGGCTGAATAACAACTTTGAGGCAGATTTGGATTTCGATGATATATCATTCTCGTATTACCGCTGGACCTCTATCATTATTCCTGCTTGTAGTACTTACTATCTGTCAAAGTCACTTGTAGACAGACACTTTGCTTGTTATGTGTGTGTGGTGTGATTGTTGATGTGGTGTGTGTTGTGTACTCACCTAGTTGTGGTTGCGGGAGTCGAATCACAGCTCTTGGTCCCCACCTCTTCAACTGGCCGCCACCCAGTCACTCTTCCCGCTCCGTGAGCTTTATCATACCTCTTCTTAAAGCTATGTATGGATCTTGCCTCCACTACATCACTACCCAGGCTATTCCACTTCCTGACAACTCTGTGACTGAAGAAATACTTCCTAACATCCCTGTGGTTCATCCGAGTCTTCAGCTTCCAACTGTGTCCCCTTGCTACTGTGTCCCATCTCTGGAACATCCTGTCTCTGTCCACCTTGTCTATACCTCGCAGTATTTTATGTCGTTATCATGTACCCCTGTCTCTCCTGTCCTCCAGTGTCATCAGGTCTAGTTCTCTTAACCTCTCCTCGTAGGACATGCCCCTTAGTTCCGGGACTAGTCTCGTTGCAAACCTTTGCACTTTCTCTAGTTTCCTGACGTGCTTGGCCAGGCGAGGGTTCCAAACTGGAGCTGCATACTCCAGTATGGGCCTGACGTACACGGTGTACAGGGTCCGGAACGACTTCTTGCTGAGAGGCTGGAATGCCTCTCTTATGTTCGCTAGTCGCCCATATGCCGCAGCAGTTATTTGGTTGATGTGCGCCTCAGGAGATATGCTTGGTATTATACATACTCCAAAATCCTTTCCTTGAGTGAGACTTGTAGTCTCTGGCCCCGTCTGGGGTCTTCTTTGCCCTTCCCCCGTCTTCATGATTGTGCTTGGCGGGGTTGAACTCCAGGAGCCAGTTGCTGGACCAGGCCTGCAGCCTATCCAGATCTCTTTGTAGTCTTGCCTGCTGCTCCCCCGATTGAATTCTCCTCATTAATTTCATATCGTCTGCAAACAGGGACGCTTAATCTATTCCTTCCCTTATGTCATTCACATATACCAGAAACAGCACAGGTCCTAGGACTGACCCCTGTGGAACAACGCTCGTCACAGGCGCCCACTCTGACACCTCTTCACTTACCATGACTCGCTGTTGCCTTCCCTGATCCATTGCAGTGCTTTCCCTGATCCATTGCAGTGCCTTCCCTGCCATCCCTGCCTGGTCCTCCAGCTTATGCACTAATCTCTTGTGTGGAACTGTGTCAAACGCCTTTGTACAGTCCAAGAAAACGCAATCTACCCACCTCTCTCTCTCTCTCTCTTGTCTTAATGCCATCACCCTTTCGTAGAACACTAATAGGTTTGTGACACAGGATTTCCCGACCCCTGACACCGTGCTGGCTGTCGTTGATAAGCTCATTCCTTCCTAGGTGCTCCACCACTCTTCTCCTGATAATCTTCTCCATGACTTTGCATACTATACATGTCAGTGACACTGGTCTGTAGTTTAGTGCTTCATGTCTGTCTCCTTTTTTAAAAACTGGGACTACATTTGCTGTCTTCCATACCTTAGGTAGTCGCCCTGTTTCTATAGATGTTGTGTGTGTGTGTGTGTGTGTGTGTGTGTGTGTGTGTGTGTACTCACCTAGTTGAGGTTGCAGGGTCGAGTCCAAGCTCCTGGCCCCGTGTGTGTGTGTGTGTGTGTGTGTGTGTGTGTGTGTGTGTGTGTGTGTGTGTGTGTGTGTGTGTGTGTGTGTGTGTGTGTGTGTGTGTGCATGTGTGAAGGCCCCAGTGGTGTAAGCACCATGGATACAATAACACCACAAAGCAGTAGACTTACGCCTGGGTCAGCAAGACTCATTATTCAACCAATCCACCATCGGCTTATAAATAACTCGATACACACAGTGTGTGCCGCCTTCAGTGACCGACTACTGGGAAGATCCTCTATAAATAAACAGGCTCTCACGACCGTAATGTCGCAGATCTGAGTTTCTGTGGCTCTTGAGAAAATCACATGACTTGTACCCAGTGTACCCAAACTATGCCTTGACGAGTGCCCTCACACTGCTCTTGTGAAGGCTCTTAGGATCCTTGAAGTGACAAGGGCACACACACGCACACAGTCAATCCTACACACACGCACATGACATAAAATACACACGCACATATACACAGTCTATGTCACGGATCATTTTTACTTATTCTTCTGTTGGTTTCTGTTGGCCTTCTGTTGGTCTCTGTCTGCCAGATTGGGCTTCAACAAGCAGCAAACATAGATTAATGGTTTATTACTAGCAATAAGTGGTGGTCTCTGTGGGTATCAGCCTGACAGAGCATGTCCCAAGTACCTCCTAGGAAGAACTCAGTTACATCAGTGAACACAGATCTGAGTTCTGGAGGTGGCAAGTGCGCTACCGACCTCCTCTAAATCAACTGAGAACAGTGCGTTACTGTATGTCATTATTATATCATAATCTATGTCTTTCAGGAAACACTGCAAGGGAGCAAGTAATGGTAAATCATTTTTTTTTCTTTAGGTCACTCTACCTTCGTGAAAAAGTTTGAGAATCATGTCCTGGTAGCAGTGTAGCACAGCTATGGAGGAAATACTTGGATATATCCAGCAGAGATTCAGGGAAATGAATCAGTTAGTAACCAACCTGATGGAGTAATGTGATACCATGGAGAGGTTGACTGCATGTTCCTAGACTGCCAGAACGTCAGGGATAAACTGCACCTCCAACATACCATACACAGACGTAAAACTATCATTCACACTGCCACTGCCACCATACAAAGACAAGAGTAATATACACACTGCCCCATCGATCAGTATATACAGAGCAATGCTCACACTGCCCGTCACCATACACACAGACATAATTAATGCAAGATTCATTATAACTTCTTCCCATACTGTATGAGTTCTTCCATTTACCCACTTTCGTTATAAATAAATAACTTGGGTATATATATATATATATATATATATAATATATATATATATATATTATATATATATATATATATATATATATATATATATATATATATAAAATATATAAAATATATATAATACATATACCCAAGAATATAGATATGTTCTTACCACCCTCAAGGCCACATAGTCTATGGACTCAAATTAAGTTGCAAAAAAAATATCTTTGAATATTGAGAAGGGCTGATGATGGGATAAGAATAGATCTACAGTTAAAGCTCCTGGGCCCGAGGGAAGGATATATATTATAACCACTGGCTGGTGTAATGTTTCCAAAATAAAGATACCCAGTTGTTTCTCAAGTGTCTCATGAACCAGTGGTGTTCTGTTACACTGACGTCATGAACCAGTGGTGTTCTGTTACACTGACGTCATGAACCAGTGGTGTTCTGTTACACTGACGTCATGAACCAGTGGTGTTCTGTTACACTGACGTCATGAACCAGTGGTGTTCTGTTACACTGACGTCATGAACCAGTGGTGTTCTGTTACACTGACGTCATGAACCAGTGGTGTTCTGTTACACTGACGTCATGAACCAGTGGTGTTCTGTTACACTGACGTCATGAACCAGTGGTGTTCTGTTACACTGACGTCATGAACCAGTGGTGTTCTGTTACACTGACGTCATGAACCAGTGGTGTTCTGTTACACTGACGTCATGAACCAGTGGTGTTCTGTTACACTGACGTCATGAACCAGTGGTGTTCTGTTACACTGACGTCATGAACCAGTGGTGTTCTGTTACACTGACGTCATGAACCAGTGGTGTTCTGTTACACTGACGTCATGAACCAGTGGTGTTCTGTTACACTGACGTCATGAACCAGTGGTGTTCTGTTACACTGACGTCATGAACCAGTGGTGTTCTGTTACACTGACGTCATGAACCAGTGGTGTTCTGTTACACTGACGTCATGAACCAGTGGTGTTCTGTTACACTGACGTCATGAACCAGTGGTGTTCTGTTACACTGACGTCATGAACCAGTGGTGTTCTGTTACACTGACGTCATGAACCAGTGGTGTTCTGTTACACTGACGTCATGAACCAGTGGTGTTCTGTTACACTGACGTCATGAACCAGTGGTGTTCTGTTACACTGACGTCATGAACCAGTGGTGTTCTGTTACACTGACGTCATGAACCAGTGGTGTTCTGTTACACTGACGTCATGAACCAGTGGTGTTCTGTTAGACTGACGTCATGAACCAGTGGTGTTCTGTTACACTGACGTCATGAACCAGTGGTGTTCTGTTACAATGACGTCATGAACCAGTGGTGTTCTGTTACACTGACGTCATGAACCAGTGGTGTTCTGTTACACTGACGTCATGAACCAGTGGTGTTCTGTTACACTGACGTCATGAACCAGTGGTGTTCTGTTACACTGACGTCATGAACCAGTGGTGTTCTGTTAGACTGACGTCATGAACCAGTGGTGTTCTGTTACACTGACGTCATGAACCAGTGGTGTTCTGTTACAATGACGTCCATGAACCCAGTGGTGTTCTGTTACACTGACGTCATGAACCAGTGGTGTTCTGTTACACTGACGTCGTGAACCAGTGGTGTTCTGTTACACTGACGTCATGAACCAGTGGTGTTCTGTTACACTGACGTCATGAACCAGTGGTGTTCTGTTACACTGACGTCATGAACCAGTGGTGTTCTGTTAGACTGACGTCATGAACCAGTGGTGTTCTGTTACACTGACGTCATGAACCAGTGGTGTTCTGTTACACTGACGTCATGAACCAGTGGTGTTCTGTTACAATGACGTCATGAACCAGTGGTGTTCTGTTACACTGACGTCATGAACCAGTGGTGTTCTGTTACACTGACGTCATGAACCAGTGGTGTTCTGTTAGACTGACGTCATGAACCAGTGGTGTTCTGTTACACTGACGTCATGAACCAGTGGTGTTCTGTTACACTGACGTCATGAACCAGTGGTGTTCTGTTACACTGACTTCATGACTTACGTTCATAACTTCAGAACGTCTTATGTAATCGGCTTCAGATTTTCAACCCGGGTTATCTATTAGCAGGTGAAGGTTCGTGGCACAGTTGACAATTACAGGTGTCTTCTGTTCACTATTATGTAGATCATTTCCCGAAGCTGCTTTCCACGAGGGACCTTCAGAGAGGATGTTTAAAATTATAACACTGGTACAACCTACTTAGAAAGTTGGTGTTGTGATTTCTGGGGACCTTTTTGCCATTATCGAAATGGTATATCATTTTTTTGGGGGCATTAAATAACTGTAGGATAGCTCCTTGCTGTTGGTGAGGGGCTCTTGATCCAAGGATACCTGGGTCGAATCTGAATGCCTTACATTCATTTGACCCCTACTGGGTCAGGAGTTGTAGTTCAACCTTGGCAGACAAAACTAGTTAAGCTCTGCCGCTATAATCATATATAATTCTGTTGCTATAACCACACATCGGTAATGAGGCCAGCTAGCAGCAGTCATGTTACCTTCTAAATCAATACTCTTCAAGGTCTTAAACACGAATACTGTCAACTCTGTAGGCAATTGTCTCTCACTCTCTCTCTCTCTCTCTCTCTCTCTCTCTCTCTCTCTCTCTCTCTCTCTCCTCTCTCTCTCTCTCTCTCTCTCTCTCTCTCTCTCTCTCTTCTCCTCTCTCTCTGTCTCTCTGTCTCTCTGTCTCTATTTCTCTGTCTCTGTCTCTGTTTCTCTGTCTCTCTGTCTCTGTTTCTCTGTCTCTGTCTCTCTGTCTCTGTCTGTCTGTCTGTCTCTCTCTCTCTCTCTCTTCTTCTCTCCTCTCTCTCTCTCTCTCTCTCTCTCTCCTCTCTCTCTCTCTCTCCTCTCTCTCTCTCTCTCTCTCTCTCTCTCTCTCTCTCTCTCTCTCTCTCTCCAACACACATACACACATGAGATTGAATTAGGTCTTGCATAAGTACTGTCCGCCAACTTCGGCTACCCTGCGGTCACCATGTACATTTTACGTCAAGAAGCGACCACCTTTGGTCACCCTGACTTCTTGTAGAAGAGAAAGGACCTGATCGCTAAGCTCTCGCTTCACACGGAGAGGGTCTGCGTTCGATTCCCAGCGTGGGTAGAAACACTGGGCATGTTTCTTTACACCGGTTGTCTATGTTCACCCATCAGTAAAATGGGTACCTGGGTGTTAGGCGCCTGGTGTGGGTCGCATCCTGGGTGTTAGTGGACTAGTGTGGGTCACATCCTGGGTGTTAGTGGACTGGTGTGGGTCACATCCTGGGTGTTAGTGGACTGGTGTGGGTCACATCCTGGGTGTTAGGCGCCTGGTGTGGGTCGCATCCTGGGTGTTAGTGGACTAGTGTGGGTCACATCCTGGGTGTTAGTGGACTGGTGTGGGTCACATCCTGGGTGTTAGTGGACTGGTGTGGGTCACATCCTGGGTGTTAGTGGACTGGTGTGGGTCACATCCTGGGTGTTAGTGGACTGGTGTGGGTCACATCCTGGGTGTTAGTGGACTGGTGTGGGTCACATCCTGGGTGTTAGGCGCCTGGTGTGGGTCGCATCCTGGGTGTTAGTGGACTAGTGTGGGTCACATCCTGGGTGTTAGTGGACTGGTGTGGGTCACATCCTGGGTGTTAGTGGACTGGTGTGGGTCACATCCTGGGTGTTAGTGGACTGGTGTGGGTCACATCCTGGGTGTTAGTGGACTGGTGTGGGTCACATCCTGGGTGTTAGGCGCCTGGTGTGGGTCGCATCCTGGGTGTTAGTGGACTAGTGTGGGTCACATCCTGGGTGTTAGTGGACTGGTGTGGGTCACATCCTGGGTGTTAGTGGACTGGTGTGGGTCACATCCTGGGTGTTAGTGGACTGGTGTGGGTCACATCCTGGGTGTTAGTGGACTGGTGTGGGTCACATCCTGGGTGTTAGTGGACTGGTGTGGGTCACATCCTGGGTGTTAGTGGACTGGTGTGGGTCACATCCTGGGTGTTAGTGGACTGGTGTGGGTCATATCCTGGGTGTTAGTGGACTGGTGTGGGTCACATCCTGGGTGTTAGTGGACTGGTGTGGGTCACATCCTGGGTGTTAGTGGACTGGTGTGGGTCACATCCTGGGTGTTAGTGGACTGGTGTGGGTCACATCCTGGGTGTTAGTGGACTGGTGTGGGTCATATCCTGGGTGTTAGTGGACTGGTGTGGGTCACATCCTGGGTGTTAGTGGACTGGTGTGGGTCACATCCTGGGTGTTAGTGGACTGGTGTGGGTCACATCCTGGGTGTTAGTGGACTGGTGTGGTCACATCCTGGGTGTTAGTGGACTGGTGTGGGTCGCATCCTGGGTGTTAGTGGACTGGTGTGGGTCGCATCCTGGGTGTTAGTGGACTGGTGTGGGTCACATCCTGGGTGTTAGTGGACTGGTGTGGGTCACATCCTGGGTGTTAGTGGACTGGTGTGGGTCACATCCTGGGTGTTAGTGAACTGGTGTGGGTCACATCCTGGGTGTTAGTGGACTGGTGTGGGTCACATCCTGGGTGTTAGTGGACTGGTGTGGGTCGCATCCTGGGTGTTAGTGGACTGGTGTGGGTCGCATCCTGGGTGTTAGTGGACTGGTGTGGGTCACATCCTGGTGTTAGTGGACTGGTGTGGGTCACATCCTGGGTGTTAGTGGACTGGTGTGGGTCACATCCTGGGTGTTAGTGGACTGGTGTGGGTCACATCCTGGGTGTTAGTGGACTGGTGTGGGTCACATCCTGGGTGTTAGTGGACTGGTGTGGGTCACATCCTGGGTGTTAGTGGACTGGTGTGGGTCGCATCCTGGGTGTTAGTGGACTGGTGTGGGTCACATCCTGGGTGTTAGTGGACTGGTGTGGGTCACATCCTGGGTGTTAGTGGACTGGTGTGGGTCGCATCCTGGGTGTTAGTGGACTGGTGTGGGTCACATCCTGGGTGTTAGTGGACTGGTGTGGGTCACATCCTGGGTGTTAGTGGACTGGTGTGGGTCACATCCTGGGTGTTAGTGGACTGGTGTGGGTCACATCCTGGGTGTTAGTGGACTGGTGTGGGTCGCATCCTGGGTGTTAGTGGACTGGTGTGGGTCACATCCTGGGTGTTAGTGGACTGGTGTGGGTCACATCCTGGGTGTTA
>NC_069458.1:14778445-14780945 GCF_026875155.1 Cherax quadricarinatus | reverse complement strand
TGTTCAGTATATTTATAGATGGAGTTGTAAGAGAAGTAAATGCGAGGGTCTTGGTAAGAGATGTGGAGTTAAAAGATAAAGAATCACACATAAAGTGGGAGTTGTCACAGCTGCTCTTTGTTGATGACACTGTGCTCTTGGGAGATTCTGAAGAGAAGTTGCAGAGGGTGGTAGATGAGTTTGGTAGGGTATGTAAAACAAGGAAATTAAAAGTGAATATAGGAAAGAGTAAAGTGATAATGATAACAAAAAAATACGTAACGAAAGATTAGATATCAGGTTGGAGGGAGAGAGTATGGAGGAGGTGAATGTGTTTAAATAGTTAGGAGTGGACGTGTCAGCGGATGGGTCTATGAAAGATGAGGTGAATCATAGAATTGAAGAGGGAAAAAATGTGAATGGTGCACTTAAGAGTTTGTGGAGACAAAGAACTTTGGCCATGGAAGCAAAGAGGGGAATGTATGAGAGTATAGTTATACCAATGCAATTATATGAGTGTGAAGCATGGGTGATGAATGTTGCAGCGAGGAGAAGGCTGGAGGCAGTGGAGATGTCATGTCTGAGGGCAATGTGTGGTGTGAATATAATGCAGAGAATTTGTAGTTTTTAAATCAGGAGGAGGAGCGGTATTACCAAAAGTATTATCCAGAGGGCTGAGGAAGGGTTGTTAAGGTGGTTCGGACATGTAGAGAGAACGGAACGAAACAGAATGACTTCGAGAGTGTATAAATCTGTAGTGGAGGGAAGGTGGGGTAGGGGTCGGCCTAGGATAGACTAGAGGGAGGGGGTAAAGGAAGTTTTGTGTGCGAGGGGCTTGGACTTCCAGCAAGCATGCGTGAGTGTGTTAGATAGGAGCGAATGGAGACAAATGGTTTTAGGACTTTACGCGCTGTTGAAGTGTGAGCAAGGTAGCATTTATTAAGGGATTCAGGGAAACCAGCAGGCCGGACTTGAGTCCTGGAGAATCCAAACGCACACAATGTAGAATTCAAACACACACAATATAGAATCCAAACACACACAATGTAGAATATAAACACACACAATATAAAATACAAACACACAAACTATAGAATTCAAACATACACAATATAGAATACAAACACTCACACAATGTAGAATCCAAACACACACAATATAGAATCCAAACACACACAACATAGAATCCAAAACATACACAATATAGAATACAAACACAAAGAATATAGAATCCAAACACAATATAGAATCCAAACACATACAGTATAAAATTCAAACACACGCAATATAAAATCCAAACACACAAAATAAAGAATCCAAACACAACACAACATAGAATCCAAACATACACAATATAGAATCCAAACACAAAGAATATAGAATCCAAACACAATATAGAATCCAAACACACACAGTATAAAATTCAAACATACGCAATATAAAATCAAACACAACTACAATATAGAATCCAAACCACACAATAAGAATCCAAACACACAATATAGAATCCAAACACACAATATAGAATCCAAACACGCACAATATAGAATCCAAACACACACAATATAGAATCCAAACACACACAATATAGAATACAAACACACACATATAGAATCCAAACACACAATATAGAATCCAAACACACACTAGATGAAAAATTCAAATACACACACAATATAGAATCCAAACACACACAATATAATCCAAACACATACATTAAGAATCCCAAACAAAGCACACACAAAATAGAATCCAAACACACAATATAGAATCCAAACACACAATATAGAATCCAAACACACAATATAGAATCCAAACACACAATATAGAATCCAAACACACAATTAGAATCCAAACACACACTACAGAATCCAAAACACAATTTATAGAATCCAAACAACAATATAGAATCCAAACACACAATAAAAGAATCCAAAAACACAATATAGAATCCAAACACACACATACAGAATCCAAACACACAATATAGAATCCAAAAACACAATATAGAATCCAAACACACAATATAGAATCCAAACACACACAATGTATAATCCCAACAGAGAAGAGAGTATTTCCGACTTACTAGTAATGTCTCCTAACTTCCTGGATCCCATCATAGTTCTCATAGGTACAAAATCGAAATGGCTTTTCAATCTGTAAATAAAAGCAAGAGGATTGAACATTAAGATTGTGAAAGTCATTATTTTGCGGGGAGGCCCTAAATCCGTAAGGGTTATACAGGGCCTTGGGGAAATGAGGTGCAACCAGGCTTTATGCCTGGGGAGATAAGGCTAGCTCCACTACCTTGGATGAAAAGCCCTTCGCAGGAAAAGTGATATCCATAGAATGTATGAGGGAGATTATACTCTCATTTGCGACACATTTCGCTCAGGTGGAAAGCTTAAGCATAGCTTGACAGAGCTCTACACGGTGCGAAATGTCAAGAGCTTTTAAGCCAGGGAAGATTCTCCAGGTCCTAGATTCGTGATGACCCGGTATTGGAGCTTTTGGTCACATG
>NC_069458.1:14705945-14768445 GCF_026875155.1 Cherax quadricarinatus | reverse complement strand
GGGCAACAGAAACAATGGAAAGACCAGAATGAGCCCTTCATTTACTCGAAGGCGAAGAGAGGCCAAAACTAAGTGCACTAGAGAATGGAAAAAGTGCAGAAGCCAAAGGACCCAGGAAAATAGGGAGATTAGTAGAAGAACCAGAAGTAAATATGCACAGATGAGGAGGGAAGCCCAGCGACAATACGAGAATGATATAGCATCGTAAACTAAATCTGACCCAAAGTTGTACAGCCATATCAGGAGTAAAAACAACAGTCAAGGACCAGGTAATCAGGCTGAGGAAGGAAGGAGGGAAGATCACAAGAAACGACCAAAAAGTATGTGAAGATCTCAACCCGAAAATTAAGGAAGTATTTTCAGTGGAGATAGCAAGTACTCCAGCAAACCAGAATGGTAGGGTACACCAACAAGTGCTGGACACACTACACACAACCGAGGAGGAAGTGAAGAGGTTGCAAAGTGAATTAAATACCTCAAAGGCAGTGGGAAGGAACAATATCTCTTCATGGGTCCTGAGCAGAAGCACTGTGTATACCACTAACAATAATCTTCAGCACATCTACCGAAATAGGGCAACTTCCTGAGATGTGGAAGACATCAAATGTACTCCTAATTTTTAAGAAAGGAGACATGTAGTCCTAATTTCTCAGAAAGGAGACAGCATTAAACTACAGACCAGAGTCACTGACATGTATAGTATGCACAGTCATGGAGAAGCTTATCAGAAGAGTGGTGGAGCACCTAGAAAGGAATGATCTTATACGCGATAACCAACACGGTGTCAGGGAAGGAAAATCCTGTGTCACAAATCCACTGGAGTTTTACGACAATGTGACAGAGAGGGGTGGGTAGACCGTATTTTCTAGACTGTAAGAAGTCTTTCGACACAGTTCCACACAAGAGATTATTGCAAAAGCTAGAGGAGCAGACAGGAATAACAGGAAAGTCACTGCAAATGATCAGAGAATACCCGACAGGAGGGAAACAACGATCGATGATTGATGATGCTTGACGAGGTTTCAGAGTGGGTGCCTGTGAAGAGAGAGGTTCCACAGGACCAGTGCTGTTTCTGGTATATGTGAATGACATAACGGAAGGAATAGATTCAGAGGTATCCCTGTTTGCAGAGGATGTGAAGCTAATGCGAAGAATTCAAACGGATGAGGATCAGTTAGGACTATCAAGGGATTTGGACAGGTTGCAATCCTGGTCCAGCAACTGGCTCCTGGAGTTTAACGCCACCAAGTGCAAAGTCATGAAGATTAAGGAAGGTCAGAGAAGACCGCAGACGGAGTACAGGGTAGGGAGCCAAAGACTACAAACCATATTCGAAGAAAAGGGTCTTGGGGTGAGTATAATACCGAACATATCTCCTGAGGCGCACATCAACCAGATAACTGCCGCATCATATGAGCGCCTGGCAAACCTAAGAATATCGTTTCGACACTTGAGTAAGGAATCATTCAAGACACTGTACACCGTGTACTGGAGTATGCAGCACCAGTATGGAACCCACACCTGATCAAACACGTCAAGACTAGTCCCGGAGCTAAGGAGGTATGTCCTACGAGGGGAGGCTAAGAGAACTCAACCTGACGACACTGGAGGACAGGAGGGATTGAAGGGATATAATAAAGACGTATAAAATACTGAGAGGAATTGACAAGGTGGACAGGGCCAGAATGTTTCAGAGATGTTACACAGGAACAAGGGAACACAACTCAGATGAGTCATAGGGATGTTAGGAAGTATTTTTTCAGCCTTAGAGTTGTCAGGATGTGCAACAATCTGGAGAGTGATGTGGTGAAGGCAGGATCCATACATAGCTTTAAGTAGAGGTACGATAAAGCTCATGGAGCAGGGAGAGAGCGGACAAGTAGCGATCAACGAAGAGGTGGGATCGGGAGCTAAGGCTCGACCCCTGCTACGACAAATAGGTAAGTACCTACACACACACACACACACACACACACACACACACACACACACACACACACGCAAACACACACACACACACACACACGGAGAGAGAGGACCTAGTAGCAATCAGCGAAGAGGCGGGGCCAGGAGCTGTGACTCGACCCCTACAACCACAAATAGGTGAGTACAAATAGGTGAGTACACACACACACACACACATATATATATATATATATATATATATATATATATATATATATATATATATATATATATTATATATATATATATTATATACATATATATATATATAATATATATATATATATTATTAATATTATATATATATATATATTATATATATATATATATATATATATATGTATGTATATATATATATATATATATATATATATATACTCCCAGAGATATATACTAAGTGGCCACTTTATTAGACACACCCTTCTGGTACTGAGTACGGCTTCCCTTTGCTCACAGAATCGCCTGAATTCTTGGTGGGATTCAACAAGGTGCTGGAAACATTCCTTAGAGATCCTGGTCTATGTTGACATGATAGTATCACGCAGTTACTTCCTGGAGTTTACCTGGAGAGAGTTCCGGGGGTCAACGCCCCCGCGGCCCGATCTGTGACCAGGCCTCATGGTGGAACAGGGCCTGATCAACCAGGCTGTTACTGTGGAAATATAAACACATATGCAGTATAATGTGATCCTTTATTGACAACGTTTCGCCCACACAGTGGGTTTTTTCAAGTCACAAACAGATCTGTTTGTGACTTGAAAAAGCTCACTGTGTGGGCGAAACGTTGTCGATAAAGGATCACATTATACTGCATATGTGTTTATATTTCCACTGTGTTTGTATTTTATACCATTTATTTCCAGGCTGTTACTGCTGGCTGCACGCAATCCAACGTACGAGCCACAGACCAGCTGGTCAGGTACCGACGTTAGGTGCTTGTCCATTGCCTGCTTGAAGACAGTCAGGGGTCTATTGGTAATCCTTTTATGTATGCTGGGAGGCAGTTGAACAGTCTTGGGCCCCTGACACTTATTGTATTGTCTCTTAACGTGCTAGTGACACCCCTGCTTTTCATTGGGGGGATGTTGCATCGTCTGCCAAGTCTTTTGCTTTCGTTGTGAGTGATTTTCGTGTGCAAGTTTGGTACTAGTCCCTCTAGGATTTTCCAGGTGTATATAATCATGTATCTCTCCCGCCTGCGTTCCAGGGAGTACAGGTTCAGGAACTTCAAGCGCTCCCAGTAATTGTCGGCTGCACAGTCATGCTACGAGTCTCCTGGTCCATCACATCTCATAGGTTTACGTCAAGTTGTGACCCTAACATCTGCATGTCGCAGCAGCAATCGCGATTCATCAGACCAGACGACGTTTTTCCAACCTTCAGATGTCCAGTTCTGGTGAGCCTGTGCCCACTGTAGCCTCAGTTTCCTGTTCTTAGCTGACAGAAATGGAATCCAGTGTGGTCTTCTGTTGCTGTACCCATTCACTTCAAGGTTCGACGTGTTGTACATTCAGAGATGCTCTTCTGTATACCACTGTTCTAATGAATGATTATTTAAGTTACTCTCACCTTCCTCTCAGCTTGAACCAGTCTGGCTGTTTTCTGACCTCTCTCATTAACAAGGCGTTCTCACCACAGAATTACCGCTCACCGGATGTTTTGTGTTTTTCACACCATTCCCTGTAAACTCTAAGAGACTCTTGTTCGTGAAAATCCCAGAAGATCAGCAGTTTCTGAGATAGTTAAACCACCTCGTCTGTCTGGTAACACCAATCATTCCACGCTCAGTCACTTAAATCACATTTCTCATCCCATTCTGATGTTCAGTCTGAACAAAAACTGAAGTTTTTGAACATGTCTAAATGCTTTGAGGTTCTGAGGTGCTGCCACGTGACTAGCTGATTAGATATCTGCATGAAGGAGCAGTTGTACAGGTGTGCCTAATAAAGTGGCCAATGAGTGTAGATTTCTCAGTGTACATAAGCACAAAATTGCATATCTTTCAGTGTATATACACTGAGAGGTGAATGTCTCTCAGTGTATATACACAGAGAAGTGAATGCCTCTCAGTGTATATACACAGAGAAGTGAATGCCTCTCAGTGTATATACACAGAGAAGTGAATGCCTCTCAGTGTATATACACAGAGAAGTGAATGCCTCTCAGTGTATATACACAGAGAAGTGAATGCCTCTCAGTGTATATACACAGAGAAGTGAATGCCTCTCAGTGTATATACACAGAGAGGTGAATGCTTCTCGGTGTATATACAGAGAGGTGAATGCCTCTCAGTGTATATACACAGAGGTGAATGCCTCTCAGTGTATATACACAGAGAAGTGAATGCCTCTCAGTGTATATACACAGAGAGGTGAATGCTTCTCGGTGTATATACACAGAGAGGTGAATGCCTCTCGGTGTATTGTACATACACTCAGAGGTGTATGTCTCTTAGTATAGGCGCTAATTGTATATTATCATTCCTAAATCTAGGATTAGAGTTTATGTAGTGGACAGTAGACGTGATGACTCGTTCAGTCACTGATGGCGATCATGTAGTTAATAATGACATATATTCAGTTAATAATGACATATATTCAGTTAATAATGACATATATGCAGTTAATAATGACCCACAATCTATAATTAGTTTCACGTGGGAGCGTTAAACGTGTATGGGGTCCGACTACTCCTTTGGGGTGGAGGCTGTAATGTGAGATAATGAAATTTGATCGAAGGAATGTTGGGGGGAAGCTCCACTTCCTTGGAAGAAGAGCCCCTTCACCGGCATCATAGTAAGGTTTGCATTTCTAATAAGGGGAAAAAATTCGGTAGCTTATTTAAAGAAAGATGAGAAATAAAAATATGGAGTGAGAAAGGAAGTTTTATTAAAGGTTTATTATAGTTTCTTCAATAAAACGGGATACCTGAAGTTTTACTTAGTGGTTTATTTTTATGTGTTCTTGGAGGTTTATTTGGTTTACCTTAGTTACTTCCATGGACATCAGGAAGCCACTGTGTTTGTTATGGTTGCTGCCGCTGACGTCACTGCCATCAAATCCGCCATATATCGAAACAAAACCCAAAAAAAATATGTGTCCTTTCTGCCAAGGTGTTGATATTATTGTGTCTCACACATAACACACCTAGAAAACTGGATCCATCATCACTAAATCACTTCTATACAACAAGTTTTGGACTAGATTGGTTCGTTTATCCATTTTCTTTTCTGGTTTTGCAAAAACTTCTGCCTTTTTCTCTTGGCAAATTATCTTGAGGTCTTAAGCTAGTTATTATAACCATTTACTGATGACTTGCAGATTTTGAGGGGTAACTAATTATAACTGGGATTGCTGAGGTCGGAGACGCGTCCCCACATCAACGCGGTCGACACCACTACTAACTTGGAATGTGGATTCCCGTTTCTCAGGAATGGGAATGTGAGGAGCCCCGCTGCCAGACTCTCAACGTCATTATGTAACGATTTTGCGGTTTTTGTTACCGTATTGACTTCCATCACTCACTGTCCGTCTCACTGAAAGTGAAAGATATTCTCCATCAGGAACAAAAAGGCGCAGTACAGAATATGACGACGTTTCGGATTGAAACGTCGTCATATTCTTCATCACAGTTCCTCACATGTGTCTACTAGTACAATATATATCAGTGAGTCAACAGAGTTAGTCACTAGAGTAATATTATTTTGTTTTAAAGTGGTGGAGGGGTAAGCCAGTGGAAAGTCTCGATCAGATGACTAAAAGCTCCAGCTGTGGTTCATCATATGAGTTAAGACCCGCGTCAGGAAACACTTGTCCTGTTTCCTGACGACTAAGACAACCAGTAACTCTACGTAGTAACTCACGCACTCATGAGTAAACATCTGAGTGTGTGTGTTAGTTAGTTAGTTAGTTATTATGCACCTCATACCCATGGTGTGGGCGGTAGTCAAAAGATTACAAAGGTACACACTGGATCCAGGGACTGGACCCCATAGTGTCGCGAAGATAACTAAAGCGCCTTTGTGAAAAATTATGTGGGTGAATTTTTACAAGTTGAGTCTTGAAGTGACCTTTCTCCCACATAACTAGACATAACTCTGGCATATCTAAAACAAATTATACTTACTGATATTGCTGTACCTCGGAGACATGTGGGACACTGTCCCTCCTTCAGTGTCCACCGTCTCAGCTCCCCAGCTCGCTCTTCGAGGCCTTTGATTGGGATTATCATCATGGAGGGAGCGGTAAACCCGTAGGGATTATGCAGCGCCTGTGGGGAAGGCATTCAGACTCACTCCAAGTCCCTAGATCAAGAGCCCCTCACCAGCATCAAGGAACCTCCCTTGAGGGGCTTAAATTAGGAACATATGGCCCTTGAATATTATGATAATTTAAGCCAGTAACAATAGCAATTTAGGTCGTGGATTGTATAATAATTTTAAAAACTATGTGATTTAACTCAAGTAATTTCTTGTTCATTAACAATTATACATTAATTAGTGGTTCGATTACATTATCAATATATCTTACTAGGACGCCAAGCCCATGATGATTCAAATCGCTCGTTCTCTCTAGGCTGGAATACTGCCGAACACTAACTGCATCCTTCAAGGCAGGCGATATTGCTGACCTGGAGAGTGTACAGAGAACCTTCACGGCATGCATAAGTACGATAAAGCACTTAAATTACTGGGAACGGTTGAAGTCCCTTGATTTGTATTCCCTGGAACGTAGGCGAGAAAGATACATGATAATATACACTTTGAAAATCGTGTGCAAGTTTGGTACTAATCCTAGAGGGATTAGTACCAAACTTGCACACGAAAATCACTCCCTATGAAAGCAAAAGACTCGGCAAGAGATGCAACATTCCTCCCATGAAAAGCAGGGGCGCCACGAGTACACTGAGGGACAACACAATAAGTGCCAGGGGCCCAAGACTGTTCAACTGCCTCCCAGGATACATACATAAGGGAGATTAGCATAATAGACCCCTGGCTGTCTTCAAAGTGCTGGACAGGCACCTCAAGTCAGTAGTCAGTACCTGACCAGCCGGGCAGTGGTTCATACATCAGTTTGCGTGCGGCCAACAGTAACAGCCTGGTTGATCAGACCCTGATCCACCATGAGGCCTGGTCTCAGACCAGGCCGGGGGAGCATTGACCCCCGAAACCCTCTCCACACATATTTAACAAGTTATGATCCTAGTGATATATCCTAACTCCCCCCTATAGGCACTCAATTAACTAGCTACATCACCTGTTGTGAGTTTTAACTCACACTGGGAGGCACACGAAAGTTATTGTAGTACACGCAGAGGTCAACACGTCCAGTCACTCTCCTGATAATCTTCTCCATGACTTTGCACACTATACACGCCATTGACACTGGTCTGTAGTTTGATGCCTCGTGTCTGTCTCCTTTCTTAAAAATTGGAACTACATTAGCCCTTCCTTATCAGCCTTATTATGACTCTTTCATAATACATCTGAACCTTCCAGATACACGTTATATTCCCTCATTTCATGGTCCCCAGTTTTTACTGATACTCTTTCTATCGGCCTCGATGACCCACGCTTACATTCTGCAGCACTCGTTAGTTAAGGTCCAGTATGGGTATGATATGACTACTGCCCACACCATGGTTATGGTGTGACTACCACCCACACCATGGGTATGGTGTGACTACCACCCACACCATGGGTATGGTGTGACTACCACCCACACCATGGGTATGGTGTGACTACCACCCACACCATGGGTATGGTGTGACTACCACCCACACCATGGGTATGGTGTGACCACCACCCACACCACTGGAAAGTACCACCTTTCCATAGTGCCAGGTCTTGTATCGACACCGTCAACACGCACCACTTACCTTAACGAATTATTTACGCTGATAGCTCTCTTCACCAACCCACAGGAGCAGTTGGGAGGGTCGCTTCTATATATAAAATTGGAACACGTCTCAACAGCTATACTTCCACTTTACACCGGTTTATAAACACACTTGAACACTTGCACGTGGTAAAGTTTCCGGTCCAGGGGCCTTGATCACTTCTGACATACAGAGGTTAGGTTAGGTTAGGTAAGGTCAGGCTAGGTTAGGTATGGTTAGGTACGGTAAGGTAAGGTAAGGTAAGGTTAGGCTAGGTAAGGTTAGGCTAGGCTAGGTTAGGTTAGGCTAGGCTAGGTTAGGTTAGGTAAGGCAAGGTAAGATAAGGTAAGGTAAGGTAAGGTTAGGTTAGGATAAGTTAGGTTAGGTTAGGTTAGGCCCTTCATGTTAGGTTAGGCAAAGTTAGGTTAGGACCTTTATGTGCATTGCAAAAAATGCAATGCATATAAAGGGCCCAAAGATCTGAAATTCATTGCCTGAACCAGCAAAAGGTCCCTTGTCTGCCAATAATAATAATAATATTTTTATTTACTACAAGTACATGTACAAGGTATACAGTCCTAGCTGACAACAATGACATACTACTATACACAAATAACCCGCATATAGGAGAGGGGAGCTTACGACGGCATTTGTTAATGGGCCAAGTCGGACAGAAACGTCATCGTAAACTTCCTCTCCTATATGCAGGTAATTTGTGTATTGTTCCAGTCACGGTATTGTGCCTTTTTATTTATACTACTATATAGAAAGCCCCTTGTTATGCAGTGTATTTCGACCAAATTAGGTCAGTTTTGTCCCAGGATGTGACCCACACCAGTAAACTAACACCCAGGTACCCATTTTACTGATGGGTGAGCATGGACAACAGGTGTAAGGAAACACGCCCAATGTTTCCACCCTCACCGGGAATCGAACATGGACACTCAGCGTGTGAAGTGAGAGCTTTGCCTACCAGTCTATGGGCCACCAGCCATAATCAAAAATTACCTAATCTCCCAAACCTAACTACACTCACTAAATGCTGAGTCATATTGGGATTCATTTCTTGCTGTCATTTGTGTAAGCCCCATCCAGTTTAATCAGAGACCTAATACTAGATTTGATTTTTGTCCTACACTTGGCATAGGAAAAGAAATATTTTTTTCTCAGTTTCACTTATGGCTTTAAATTTTTCCTGTATTGTTTGGCTCCTGTAAGATTCCTTAAACTTAAGTTCAATATTTTCTATTTCTCTGGCCAGTACCTCCTTCCGTATTTCAGGTACACTGGCTCCTTTCAGCAGCTCTATGATTCTTCACCTTTGCCGATAGAGGGAGCATCTCTCTCTCTCTAGTTTACATCTCTTTTTCCTAGGGGGAATGTGCCTTGAGCAGACCTCAAGTGCCAGAGTTAATTCTTTCTAGGCAGAGAATTGGATCCACGTTGTTTACGATGCTTCCCAGTTTGTTTCATTTAGGACATGGTTAATTTGATCCCACTGTATGTTTCTATTATTGAAGTAGAATTTGGTGAAGGCACCTCATAACTGATCTCATTTTGCTGGTCAGGAGCCCTGTACATACATGTCTGTACTGCTATTATGTTATAATCTGAGTGTATTGTCTTTGATACTGTTATATTTCATATCACATCTTTATTAGTGTAGTTTCCAGTCTTGATGGCTCCACTGGTTTATGGTGAATTTGTTGCAGATTTAATAGCTCATCTTCTTCTTTCAACAAACCGACCATATCCCACCAAAGCAGGGTGGCCCGAAAAGAAAAACAAAAGTTTCTCTTTTGAACTTTGGTAATGTGTACAGGAGAAGGGGTTACTAGCCCCTTGTTCACAGCTTTTTAGTTGCCTCTTTTGACACGCATGGCTTACGGAGGAAGAATTCTGTTCCACTTACCCATGGAGATTTAATAGCTCATGTGTGTCTGAAATTTCATCTGAGCTGCCTCCTGGGGGTTATCTCTGCTAAAACATTATTTGTAGATAAATGGATCAGAGAACCAACAAGTTGATGAATTAGACACATGTGCAGCACTTGGGTATCTTTATTGAAGAAACGTTTCGCCACACAGTGGCTTCATCAGTCGTAAACAAAGAAGAATGGTGAAGATCAGAAGGACTTTGAGATAATCAGTCCCTCAGCCTGGAGTCAATGTAATCAGTCCATCAATCTTGAAAAAAATACAGCGTATTCATGAAGAAGTGGCAAATACAGTGGACCCCCGGTTAACGATATTTTTTCACTCCAGATGTTCAGGTGCCAGTACTGACCGAATTTGTTCCCATAAGAAATATTGTGAAGTAGATTAGTCCATTTCAGACTGTCAAACATACACGTACAAACGCACTTACATAAATACACTTACATAATTGGTCACATTTGGAGGTAATCGTTATGCGGGGGTCCACTGTATACTGTAGACAGGTTTATGCACAAGTTATTTGTGTAAGATTGATTTAGTTTTCTGTTCTCACTTATGATTCAACTGTTCCCTAAATGTCTATGTAGGCTCTAGGCACTGTGCTTACTGGACAGTTTAACAATGTTTCTGTATGTGAATGACTGTGATAAGGAAAAGATATTTATTATAATGTTCATGGGAAAGCACTAAACCCATAAGGCTCATATATCACATGGAGAATAGGAGGTAACTAGGTTTGATCCAAGGAGAGGGAAGCTCCAATTCTATAAATTAAGATTCACATACCTGCATCTAAGCATATCCTTGAAGAGGAAGGGATGTACAAAATATTGAAAAAATCTACTACAGAAAGTTAGAAATTAAAAATAAACACTTCAGTGCGGTATTTATGTAGGTTAAAATCATCCATCCTGGGTAGTAGGTTGGTAGACAGCAGCCACCCAGGGAGGAACTACCCGTCAGTGTTAGTAGGTTGGAGACAAAAGCAAGCCAGCCCAGGGAGGTACTACCGTCCTGTGGTAGTAGGTTGGTAGACAGCAGCCACCCAGGGAGGTACTACCGTCCTGTGGTAGTAGGTTGGTAGACAGCAGCCACCCAGGGGAGGTACTACCGTGTCCTGTGGTAGTAGGTTTGGTAGACAGCAGCCACCCAGGGAGGTACTACCGTCCTGTGGTAGTAGGTTGGTAGACAGCAGCCACCCAGGGAGGTACTACCGTCCTGTGGTAGTAGGTTTGGTAGACAACAACCACCCAGCGGAGGTACTACCATCCTGTGGTAGTAAGTTTGGTAGACAACAACCACCCAGGGAGGTACTACACGTCCTGTGGTAGTAGGTGGTAAGACAACAACCACCCAGGGAGGTACTACCGTCCCTGTGGTAGTAGGTGGTAGACAGCACCACCCAGGAGGTACTACCATCTGGGTAGTAGTTGGTAGACCACCACCACCCAGGGAGGTACTAACACGCCGACCCTGTGGTAGTAGGTTTGGTAGACAACAACCACCCAGGGAGGTACTAGTACATCCGTGGGTAGTAAGGTTGGTAGACAACAACCACCCAGGGAGGTACTACGTCCTGTGGACGTAGGTTTGGTAACAACAACCACCCAGGGAGGTACTACCATCCTGTGTTAGTAGTTGGTAGGACCAACACGCAACCTCAGGAGGTACACCATCCTGTGTTATAGTTGGTAAACAACAACCACCCAGGGGGATACTAACCGTCCTGTGTAGTAGGTTGGTAGACAACAACCACCCTAGGGAGGTACTAACCATCTTGAGGTAGTAGGTTGTAGACCACAACCACCCAGGGAGGTACTACCGTCCTGTGTAGTAGATTTGGTAGACAACAACCACCCAGGAGGTACTACCATCCTGTGTGTAGTAGGTTGGTAAACAACAACCACCCATTGGATTGTACTAAACCGTCCTGTGGTACAGGGTTGGTAGACAACAACCACCCAGGGGAGGTCCTACCGCTGTACAGAGGTAGTAGGTTAGGTTAGACAACAACCACCCAGGAGGTACTACCGTCCCTGTGGTAGAAGGTTGGTAGACAACAACCACCCAGGGAGGACTACCATCCTGTGGTAGTAAGGTTGGTAGACAACAAACAACAACCACCCAGGGATGACTACCGTCCTGTGGTATAGGTTGGTAGACAACAACGACCACCCAGGGAGGTACTACGCACCTGAGGTAGTAGGTTGGAAACAACAACCACCCAGGTATGTACTAACCTCCTGTGTAGTAGGTTGGTAACAACAACCACCCAGGGAGGTACTGACCATCCTGTTGTAGTAAGTTGGTAGATAGCAACCACCCAGGGAGGTACTAACCGTCCTGTGGTAGTAGGGTTGGTAGACAACAACCACCCAGGGAGGTACTACCAACCTGTGTAGTAGGTTGTGACAACAACCACCCAGGGAGGTACACCGTCCAGGTGTAGTAGGATGGTAACAACACCACCCAGGGAGGGAACAACCATCCTGTGTAGTGGGTTTGGTAGGACAACAACCCACCCCATGGAGGTACTACCGACCTGTGGTAGATAGGTTGTAGACAGCAGCCACCCAGGGAAGGAACTAACTGTCCTGTGGTAGTAGGATGGTAGAACAAACAACCACCCAGGGAAGGTACTACCGTCCTGTGGTAGTATGGATTGAAGACAAGCACCACCCAGGAGGTACTACCGTCCTGTGGTAGTAGGTTGGTAGAGAGCAACCACCCAGGGAGGGTACTACCTCCCTGTGGTAGTAGGTGGTAGACAGCAGCCACCCAGGGAGGTACTACCGTCCTGATGGTAGTAGGTTGGTAACATCACCACCCAGGGAGGTACTATAACGTCCTGTGGTAGTAGGTTGGTAGAACAGCAACCACTCCAGGGAGGTAACTACTGTCCTGTGGAGTAAGTTTGGTAGACAGCAGCCACCCAGGGAAGTACTACCGTCCTGGTAGTAGGTTGGTAACAAGCAACCACCCAGGGAGATACTACCGTCCTGTGGAGTAGGTTGGTAGACAACAACCACCCAGGAGGGTACTTATCCGTCCTTGGGAGTAGGTTGTAAGACAACAACCACCAGGGAGGTACTACCGTCCTGTGGTAGTAGGTTGGTAGACGCAACCACCCATGGATGGTAACTACCAATCCTGTGGTAGTAGGTTGGTAGACAGCAGTCCCACCCACTAGGTAACAACCATCAATGTGTAGTAGGTTGGTAGACAACAAACCCACCCAAGGGAGTACTACCATCCTGTTGTAGTAGGTTTGTAGACAACAGCCACCCAGGGAGGTACTACCATCCAGTGGTAGTAGGTTGGTAGACAAACAGCCACCCAGGGAGGTACTACCATCTGTGGTAGTAGGTTGGTACCAACCGCCACCAGAGGTACTACCATCCTGTGGTAGTATGTTGTAGACAGCAGCCACCCAGGGAGTACAACCATCCTGTGGTAGTAGTTTGGTAGAACAAACAGCCCACCCAGGGATGTACTACCATTCTGTGGAAGTAGGTTGGTAGACAAAAGCAGCCACCCAGGGAGGTACTAACCGTCCTGTGTAGTAGGGTTGGTAGACAGCAACGCACCCAGGGGTACTACCGTCCCTGTGGTAGTAGGTTGGTAGACAGCAGCACCCAGGAGGTACTAACCGTCCTGTGGTAGTAGAGTCGTAGAGGCCACTACTCCACGCAGTCACTCCACCCAGGAAGGTACTACCATCCTGTGGTAGGATGTTGGTATACAACAACCCCCGGAGGTACTACCGTCCCTGGGTAGTAGGTTGATAGACAACAACCACCCAGGGAGGGACTACGTCCTGTTGGTAGTAGGTTGGTATACAAAGTCAACCACCAGTGGAGGTACAACCGTCCTGTGGTAGTAAGGGTTGGTAGACAACACCACCCAGGGAGGTACTACGTCCCTGTGTAGTAGGTTGGTAGACAGACAACCACCCAGTGAGGTCGCTACTAACCGTCCTGTGGTTAGTAGTTTGGTAGAGACAACAAACCACCAGGGAGGGTACTAACCGTCCTGTGGTAGTAGGTTTGTAAGACAACAACCACCCAGGGAGGTACTACCGTCTCTGTGTAGTAGGTTGGTAACAGCACCCACCCAGGGAGGTAATTACCGATCCTGTGGTAGTAGGTTGGAAGACAGCAACCACCCAGGGAGGTACTACCATCCTGTGGTAGTAGGTGGTAGACAGCAGGCCACCCAGTGGAGGTACTCCGTCCTGTGGTAGTAGGTTGGTAACATGAAACCACCCAGGGAGGTTACTACTGTCCTGTGGTAGTTATGTTGGTAGACGCAACCACCCATGGAGGTAATTACGTCCCTGTGGTAGGTAGGTTTGGTAGACAGCAGCCACAAGGGAGGTACTACTGTCCTGTGGTAGTAGGTTTTGGTAGACAGCAGCCACCCAGGAGGTACTATCTGTCCTGTGGTAGGTAGTTGGTAGGACAGTCAATCCCACCCAGGGATGTATTACTGTCCTTGGTAAGTAGTGGTAGAACAGAACCACCCAGGAGGTACTGAACGTCCTGTGGTAGTAGTTGGTAGACAGCAGAGCACCACCCAAGGAGGACTACCATCCTGGTGGAAATTAGTTGGTAGACAGCAGCCACCCAGGGAGGTATTACCATCCAGTGGTAGTAGTTATTAGACAGCAGCCACCCAGGTAGGTACTACCATTCCTGTGGTAGTAGGTTGTAGACAGCCATTCCACCCATGGAGGTACTACCATCCTGTAGGTAGTAGGTTGGTAAGAAACGGCCAACCACCCATGGAGGTATACCATCCTGTGGTAGATAGGTTGGTAGACAGCACCACCCAGGGAGGTACTAACTGTCCTGTGGTAGTAGGTTGGTAGACAGCAGCCACCCAGGGAGGTATTACCATCCTGTGGTAGTAGGTTAGTAGACAAGCAGCCGACCCAGGGAGGTAATACCATCCCACAGTGGAAGTAGTTATTAGACAACAACCACCCAGTGGAGGTACTATCCATCCTGTGGTATTAGGTTGGTAGACAGCAGCCACCCAGGGAGGTACTACCAACCTGTGGGTGAAGTAGGTTGGTAGACAGCAGCACCCAGGAGGTTATTACCATCCTGTGGTAGTAGGTTAGTAGACAGCAGCCACACCAGGGAGGTACAACCAACCAGTGGTAGTAGGTTGGTAGACAGCGCCACCCAGGAGGTACAACCATCCTTTGGTAGTAGTGATTGGTATACAGCACCACCCCGGGAGGTACTACCCTCCTGTGGTTAGTAGGTTGGTAGACAGCAGCCACCCAGGTAGGTACTACATCCTCGTGGTAGTAGGTTGGCAGACACCAGCCCCCAGGGAGGTACTACCATCCTTGTAGGTGTAGGTTGGTAGACAGCAGCCACCCAGGAGGTACTACCATCCTGTGGTAGTAGGTTTGTATACAGCAGCCACCCAGGGATGTACTACCATCCCTGTGGTATAGATTGGAGTAAGACAGCACCACCCAGGGATGTCTTAACCATCCCTGTGGTAGTAGGTTATTAGACTGCAGCCACCCAGGAGGTAACTACCATCCTGTGTAGTAGGTTGGTAGACAGCACCACCCAGGGAGGTACTACCATCCTGTGGGTAGTAGGTGGTAGACAGCAGACCACCCAGGAGGTACACCATCCTGTGGTAGTAAGGTTGTAGACAGCAGCCACCCAGGGAGGTACTACCATCCCTGTGCTAGAAGGTTGGTAGACAACAACCACGGCCAGGGAGGTTACTACCATCCTGTGGTAGTAGGTTGGTAAGACAGCAGCCACCCAGGGGGTACTACCATCCTGTGGTAGTAGGTGGTAAGACAAACAACCACCCAGGGGATTACACAATCCTGTGGAAGTAGGTTGGTAACAACAACTACCCAGGGAGGTACTACCATCCTGTGGTAGTAAGTTGGTAGACAACAACCACCCAGGGAGGTAACTAACCATCCTGTGGTAGTAGGTTAGTAGCCAACAAACCACCCAGGAGGTACTACCATCCAGAGGTAGTAGGTTGGTAGACAGCAGCCACCCAGGGGAGGAACTACCATCCTGGGAGTAGGTAGTTGGTAGACAACAACCACCCAGGGAGGTACTACATCCTGTGTAGTAGGTTGGTAAGACAACAACACCCAGGGAGTACTACCAACCTGTGGCAGTAGGATTGGTAGAACAACAACCACCCAGGGAGGTACTACCATCCTGTGTTAGTAGGTTTAGTAGAACAACAACCACCCCATGGAGGTACTACCATCCTGTGGTAGTAGGTTGGTAGAAGACAAGCACCACCCAGGGAGGTACTACCATCAGTGGAGAGGTTGGTAGACAACACCACCCAGGGAGGTAACTAACCATCCTGTGGTAGTAGGATTATAGACAACAACCACCAGGGGGTACTATCCATCCCTGGTGGTAGTGAGGTTATTGACAGCAACCACCCCCCCCAAGAGGTACTACCATCATGTGGTAGTAGGTTGGTATACAACAAACCCACCCAGGAGGTACTACCATCCGTGGTAGTAGGTTAGTAGACACAATCACCCAGGGAGGTACTACCAACCCTGTGTAGTAGGTTAGTTGACAGCAACCACCCAGAGAGGTACTACAATTCCTGTGGTAGTAGGTTTAGTAGACAACAACCACCCAGGAGTACTACCAACCAGTGGTAGTAGGTTAGCTGACAGCAACCACCCAGAGAGGCTAGGTGCTAACCATCCTGTGGTATTAGGTGGTTGTACAGCAACACCCAGGGATGTACTATACCAACCTGGTGGTAGAGTTGGTATAACAACAACCACCCAGGGAGGTACTAACCGTCCTGTGTAGTAGGTAATGTTGACAGCAACCACAACAGCGAGGTGCTATGGTGTATTTATACTACATGCCTGTGGTAGTAGGATGGTAGACAGTCAGCCACCCAGGGATGTATTACCATCCTGTGGTAGTAGGTTGGTAGACAACAACCCACCCAGGGAGTACTTACCTCCTGATAGTAGGGTTTTAGTGAGACAGCAACCACCCAGTGAGGTGCTATGGGTGGCTACCGTCCTTGTTAGTTAGTGGTAGACAAGCAGTCACCCAGGGAAGTACTACCATCCTGTGGTAGTAGGTTAGTAGACAGCAACCACCCAGTGAGGTGCTATGGTGCTACCGTCCTGTGGTAGTAGGTTGGTAGACAGCAACCACCCAGCGAGGTGCTATGGTGCTACCATCCTTGTGGTAGTAGGTTGGTAGACAGCAAGCCACCCAGGGGAGGTACTACCATCCTGTGGTAGTAGTTAGTAACAGCAACCACTGCCAGCGAGGTGCTAGGTGCTACCATCCTGTGGTAGTAGGTTGGTAGACAAGCAGGGCCACCCAGGGAGGAACTACGCGCTTGTGGCAGTAGGTTGGTAGACAGCAACCACCCAGGGAGGTACTACCATCCTGTGATAATAGGTTGGTAGACAGCAGCCACCCAGGGAGGTACTACCATCCTGTGGTAGTAGGTTAGTAGACAGCAACCACCCAGGGAGGTGCTATGGTGCTACCATCCTGTGGTAGTAGGTTGGTAGACAGCAGCCACCCAGGGAGGTACTACTGTCCTGTGGTAGTAGGTTGGTAGACAGCAAAACCCCATACCCAGGGACTACTACCATCCTGTGATAATAGGTTGGTAGACAGCAGCCACCCAGGGAGGTACTACCATCCTGTGGTAGTAGGTTAGTAGACAGCAACCACCCAGCGAGGTGCTATGGTGCTACCGTCCTGTGGTAGTAGGTTGGTAGACAGCAGCCACCCAGGGAGGTACTACTGTCCTGTGGTAGTAGGTTGGTAGACAGCAACCACCCAGGGAGGTACTACCATCCTGTGATAATAGGTTGGTAGACAGCAACCACCCAGGGAGGTACTACCATCCTGTAATAATAGGTTGGTAGACAGCAACCACCCAGGGAGGTACTACCATCCTGTGATAATAGGTTGGTAGACAGCAACCACCCAGGGAGGTACTACTGCCCTGCCAAGTGAGTGTAAAACAGAAATCTGTAATTGTTTTACATGATGGCTGTTGAGGTGGTTTGGTCATTTAGAGAGAATGGATCAAAGTACACAGAATGACTTGGAGAGCGTATAAATCTGTAGGGGAAGGAAGGCGGCGTAGGGGGCGTAGGGGTCGTCCTCGAAAAGGTTGGAGGGAGGGGGTAAAGGAGATTCTGAGGGCAAGGGGCTTGGACTTCCAGCAAGCATGTGTGAGCATGTTAGACAGGAGTGAATGGAGACAAATGGTTTTTGGGACCTGATGAGCTGTTGGAGAGTGAGCAGGATAATATTTTGTGAAGGGTTTCAGGGAACCTGGTTAGCCAGACTTGAGTCCTGGAAATGGGAAGGACAATACCTGAATTTTAAAGAAGGGGTTTGGGATATTGGCAGTTTGGAGGAACTTCTAAACTGTCATATCTGAGTGCCTCTGCAAAGACAGTGATTATGTATGAATGAGGTTAAAGTGTCGAGTGATGATGAAAGTATTTTCTTTTTGGGGGATTTTCTTTCTTTTTGGGTCACCCTTCCTCGGTGGGAGACGACCGACGTGTTGAAAAAAAAAATCCAAGATTTCAGGTATATCTTGCTACTTCTACTTACACTTAGGTCACACTACACTTGGATGTACAAGCATATATATACACACTCCTCTGGGTTTTCTTCTATTTTATTAATAGTTCTTGTTCTTGTTTATTTCCACCTATCTACATGGGGAAGTAGAACAGAATTCTTCCTCCATAAGCCATGTGTGTCGTAAGAGGCAACTAAAATGCCGGGAGCAAGGAGCTAGTAACCCCTTTTCCTGTATACATCACTAAATTTAAAAAGAGAAACTTTCGTTTTTCTTTTTAGGTGACCCTGCCTCGGTGGGATATGGCCAGTTTGTTGAAAAAAAAAAAAAAAATCATGGAAAGTTTGACATACGAAGAATTTAGTGTTGCATCACATTTGTTGCACTGCAAAGGTTGCATCACATGTGTTGCACTACATGTGCTGCATCAAAAGGGTTGCATCAAGTGTTGCACTGAATGTGTTGCATCACATATGTTATATCACTTGTTGCACGGCATTCATTTTCACTCAGACTCTGCCGTGTTGCACAAACTACTTTGTGCCTAATGGCTTCTTGTGTTGTATAACACAGCAAAACATTTTGCAACTCTGATTTATTGCTTGACAGATATGTCTAAGTTTAAACCAATACAAATGCATTATTAATTTATTAAAAGACAAATGCTATACCAATATGGGTTCTACCACTTTAAAAATACACAATATACAAACTGCTGGCACTTCAGCCACCGATGTAGACAGTATATCCTGCTATTACATATAATTTGTAAATAAAGAAGACATGTAACAGATAATATTGTCTTGTTAATAGTTACTGGAAGGGATGGACTACATTGCACACTGCTACTGTGACCCCTATAAAAAAAAAAAAAAAAAAAAAAAAAAAAAAAACAGAAATAACTGCATCAACAAGCACGCTCTCGGTCCTTGTTTATTTATTTATTCAGTGACAGTTATTTATTTACTTAATGTATTTCGTGGCTTATTAGACGCATTTTTTTGCATGCATAAGTGTCTCCAAAAACCACTCTGTGTCCTATAAATTGAAGGTCAGTGACTGGTGCTATAAGTTTAGGGTGTGGGGCGGGCTGTAGCTCTCCCAGTTACGTTCGATGCCGAGCCACTGAAACTAAAACAAGTTTATAAGCCGTGTCTTATAAGTTGCGAAATATGATATTTATTTATCATAAAATCATATGTGACACCATATTTTTGACTTATGATGCGTTTGTTGGAATGTAACCCCATTGTAAGTCAAGGGGCACTTGTAGTGGTCATGTGTATTTTATAAATGGGATGTGAAACCTGGCACTGGTACACCAGTGGATGCTTAACCAGTGCTGGTTCATCATCTGACTGACCTATGCCGGGAGAAATCATGATCTTTTCTGATGAATAAACACCACCACTAACAGGAATTATTGTACACTTAGCTTCTGATTTTATGCAATTTATTTACGAGCAAGCTATTCAGATGTACAAGTGCAATGGGACCAGCATTTCTAAATATTAGGTCTATTGGACCCTCTAAAGAGATTGCGATATTTCCCGACACCCAGACGCTTTCTCTTGAGGTCCCGCCTCTCCCACGTAGTTAGATCTTTAGGGATGCTCTGGGCACCAGGGAAAGGTAAAACAGGAGGCTCGGGCTCCAGTGGGTTGAGATTTTTTAGCCGTTGCAGAAGAATTTCCTTATTAATTTCCTTTGGATCACGATGCAAATCCAAGTACCTGAAAAATATAAATTTCTTCATTAAAATAAACTTGCAAATAAAATAGGCTGCTAAATCTTTAAAAAAACTATAAAAAAAAATTTTAACACACTGGCCATCTCCCACCAAAGAAGGGTGACCCAAAAAAGAAAAAAAGCTTTCATAATATTTTTCTTCTTTCTTCTTCTTTCAAAAGAGGATAAATAAGTTTGATAGGAGTGAATGGAGACAAATGGTTTTTAATACTTGACGTGCTGTTGGAGTGTGAGCAAAGTAACATTTATGAAGGGGTTCAGGAAAACCGGCAGGCCGGACTTGAGTCCTGGAGATGGGAAGTACAGTGCCTGCACTCTGAAGGAGGGGTGTTAATGTTGCAGTTTAAAAACTGTAGTGTAAAGCACCCTTCTGGCAAGACAGTGATGGAGTGAATGATGGTGAAAGTTTTTCTTTTTCGGGCCACCCTGCCTTGGTGGGAATCGGCCAGTGTGCTAATAAAATAAAAAAAAAAATTCTTCTTTCAACACACCGGCCGTATCCCACCATGGCGGGGTGACTCAAAAGGAAAAACGAAAGTTTCTCCTTTTACGTTTAGTACTATACACAGGAGAAGGGGTTACTAGCTCCTTGCTCCTGGCATTTTAGTCACCTTTTATGACACACATGGCTTACAAAGGAAGAATTTTTTCCCACTTCCCCATGGATTTATTATTATTATTATATTTAATATTTCTCATAGGGATAACTAAACCCGTAGAAGCCATACAGTGCCTCGGGAAATGGGAGGTAATCAGATCCAATCTTAGGTTGGGTGCATTGGCTTAAGCCGGTAGGAGACTTGGACCTGCCTCGCATGGGCCAGTAGGCCTTCTGCAGTGTTCCTTCGTTCTTATGTTCTTATGTTCTTATGTACATTATTAATATTTTTATTGCAGTAAGCTCTCATTAAATGAGCCTCCATAAAGCAAATATCAGCTAAAACGGACAAAAAAAAATCAGTTCAAAGGCTCAACATGTATGTTTAATGGGATATCTGATTAAAATAGCCACAAAGCAGACCAAATCCGCTATCTTGAACGGCTGTCTGGTCTGGCCATACATTTGATAAAATGAACTAACTCGGCTTAACTGCAAGTTGTACAGCCCTGGGGATCATCTTCGATACTTCCATCTTCATTGTTACTGGGCGGTGGGGCCAGTGACTGCCTAGGTCAGTGTGTTATTGTCTATGCGTTTCCTCACACCAATTTTCCCTGAATTTACAGTGTTTTTAATCATTTTATTAAAGCACTGGTCTCTAAAGCAAATGATGGTACCAAAAGCACGTAACCTTAACTCTTAAGCAGAAATTTGAATTACTAAGGAAGGTGGAGGCTGATGTTTCAATGGCCCAGGTGTGTGAGGAGTTACCTGGAGTTTACCTGGAGAGAGTTCCGGGGGTCAACGCCCCCGCGGCCCGGTCTGTGACCAGGCCTCCTTAGGTCAGTGTCCCAGGATGCGACCCACACCAGTCGACTAACACCCAGGTACCCATTTTACTGATGGGGAACATAGACAACAGGTGGAAAGAAACACGTCCAATGTTTCTACTCTGGCTGGGAATCGAACCCAGGCCCTCGCCGTGTGAAGCGAGAGCGTTAACCACCAGGCCACCAGAGCCCACCGTAGCAAAACATTCATAGAAGCAGAGGTCACCATTACACCTCCTGAGAATACTGTACATCTGTACACTTATCTTACTGTACTGTATTGTACTCTGCTATACTTTTAACTCATTTTTTTCAGGTACAGGTAATACTGTATTGTACTCTAGTTTATTCTTAGCATGTCCAGTAGTCCATCAATACAGCAGACTAAGTCTGTTTTATTGGGTGTCTGTCCATGTCTGGTAGTCGATCAATTAAGTGAATTACATCCTTTAATCGAAACTTTCAATGTAATGGATTTTTGCTAAAGCAGACACCGGTTCCCCCTACTGGTCTGTTTTATCAAGAGTTTACTGTATTATTATTATTTACTTATTTTATAACTCCTGCTGAGGAGGGTTATATTATTATAACAATTATGTTAATTTGATTATAATAATAAAAATAATAGGGAAGAACTAAACCAGTGAGGGGCATAGAGCCTGGGGAATGGGAGGTAATCACATTTGATCTGAGAAAGTGGAGCTACACTCCACTTCCTCAGATCAAGAGCCCTCTACTAGCATCAAGACACCCCCCCCTTCCCCATTTAAACAGATCAAATGAATACACATGCAGGCCCGCTTTAAAGCGTTTCACTAATCAGTGGTTTTCCAATATACAATAAATACATTTACCACTCACTATAAGCTAAGGGTGAAAATATTTTAAGGTAAGTAATGTGTGTACTGTATATGCAATTTTTAGGCCTAACTCTATTGCTCACTTAATATATGATAGTGTAAACATGCTATCAGGCTTTTATATGCATTTAAAAGTGAAAAAGCTATGTTTCACTTTACAGCAGTAGCCTGAAACCTAACCTGCTGTATAAGTACGACCCCCTCCTGAACAGTTAAATAGAGAACACATCTCACACCACAGCCTGGTAAACACATGAGGATTTTTTTGTGTTAAAGATATACAAACATTTCCTTTCCACCAGCCTGGCTGATCAGGCAAGCACCAGACGAGCCTGGCCCAAGGCCGGGCTCTGGGAGTAGAAAAACTCTTGGAATTTATCCAAGGTAAAGGTACAGTATATCCAAGGTATTTTCATACAAAGGGAGCACTGGGAATAGGAACCCCTTCTCCTGTATAAATTACTAAATTTAAAAACAAAAACTTTAGTTTTTCTTTTTGGGCCACCCTGCCTTGGTGGGATACAGCCGGTGCGTTGAAAAAAAAAAAAAAGAGGAACAAGAAGTTTTTCATGTCGCCCTGCCTCGGTGGGAGACAGCCAGTGTTAAAAAAAAAAAATCCAAAATTATATAACAAAAATATAGATAGAGCAAAGACCAGCAACAAGAGTTATACAAGACACAGTAAAGTCACAGCTGAAACACAGTTATGTGCAATAGTGAACCACACAACTTGCTCACACACATATTTCACTTACCTATTTCCTAAGCTACCCAGTGAATTAGCTTCGTGATACTACCTGGTACTTTGTTTCACTCTACAACCCTACTGCCAAATTAATATTTCCTAATTTTTTCTTTATATTTTCAATGCACTGGCCATATCCCACCAAGGTAGGGTCCCTCCCCCCATAAAAAAAGAAAATTTTTTCCGAACAAACTACGTAGTTGTATCCTACCAAGGCAGGGTGACCTAAAAAAAAATGAAAGTTTCTCTTCTTAAAATTAGCAATGTATACAGGAGAAGGGGTTACTAGCCCCTTGCTCCAGTATTTTAGTCGTAAGCTCCTCTCTTCTATGTGCGGGTTATTTGTGTATTTTAGTCACCTCTTACAACACGCATGGCTTACAGTGAAAGTACTCTTTTCCACTTTCCCATGGAAATATTTTCTAAATACTTACTAATATGAAATATTACCTTCTCTCAGTTCCCCCTACTTTCCCATTTTTTCAGTGCTGTCATAATGTAACTTATTTTACAAAATACATACATGTACAATACATGAAACATGAGAAAACCTACGTGTTGAATTGCCTCCTCAATGGAAAGTATTTCTGAGGTGCAAGATATGGTTTTGGGAAGTCATACTCATAAACAGGCTCCCGCATTTCTGAAACAAGAAAAAATTGTATAAGAGTTATTACAAGTAAAAAAAAAAAAAAGAATACGTATGACCAAAATATCAAGGCCCACATGATGACTGACAAAAAAACATAGGTCTATAAATCAATTCAAATTTATACAGGATTTAACACCTCTGTGATCATATTCTGTTTCATCTTTTACATGACCTACCATCACAACAACCCCCTACTCCGCCCTCTGAATTATACTTATCGTAATCCCACACCCTCTTCAAATTTCTAGCTCCAAATTCTCTAGTTTGTTTTTATAAAGCACCAGACGTCTCTCACCGAGGTACAGTGATCCAAAAAAGAAAAACACTTTAAACTTTTTTCTTTTTTTGCAAATTCCCTGTATATTTACACAATACACTGAACACAAATATGACATGTTCATTGATGTCAGTGTCCTCCTTGCTGTAGTTTGAAGATTATACCTTACAATCTTAACAGAGTTGGTTCAAATATACAGCCTCTCCTCACTTAGCAATGTACTTGTTTACCGACGCCTCAGACTTATGACAGGCTCTCTGACTAGCATTTATACCTAAATAATGTACATTAGAGCTGATTTCCTCTAATCTGTTTATTTCAATATATAATACACTACTGTACAAACATTTAAAAATACACCAGAAATGTTATAAGTGGTGCAAAGATGACATTAAAACAATATCAAAGATGGTTGACACAAACCCACTACCATTACAGTATGCTCCTTACTTAGCGATGAATTCGTTTAACAATGTGGTCTTAGGAATGGAACTCTGTCATTAAGTAGGAGAGGCTGTACTCAGGTACATATCCCCTTTTTGTTTTCACAAACTTTTTTCTTTCCATATATGCATCAACACTCCACATACCACTTTTCCATTGTCTATGCAATGGTTCCCCCCATCTTACTCCTTCCCTCTAATCGTAACAAGTTTGTGTCAACCATCTTTAGATACTTTTTTAACGTGACCTTTGAACCATTTATAACATTTTTAGTATATAGTATATATTTTTAGTGTAGTGTACTGTATACTGCAATAAACAGAATAGAAGAAATCAGCTCTAATATACATTACTTAGGTTTGAATACTCACTGGAGAGTTGGCTGTAAGTCCAAGCAGTCAGTAAACAAGTACGTTGCTAAGTGAGAAGAGGCCGTATCCAATATTTCAATCTTTTATATGTTCATGTTCCATCTCTGTCATTTACATACCCACCCAAAACTCATCCACCAATCTTTGCAACTTCTCTTCATAATCTCCCAAAGAACCGTGCCACTGACAAAGAAACTCTGTCAACTCTTGCTTTGTATCAGATTCATTATTTTTTAATCCCACACCTCTCTCAAACACCCTAGCATTTACTTCTTTTACCTTAAAGTACATAAGTGAACAATACTTAAATAATGTAAGAAATTGCTTGCTGCATATATGGATTTAGAAAAAGCAAATGATAGGGAAGCAATGTAGCAAATGCATACAATATGTAGAAGGCCACTAAAAACAGAATTGAAATTTTATGAGGATAATGTGGCTTAGGATAGGTTATGTACAAAAGGCAGGAATTATTGGATGTGTTATGTCACCATATTTTTATAAATGGGATTGCAGAAGAAGTGAATGTTAGGGTATTTTAAAGATGCATGGAAGATAATGTGGGGTTATGTAAGGTATAATACAGAGGCCAGGGAAGGGACTGTTGAGGTGGTTTGTTTATTTAGAGCAAGGTAATCTAAGCTTTATTACCTTGTGCACCCCAAACCAAATTTATCCTAACCCACACACCTCATCTCATAAATTTTTTTCTCCATTTGGCATAAGCTAACAAAACATATGAATTACAGTGGACCCCCGGTTAACGATATTTTTTCACTCCAAAAGTATGTTCAGGTGCCAGTACTGACCGAATTTGTTCCCATAAGAAATATTGTGAAGTAGATTAGTCCATTTCAGACCCCCAAACATACACATACAAACGCACTTACATAAATACACTTACATAATTGGTCACATTCGGAGGTAATCGTTATGCGGGGGTCCACTGTATTTAATCTCAGAAGAAGTAAATACAGAGTTCAGAGAATTTTTCTAGCTTTGCATTTTACTCATGAGCAAATTGAAGGAGCGAGGTGCAGCTTTCTTAGCGACCAGAAACTTAGTATGAACATCATCCTTGCTGGGTATTTATTGTCCTCGATTCATAATATATTCCATAAGTTATTGACATGTAATTTTTAAGTAGAATTAATACAATATTAGTTTACCAAAGAATAGTAAAGCATGCATCCCCTGTTAAGGCTCTATTCACCCTCAGACAACCTTGATTTAGAGGATAGAGCAGGATAAGATGGCCAAGGTGTACAAAACAGGGGTAGAAGGAAGGAGTGGTAGGGCTTGTCTTAAGAAGGTTAGAATGACCAAGAAGGTGTACAAAAAGGTGGTTAAAAAAAAGGTTATAATAAAAATGTGTATTTTATTACCACTGCTACTCCACTGGAACTGCAGAAAAAACAAAATAGTCCAGATGTGTAAATTGTCAGTAACAAGACTGAAAGCTATAAACTACATGTCAAGGATGAGCTATAATCTACCCATACAAAGATTCATCAAAATTAGCTCATGTAAGAATGATGTAAGTAAACCACTTACTTTAGAATGATGTTCAAGAGATGTAATACTGAGACAATAATGGTTGTAGGACTTCCAATCTGCAGTCATAAACATGTCTGACACAACTGTCCATTGTACTATTATTTTACATGCTATCAGCATGAATTATGGTGAAACTGTTTTTTTTTTGGGTCACCATCCTCAGTGGGAGACAGCAAATGTGTTACAAAATAAAAATTTCAGGGTTACAAATGACTCTTACCCAAATTGAAACCTTTCTGAACACTACTTGTTCATAACATGGCAACGAGTGTAGACATATATATAGGCAGTACTATGTATATATTTTGAAATGCTCCTTACTCAGCGTATGGTGGAAGAAGTCAGTGAGTGAGGAGTCCCAGTCTGACTGGAACCATGACAAGCCTGCTGGAGTGATATTGTCCTGCAACTCACGGTAGAAACTCAGTGTTGAGAAGGTTCGCTCCTTAAGTGACAAACTGCAAGTATAATTTACACTGTGTACACTAAAATCTCAGTGCTATATTTAACCCATAAACGGTCCAAATGTATATATACGTTTTTTCAACATTTGATAGTATGTAAAAAAGTAGATCTTCTTTTTTTTTTTTTTTACATTTGAAAACGTGCAAAAAAACTTTGATCTACGTTATTTTTTTTTTTTGTTATATTTGAAAATATTTAAAAAAAAAACGTAGATCTACTTTTGGAGCACTACGCATGTGAACGTAGATCTGCTTGGTCCGTTTACGGGTTAAGCTGAACCAAGAACACTTGATGCATTATGGACAGTAAGGGTGACCACAACATCTAAACTTTTGTTAATGAAAAAAAAAAAATATGCATGTAGAAATGATCAGTACAGTATGGCCCTGCTTTACGGCGTTTCACCTTACGGCATTCCGCTAATACGGCAATGTCAATTTATAACCAAAATTTGCTATAAGGCAAGCGGTCTTTCAAATACGGCGCACCCCACCCGGTTTGTTTACATTCTTGGTGACCACATCCATTATGTCAGGAAACTTTCCAAAATTTCAAGTGTTTTAAAGTTACTGCGTATTTTATATATACAGTGGACCCCCGGTTTACGATCAGCTCCCAATGCGACCAATTATGTAAGTGTATTTATGTAAGTGCGTTTGTATGTGTATGTTTGAGGGTAATAATAATAATATCTTCATTCACTCTAAAAATGGTGTGTTGCTGTTTGTTTATTCTGTACTAACTTGTATAACTTGTACACAATGTAAGAATATTTATATTGTGAAGCAATTATTATTATAATAAAAAAAATATTGAGGTAAATGTTTTACAAACTCTTACAAACGTACGTGAATGAACTAAAAGTAGACACATATTAATACGCATTTATTTCGCCTGACCAAGTGATCGTCCACTACCTGTTCAGTTTGTGTTCTTACATTCTCTCAACTCTGTATCTCGTTCTCTCTCTCGTTTACTCTTTTGTTAACTAGTTGGTTCTCATTGACGATGGCGTCTAAGCTTAGCTGTGATAAAAAGAGGAGCCGTAAGGCTCCTGCTTTAAGTGCCAAGTTAGAGGATGATGGTGTGCCACCCTGCCACTCACCTCTCACACGTTAATATTAATATTTTAAGGTAAGTAATAAGTGTACTCTGTGTGTATCTTACCTTTTATTGTGTTTTTAATGCCTATTTCTACTGCTAACTTAATATAAGTTAGTGTAAGCTTGTTGTCTGGCATTTATTGCATATTTTGTATGTGCTCTGATAATAATACTTGTGGACCTGTGTGGTAGCCAGGCAGAGAGATAACATTATGTTTTCTCTGCTCAGCCACCAGAGAAAACGTGTATGAATCTGCGTTTGGCCCAGCCACTCTCCACTCCGCTTTTGTTTACAATTTTCGGCATGAATTATTCATTACTTCTCCCTTCGTTTATGATGGCATCTAAAGGTAGCTGTTAGAAACGATTAAATTCAGTGAACAAGATATGTCGATGCTAATAATATGGCTCTGGGCCACAGTGTAGGTAGCCAGTAGGTGTAGCCCAGGCATGCTACACCTACCGGCTACCTACCCTGACTTCCTACAAATAAATACTACTCACCTCTCTTCCTACATTAAGACTACATATATTTTAAGGTAAATAATGAGTGTACCGTATGTGTATTTTAACTCTCTGGGCTGTTTTAAATATCGTATATTAAGTATGAGATGGGGAGCCAGGGCTACCTACACTGACTTCTTACAAATAAGTACTACTCACCTCTCGCCCTACATTAAGATTACAAATAGTTTAAGATAAGTAATGAGTGTACTGTGTATGTATTTTACTTTTTGTGTTTTTTAATGCCTAGTTCTATTACTAACTAAATATAATTTAGTGTAAACTTGTTGTCTGGAATTTATATGCATTTATAAATGGAAAAAATAGCGTTCTGCTTTCTGGCGATGTCTGCTTTCCGGTGACAGCCTGGAACCTAACCTGCCATGTAAGTGAGGCCCTACTGTATATAAAATATACTGAAATATTTTTTTTTTAAGTTTGCAATAACTTTTACATGCATAAGTAGTGTTATAAGGCATTTTTTATCAATGTTTATAAGCTGAGTTGACCCTTACTATTGTCAATACCTTATCTTATTTTTTTCACTGTACCTATTTACTGAATTATATATAAATATATATATCCATGGGGAAGTGGAATAAGAATCTTTCCTCCGTAAGCTATGCGTGTTGTAAAAGTCAACTAAAATGCCGGGAACAATGGGCTAGTAACCCCTTTTCCTGTAAAGATTACTAAAAAGAATAAGAAGAAGAAAATTGTCAAAGTGGGAAGTCTGAATGTGCGTGGATGTTGTGCAAATGATAAGAAAGAGATGATTGTGGATGTTATGAATGAGAAGAAACTGGATGTCCTGGCTTTAAGTGAAACAAAGCTGAAGGGGGTGGGAGAGTTTCAATGGAGAGGAATAAAATGGGATTAGGTCAGGGGTTTCAAATAGAGTTAGAGCTAAAGAAGGAGTAGCAATAATGTTGAAGGATAAGCTATGGCAGGAAAAGAGGGACTACAAATGTATAAATTCAAGGATTATGTGGAGTAAAATAAAGATTGGATGTGAAAAGTGGGTTATAGTAAGCGTGTATGCACCTGGAGAAGAGAGAAGTGTAGAGGAGAGAGAGAGATTCTGGGAAATGTTGAGTGAATGCGTGGGGAGTTTTGAATCAAGTGTGAGAGTAATGGTGGTTGGGGATTTCAATGCTAAAGTGGGTAAAAATGTTATGGAGGGAGTAGTAGGTAAATTTGGGGTGCCAGGGGTAAATGTAAATGGGGAGCCTTTAATTGAGCTATGTGTAGAAAGAAATTTGGTAATAAGTAACACATATTTTATGAAAAGAGGATAAATAAATATACAAGGTATGATGTAGCACGTAATGAAAGTAGTTTGTTAGATTATGTATTGGTGGATAAAAGGTTGATGGGTAGGCTCCAGGATGTACATGTTTATAGAGGGGCAGCTGATATATCGGATCATTATTTAGTTGTAGCTACAGTTAGAGTAAGAGGTAGATGGGAAAAGAGGAAGGTGGCAACAACAAGTAAGAGGGAGGTGAAAGTGTATAAACTAAGGGAGGAGGAAGTTCGGGCGAGATATAAGCGACTATTGGCAGAAAGGTGGGCTAGTGCAAAGATGAGTAGTGGGGGGTTGAAGAGGGTTGGAATAGTTTTAAAAATGCAGTATTGGAATGTGGGGCAGAAGTTTGTGGTTATAGGAGGGTGGGGGCAGGAGGAAAGAGGAGTGATTGGTGGAATGATGAAGTAAAGGGTGTGATAAAAGAGAAAAAGGTTTGCTTATGAGAGGTTTTTACAAAGCAGAAGTGTTATAAGCAGAGCAGAATATATGGAGAGTAAAAGAAAGGTGAAGAGAGTGGTGAGAGAGTGCAAAAGGAGAGCAGATGAAAGAGTGGGAGAGGCACTGTCAAGAAATTTTAATGAAAATAAGAAAAAATTTTGGAGTGAGTTAAACAAGTTAAGAAAGCCTAGGGAAAGTATGGATTTGTCAGTTAAAAACAGAGTAGGGGAGTTAGTAGATGGGGAGAGGGAGGTATTAGGTAGATGGCGAGAATATTTTGAGGAACTTTTAAATGTTAAGGAAGAAAGGGAGGCGGTAATTTCATGCACTGGCCAGGGAGGTATACCATCTTTTAGGAGTGAAGAAGAGCAGAATGTAAGTGTGGTGGAGGTACGTGAGGCATTACGTAGAATGAAAGGGGGTAAAGCAGCTGGAACTGATGGGATCAGGACAGAAATGTTAAAAGCAGGGGGGGATATAGTGTTGGAGTGGTTGGTACTTTTGTTAATAAATGTATGAAAGAGGGGAAGGTACCTAGGGATTGGCGAAGAGCATGTATAGTCCCTTTATATAAAGGGAAAGGGGACAAAAGAGATTGTAAAAATTATAGAGGAATAAGTTTACTGAGTATACCAGGAAAAGTATACGGTAGGGTTATAATTGAAAGAATTAGAGGTAAGACAGAATGTAGAATTGCGGACGAGCAAGGAGGCTTCAGAGTGGGTAGGGGATGTGTAGATCAAGTGTTTACATTGAAGCATATATGTGAACAGTATTTAGATAAAGGTAGGGAAGTTTTTATTGCATTTATGGATTTAGAAAAGGCATATGATAGAGTGGTTTAGAGGAGCAATGTGGCAGATGTTGCAAGTATATGGAATAGGTGGTAAGTTACTAAATGCTGTAAAGAGCTTTTATGAGGATAGTGAGCCTCAGGTTAGAGTGTGTAGAAGAGAGGGAGAATACTTCCCGGTAAAAGTAGGTCTTAGACAGGGATGTGTAATGTCACCATGGTTGTTTAATATATTTATAGATGGGGTTGTAAAAGAAGTAAATGCTAGGGTGTTCGGGAGAGGGGTGGGATTAAATTATGGGGAATCAAATTCAAAATGGGAATTGACACAGTTACTTTTTGCTGATGATACTGTGCTTATGGGAGATTCTAAAGAAAAATTGCAAAGGTTAGTGGATGAGTTTGAGAATGTGTGTAAGGTAGAAAGTTGAAAGTGAACATAGAAAAGAGTAAGGTGATGAGGGTATCAAATGATTTAGATAAAGAAAAATTGGATATCAAATTGGGGAGGAGGAGTATGGAAGAAGTGAATGTTTTCAGATACTTAGGAGTTGACGTGTCGGCGGATGGATTTATGAAGGATGAGGTTAATCATAGAATTGATGAGGGAAAAAAGGTGAGTGGTGCGTTGAGGTATATGTGGAGTCAAAAAAAGTTATCTATGGAGGCAAAGAAGGGAATGTATGAAAGTATAGTAGTACCAACACTCTTATATGGATGTGAAGCTTGGGTGGTAAATGCAGAAAGCGAGGAGACGGTTGGAGGCAGTGGAGATGTCCTGTCTAAGGGCAATGTGTGGTGTAAATATTATGCAGAAAATTCGGAGTGTGGAAATTAGGAGAAGGTGTGGAGTTAATAAAAGCATTAGTCAGAGGGCAGAAGAGGGGTTGTTGAGGTGGTTTGGTCATTTAGAGAGAATGGATCAAAGTAGAATGACATGGAAAGCATATAAATCTATAGGGGAAGGAAAGAGGGGTAGGGGTCGTCCTCGAAAGGGTTGGAAAGAGGGGGTAAAGGAGGTTTTGTGGGTGAGGGGCTTGGACTTCCAGCAAGCGTGCATGAGCGTGTTAGATAGGAGTGAATGGAGACGAATGATACTTGGGACCTGACGATCTGTTGGAGTGTGAGCAGGGTAATATTTAGTGAAGGGATTCAGGGAAACCGGCAGGCCGGACTTGAGTCCTGGAGATGGGAAGTACAGTGCCTGCACTCTGAAGGAGGGGTGTTAATGTTGCAGTTTAAAAACTGTAGTGTGAAGCACCCTTCTGGCAAGACAGTGATGGAGTGAATGATGGTGAAAGTTTTTCTTTTTCGGGCCACCCTGCCTTGGTGGGAATCGGCCGGTGTGATAAAAAAAAAAAAAAAATTCAGGGAAACCGGTTATTTTCATATAGTCGGACTTGAGTCCTGGAAATGGGAAGTACAATGCCTGCACTTTAAAGGAGGGGTTTGGGATATTGGCAGTTTGGAGGGATATGTTGTGTATCTCTATACGTATATGCTTCTAAGCTGTTGTATTCTGAGCGCCTCTGCAAAAGCAGTGATGGTGTGTGAGTGTGGTGAAAGTGTTGAATGATGATGAAAGTATTTTCTTTTTGGGGATTTTCTTTCTTTTTTTTGGGTCACCCTGCCTCGGTGGGAGACGACCGACTTGTTGAAAAAAAAAAAAAAAAAAAAATATATAAAAGTTAAATATATATACACTGCAAGACAAGAGTGGAAATTTTAAGCTCAAGTACTTTCACACTTCTCAATGCGTCATCAGGAGCTGTGCAATGTTGCAAGGGCAGCAACAGGAGAGTATGGTAGCATGGGTGGCACCCACCAGAATCTCTCTCTGCATGAGAGAGGGAGGCCCAGCTGAATGCCAGCCACCCACTGGTGATAGGTGCCACCCACACTATCATACTCTGAAAAAACTTCCCCCTCATTTCTCCTTTTGCTGCCCTTGCAACATTGCACAGCTCCTGATGATGCATTGAGAAGTGTGAATGTACCTGAGCTTAAGATTTCCACCCCCCTGTGGCTTGTCTTGTATCGTTAACCTTGCCTGTCTGTGATTGTTTTGCATATACATACACATAAAACTCTCATAGTGAGACAATTTATTCATGGTTAAACATCTGCTGATGCATGGGAGCAACATTTCGCACAACACTGCAAAAATCAAAACTTAACATTTCCACATCCTAGGAGACCTTGATACAGTAAATACAACACTACTCAAACACAAACCAGGGCTGTTGTTTTTTATAGGTGGAATAGTCCATGTATCCATCTTGCTTGTACAATACGAAGACAAGGCGGTGGTAACCAGTGCCTCTTGGTGGGAAGGGCTGCAAGTAGTCACATATCACTTCTCCTGTAGTAATATCTCCACCTTTAATATTACCTCTGTAAAAAAAAATTCCATTGGTTAACAATAATGATCCAATTATTTTTTTTACAAAAATTAAGAACATATCATAAGTCTGAAGAGTAGAAATTCTCAAGGAAGAAAAATCGTGAGATTAGAAAAGCATTAAGATTCGTGAGAACACTCAATTCTAAAAAAAAACATGCATAGCTCTCAAAAAGTATGTGAAGGATTTACATTCCTAAAGCTCCCCTGAAAAAAAAAATGGCAAATAATGCATTATCATTAAAACGTTAAGAAAATAATGTACTGAGTGACTGTTTATGAAAGTGTTTCTTCTTTTTCGGGACACGTTGCCTCAGTGGGAAACATTCAATGCATTTAATAAATAAAAATAAAAACTTAGATATATTTTGGTTGCTGTGTGATCCAAGAAAGGCATCCCCGTACTCCATAATTCCAACCCCTTGTGCCTCTATGCATGTGACTGGAACAGTGCAGAGTGCAGTATAAGCTGCTAATGCAGTTAAATATTAGTGTTGATGATTTGAAGGGAATCAGAAGATGCATTCACAAGTCATCATATGGAAACTAATAAACAAATTTCCTCAATAAAAATTGTAAAGTAGGACATGTATGGCCCAAATCTAAATCAAAGCTTTCGAAAAGATTAACATGCTAAAATACACAAGCTCATTAAGCTTCAAGCAACTCACAAGTTGCATTATCTCATAATGAATATGGAAGAGTTGAAGCTAATCAGATGCGACACTTGGAAATTATTACTTGAAAAGCAGTACAGTAGGGCCCCACTTATACGGCAGGTTAGGGTCCAGGCTACCACCGTAAAGCAGAAAATGCCATAAAGTGAAACACCTTTTTTCTCCACTTATAAATGCATATAAATACTAGATAACAATTTACACTAACATATATTAAGTTAGCAATAGAACTAGGCATTAAAAAACAATAAAAATAGTAAAATACATATATAGTACACTCATTACTTACTTTAAAATATTTGTTGTCTTAATCTAGGGTGAGATGAGTAGTATTTATTTTAAGAAATCAGGTGCAGTATGTATGGTAGCCAGCCAGGCTACCATACCAGGCCATCCTAAACACACAATATTCTATGACATTTAAGCATCCCAGAGCAATAAAATGCATATACAGTTCACTAATTACTTACCATAAAATATTTGTAGTCTTAATGTAGGGTCAGAGGTGAGTAAATGAGATAAAACGAGTAAGTGAGAGAGAGAAAGAGACAGAGAGAGAATGAGTACATGAGAGAGGACACTCATGGAGTTATGTAAATAAACCAGGCGAACGCCAGCTTTGTAAACAAACTAGGCAAACACGTCTGGTTTGTGTACAAGTTACATTGTGTACAAGTTGTCTCTATGTTGATACAGTAGAATAAATAAAGAGGAACACTCCCATTCTCATGTAACACCATTTTTAGAAGAAATGACGCTCTGAGTAAAAGCATACGAAAGGAATAATTTTCTACAGTTACCCCTAGGAACACATTTTCTCTTATGTAAGACTAGAGAAAACGTTATTCTTGCCATCACTCGTGCAAGTTGTCTGGCTATCACATCTCATATACATGTTTATTTATTCTACTGTGGGGTGTATTTATCTTTATATGTTATGTATTGTGTTTATTATATAATTTTGAAAAAATATCACTGATGGTTTAATGAAAATGTGGATACTAACGTAATATATGACATTTAATGAGACTCGGTGATTATTATTATTATCATTACAAATATGGCGTCTCAAGACATAAGACACTCTTACTGATTTTATTGTGTACCTGCATGCCATCACAGCGTGTAAGTTTATTTAGGTACAGGTATACATAAGTATAATTATCAGAGCATATATAAAATATAAAATAACTTTTAAAAACACTTGAAACTGTGAAGTTTCCAGACATAATGGAGAGAAGTGGTGCTTATGGAGCTCACGGAGAATGTAAACAAACCAGGTGGGGTACAGTGACCATATTAGAAAGTCAGGTGGGGGGAGCTGTATAGCAAGTTTTGGTCATAATTTGAAATGTCCGTATTAGTGGAACGCCATAAAGCGGGGCCCTACTGTACCTATTTCAATTTTTCCAATCACTTCCAAAAATGAAAACTGGTATGAACACATGCCAAAATTAATCCAAACTTTTCTTTGTGATGAAATGGTTTAGAAAACCAAAAAGTTGAAGAATGAGACACTTGTGCAATACTTGGGAATCTTTGTTGAGGAATGTTTCACCAGCCAGTGGCTTCTTCAGTCCAATACAGAGAAGAATGGTGAAAGATGTGGAGGAGAATGAGGTAATCAGTCCCTCAGCCTGGAGTCGATGTGTTCAGATCATCAATCATGAAAAGATTGATGGACTGATCACATCAACTCAAGGCTGAGGGACTGATTACCTTAAACTCCTCCTGTTCTTCATCATTCTCCTTTGTATGGACTGATGAAGCCACTGTGTGGCGAAACGTTTCCTCATTAAAGATACCCAGGTGTTGCACATTTGTCTAATTTATCAACCTGTCGGTTCTCTGAACCATTCATCTACACAACCTAACTTCAAGAGGTTATTTCCTTTGAGGAAAACACATTTTTTTTCTGATCAAACCGGCCGTCCCCCACCAAGTCAGGGTGACCTAAAAAAGAAAAACACAAGCTTTTCTTTTTAAATATAGTAATGCATACAGGAGAAGGGGGTTACCACCGCCTTGTTCCCGGCATTTTAGTCGCCTTTTATGAAATGTTTGGCTGACAAGTGAAGAATTCTTTTCCACTTCTCCACGGAGTTTAAAGCTGACCAGACGATGCATTTGCCAGTTACTGCACAGTATCTACAAAATTTGTGCCTACACAGCCTACACACATAAAACCTTCCAACTATTTCACACAATGCATCAGAAATTGAAGATTGACGTCATTCACAATTGTTATACTTTTAAACACAGTTAAGTGCTAAACCCATAGGGAGTCATATAGTGCTTGTAGAATGGGAGGCATTCAAATTCAACCCAAGCAAGAGGGAGATAAGTCTAGTTCCTTGGATCAAGAGCTCCTCACCAGCATCGTAGCAAAATAATACGAAAAAGTAAAATAATATAATCCCATTTTGAGATTAACCCTTTGAGGGTGGGTGGTGTCATACTACAGCTTCGAAGTGCAGGTTCGTGCTGTAGTAATACATGTATTACTACATGTAAATTTTGGCCTAGATATGAGAGAATCGGTGTGTAGTGAGTGTACCATATCAAAAAATCCTGCCCCCCATGCTGTGTGAGACAGACAAAACAAAACTGTGATCATGAGTATGGCTTAAAATAGCAACTTTGTGGTGTATTTTTTTAATTTTTTTACGGCTTTATTCTCAGTTTCTTGGTATCTTTTAACAGAATGGAAGATACATTACAGAAATAGAGATGATTTTGAATGGTTTGAGGAATGGAAGTTGCTTGAAACAGAGCTCAAGTTAGCAGAAATATTAGATTTTTGTCAATATTCTAGAAGACACTAATCACGTCACATGTCTAATACGTACTACATGTCCAACTGGCTGGTCTAATATGTGTTCACTACTACAGTGACATTTACACAATTACTGCATAACAGTAAATCTACTACTTATTAAATAGCAAAATCAGTAAACTTAAAAACATAAATGTAAGATACAGTGGGACCACCATATGCACGGGGTATACATTCTGAGGACCTTCCACAGATACCGAAACCGTGGATAGTAGCAAACCCTAAATATAAGTCCTATACATACCTATTATGAAGTTTAATTTATAAATTATACACAGTAAGTGGAGAATTATCACTTTTTCACTGATGGGAAGCACTTCATGACTTCTCTTGGGCTTTGAAGAACTGCCATCTTCTCTACTTTTGTACTTTGAGGCCATTATTATGCAAAATTAAGAGGTGTTTTTTGGACCAAAGTAAACCGTGGATAATTGAATCTGCGAATACCTAATCAGTGGATATGGGGGTTCTACTCTATTTTTAAAATGCATGAAAAAAAATACATCACAAATCTGTATGCTGTCCTAGTCATAGACACATCCACTTGCACACACTGAGACAGTGAACAGAAAGAGAACAAAGTCACTCACAACAAGAAACAGCCACACACACACAATGAGGAAGAGATGCTTGATTAGGATTTAAGAAGATCTAACATAATCTCCTGTATACTGGAGAGTGACAGCAATGCATTTGTTATTTTTGTAACTAACAGTGTTAGAATGCTTTTAAGCACCGTTTCTTGTAAATTTAGCATGTTTTAGTGATGTTTCTTGTAAATTTAGCATGTTTTAGGTCTGTTTCTCATAAATTTAGCACATTTTAGTGCTGCTTCAAGTAAAATTAGCATGTTTTAGTGATGTTACAAGTAAATTTAGTGTGTTTTAGTGCTGTCTGACAAAAATTTAGTTTTTAAGCTCGTTTTAGGCAAGCGTTTTTTTCCACAATTTAGCCAGTCAGAATTGGGGGCGTCCTCGACACTGGAGCATGTTGTTTGCTGTAAAATTTGAAAGTGTTCAATCCCTTATCCTTAAAGAGTTGACAAGTGTTTAGTCCCTTATCCTAGGGTGTTCTTGTAAGTTACAATACATCACATATGTGCTGTCCAGAGTTGTTGCTGGACAACTTGGCTAAGGCTCAGAGGCTGAACACCTTCAATCAAAGGTAAGGAACTGAACACCTTCAATCAAAGGTAAGGAACTGAACACCTTCAATCAAAGGTAAGGAACTGAACACCTTCAATCAAAGGTAAGGAACTGAACACCTTCAATCAAAGGTAAGGAACTGAACACCTTCAATCAAAGGTAAGGAACTGAACACCTTCAATCAAAGGTAAGGAACTGAACACCTATCAACTCTTCAAGGATAAGGGATTGAACACTTTGCTGTAAAATATGGTCATTTCAAAGTGTTCAATCCCTTGTCCTTGAAGAGTTGATAGGTGTTCAGTTCCTTACCTTTGACTGAAGGTGTTCGGCCTCTGAGCCTTAGCCAGGTTGTCCAGCAACAACCCTGGACAGCATATATGTGATCCACTGTAACTTACAAGAACACCCTAGGATAAGGGACTAAACATCTATCAACTCTTCCAGGTTAAAGGACTGACAACTTTAAAATTACTTCTCCACTTCTTCCACTATCTCCAGTATCAAAGTCGCCTCCACATTCGACTGACAAAGCCTGCTAGCCAGGCAAAACATTTTGTCAATAGAGACCCAAGTGTTGCATATGTGTCTTACTCATCATTTCCAACAGTACTAGCTTGTTTATCTTCCAGTAACATAATAATCTTCAGAATACACACATAACTCGCCCAAAATACTCTGCATAACCATGGGCTTACTACATGCATTTAACCCTTAACCCTTTGAGGGTCGACAGGCCCTCTCCGAAACTCATTCTCAGGGTCGGCCAAATTTAAAAAAAAAAAAATTATTTTCTCTTATGAAAAGATAGAGAATCTTTTCCCGATCATAAAGACACCAAAAGTTTGAAATTTGATAGAAAACTTACGGAATTATGCTCTCGCAAAGTTAGCGGTCTCGGCGATGTTTACGCATCGGCGATTTTGCCCACTTTGAGCCCCATTTTCGGCCAATTTCACTGTACTAGTCGACAAAAAACATGAATATTTCGCTAGAACTCCATTTTTTTCTATCGAATGGGTGCAAGAAACCACCCATTTATGAAATTCAACTATCCAGTACAGTGGTCAGAATTTAGCAATTTTGCCAATTTCACACAAATTTCAAAAGATGCCAATTTCCGAATAGGGTCCAGAATAAACAAGAAAGACATTCCTGGCACTAAAATGACATTTCCTCTAGTCATTAGTCACGTCTCAAGGCCCCTCTTATATTCTGTTGCTTTCCACTTTGAATTTTTATTCTCACAAAAAATATAAGATTTACTGTTATGCAGACTACTGCATTAGTGTAAAAAATGGTATAAATATTATTTGTGCACTTGTGAAAGAATATTAGACTCACCAGTTGACGTGTATTGCACGCTTGGAACGATTTGTTTACTTTTGAAGTTTGGTAAAAATCGAACATTTCTGCTACTTTGAGCTCAATTTCAAGGCACCTTTCATTGTAAAACCAGTCAAAATCATCTCAATTTCTGTAATATGTCTTCCATTCTATAAAATGAGACCAAGAAAACTAGAATACAACAATAAATACCATACGAAAATACACTGCAAAGTCGCTGATTTATTCCAAAAAAATGGTCAAAGTTTTTTTTTTCTCATTATGCACTGTGTGCTGCAGGATTTTTTTTAGACTGTGCACACTGACCACATAGACCCATTCTTTCATATGAAGGCCTACCAGCTTTCTCCCACTAGATTTGAGGCCGCTAGAATTTATGCGTACTAGTACGTCAAAAACCCCTACGCGTAAGACGTACTAGTACGACCAAAACCCTCAAAGGGTTAAACGGTCCAAACAGATCGACGTTCAAATTCGTAGTACTACAAAAGTAGATCTACTTTTTTTTACATATTTTCAAATATAACAAAAAAAAATGCAGATAAAAGTTTTTTTTACACATTTTCAAATGTAAAACAAAAAAAAAATCTACATTTTTTTACATACTTTCAGATGTTGAAAAAGCGTATATATACGTTTGGACCGTTTAAGGGTTAAGTGTCACCTATTTCTGCATAAACAATGCATCGTGTTTACTTGGAGGGTGTTCCGGGGTCAATGTCCCCCGTGGCCCAGTCCATGATACCAGGCCTCATGTGGAAATAAATTTGAATTTGTATTATCAATACACTTAGCTATGAACAAAACTGCAAAATCATACAATTAGGGTAATGCAAAATTCACTGAATATAGACATAAATACTCACATAAACCAATGAAGACACTCAATCTCATTTTCCAGCAAATTGCCATCAGGGTTGGTGAGAATCAACGTCCACAGGTCATCCGGCTGGCTTTGAAACTCGACCATAGGCTCTTTGGCTGCCTAAGAGAACATTGAACAAGCTTATTAAAACTGTGTATTTAGAAAATCTAACAGCAAATACAAATTAAAATCAAAGATAAATATTAACAAATGCCTTGTGAATCTTGGTGGATCAATTATCATTTGATTTAATTGGAAATAGTGTATGATGACAGTACAGCACCTCAAGAGGTATTGCATTAGAAAGCTTCAATACAGTAGCCATATACAGTATTAGACTTCTGCTAGCCAATTTACAGCCAATTACAACTTACAACCAATTAAGAAATATCCACCAACCCCTTTCAATTTACAGCCAATTATGTAATATCCATCAACCACTTACAATTAAGTATGAGATCCTAAACTATAAAATAAGTCTTTTATGAGGAATTCAGAAATAATACAAATTAATTAACTACAGTTTAGATGTCTTATAAAGCTTCCCTATACAGTCCAATTTTTTGCAAATGTATCTGAAAAAGTTCATAAGTGTGCACCATGAAGGCCTTTCCTCATGCTACTTAATTTTGAGTGTACTGTTACAATCACAACATATAAAATACTGAGAAGAATTGACAAGGTGGATAGGGGCCAGAATGTTTCAGAGATGGAACACAGCAACAAGGGGTCAAAACTGGAAAAAAAACTCAAATGAATCACAGGGATGTTTATAAAAAAAATACATTATATGAAGGAGCCATATAAGAAAGCTTACTGAAGCTATCTCCTGGGTAGCTTTGGGAATAGGTTGGACAAATATGTAGGTGGGAGAGACTGGATTTGAGAGCTTGCTTAGTATGGGCCAGAAGGCCTGATGTAATGTTCCTCCAGTCTTAGGTTCTGTATTTATGTATCTCTAGATCTAATGCATTACAAAATGGGCCCTGAGTATTCTCATTCACAAAATATTAACAGTTCAACACCTACGTTTCAGCTACAAATTGTTTCCCTGAACTAATCTGCTTGGACTTCCTACTCATTTCTGCAACATTGAAAGGTTATGCTGTTGCAACACAAAAGACCTAGGGCTATCATTCAAATGTCCCTGTGGCTGCTTTGTATTTAACCTACACTGTATTACTAATTCTGATCATTTTTATAAAGAATAACAAAAGAATGAGGTTATTAACTCACAAAGAGTTGCAACTTGATGATGATGATAATAATAATAATAATAATAATAATAATAATAATAATAATAATAATAATAATAATAATAATAATAATAATAATAATAATAAGTAATAGTAATAATAAGTAATAGTAAGACAGAATGTAGGATTGCGGATGAGCAGGGAGGCTTCAGAGTGGGTAGGGGATGTGTAGATCAAGTGTTTACATTGAAGCATATATGTGAACAGTATTTAGATAAAGGTAGGGAAGTTTTTATTGGATTTATGGATTTAGAAAAGGCATATGATAGAGTGGATAGAGAAGCAATGTGGCAGATGTTGCAAGTATATGGAATAGGTGGTAAGTTACTAAATGCTGTTAAGAGTTTTTATGAGGATAGTGAGGCTCAGGTTAGGGTGTGTAGAAGAGAGGGAGAATACTTCCCAGTAAAAGTAGGTCTTAGACAGGGATGTGTAATGTCACCATGGTTGTTTAATATATTTATAGATGGGGTTGTAAAAGAAGTAAATGCTAGGGTGTTCGGGAGAGGGGTGGGGTTAAATTAAGGGGAATCAATTTCAAAATGGGAATTGACACAGTTACTTTTTGCTGATGATACTGTGCTTATGGGAGATTCTAAAGAAAAATTGCAAAGGTTAGTGGATGAGTTTGAGAATGTGTGTAAAGGTAGAAAGTTGAAAGTGAACATAGAAAAGAGTAAGGTGATGAGGGTATCAAATGATTTAGATAAAAAAAAATTGGGTATCAAATTGGGGAGGAGGAGTATGGAAGAAGTGAATGTTTTCAGATACTTGGGAGTTGACGTGTCGGCGGATGGATTTATGAAGGATGAGGTTAATCATAGAATTGATGAGGGAAAAAAGGTGAGTGGTGCGTTGAGGTATATGTGGAGTCAAAAAACGTTATATATGGAGGCAAAGAAGGGAATGTATGAAAGTATAGTAGTACCAACACTCTTATATGGATGTGAAGATTGGGTGGTAAATGCAGCAGTGAGGAGACGGTTGGAGGCAGTGGAGATGTCCTGTCTAAGGCAATGTGTGGTGTAAATATTATGCAGAAAATTCGGAGTGTGGAAATTAGGAGAAGATGTGGAGTTAATAAAAGCATTAGTCAGAGGGCAGAAGAGGGGTTGTTGAGGTGGTTTGGTCATTTAGAGAGAATGGATCAAAGTAGAATGACATGGAAAGCATATAAATCTATAGGGGAAGGAAGGAGGGGTAAGGGTCGTCCTCGAAAGGGTTGGAAAGAGGGGGTAAAGGAGGTTTTGTGGGCGAGGGGCTTGGACTTCCAGCAAGCGTGCATGAGCGTGTTAGATAGGAGTGAATGGAGACAAATGATACTTGGGACCTGACGATCTGTTGGAGTGTGAGCAGGGTAATATTTAGTGAAGGGATTCAGGGAAACCAGTTATTTTCATATAGTCGGACTTGAGTCCTGGAAATGGGAAGTATACAATGCCTGCACTTTAAGGAGGGGTTTGGGATATTGGCAGTTTGGAGGGATATGTTGTGTATCTTTATACATATATGCTTCTAAACTGTTGTATTCTGAGCACCTCTGCAAAAACAGTGATAATGTGTGAGTGTGGTGAAAGTGTTGAATGATGATGAAAGTATTTTCTTTTTGGGGATTTTCTTTCTTTTTTGGGTCACCCTGCCTCAGTGGGAGACGACCGACTTGTTGAAAAAAAAAAAAAATAATAATAATAATAATAATAATAATAATAATAATAATAATAATAATAATAATAATAATAATAATAATATCTTCATTTCTACAAGTACAAGGTATACAGACCATAGCTGACATCAGTGACATACTACTATATAGAAAGCCGCTTGTTATGCTGAGCATTTCAGACATTTTAGGTAAATTTTGTCCTGGGATGGCCACCCACACTAGTCCCATTTTACTTCTGGGTGAACATGGACAACCGGTGTAAGGAAACACGGCCAATGTTTCTACCCTTCCCAAAAATTGAACCCAGGCCCTCAGCATGTGAAGCAAGAGCTTTGCTACCAGACCACGGTTCAAGGAGGGACAAAAACATTATCTGCTGTAGTGTTTCCTCTTGAAAGTGTGGGTTACCCAAGTATTTTATCAAATTATCATAAAATAGTGCTAATAAAATAAATTACATTTAAATTCTTTCTTAACATCTCTACTGCCTACCACATTACAGTAGTCCGATTCTGCTCATAATAATCAACTCCTCTATTCAACCTGTCTCATTTAAATGGATTTCAGCCCAAAAAATAGTCTTCAAAATAGGGTAGAAATTAGAGTCAAGTTAAACAGATCGAGTCTTCTAAATAGGGGATAAAATAGATTTACAATTGACAGGTCAGTGGTTTTCAATCAATTCATCTGGGATACTCATTTAATGAAAAAATGAGCATGATAATGCAATACCTCTCGTGGTTTAACAGTATTTCCTCTGTAGACAGGTGTCACCGTCTCCTCATCGAAGTCATAGAATATCTTGAGGATGACGGAAGGTATGAAATATGCATTGCCATAAAGGTCGCGGAAGATTCCATAATGCTCTGCCAAGGTGCGAATATGGTGAGGACCAGTGAAGGTCTCCCACACTGCCTGAACCTTCTCCAAATCTGCCTCTACTGTAAAATTAAGAGTAAGGTTTAGCAGAGAAATTCTTCTAAACTAGATACAGTTCAATTACACTACACATAAACATATAGCACAGCTATGTGTATTCACATACAGCATATTCCTTTCTTTCTAATTATGTAATGTATAAATATACCTCAAAGTAGATGGAAAGTAATATGATAGGTTTCAACACAATTTCCTTCTAAATAATAATAATACACCTACCATCCAACTTACGACCGAGTTCGGTTCCGAGAAACTGGTCGTAAGTCAAAATGGTCGTAAGTCGAACTTTACTACTGAATATCAACAAAACATTTTTGTAATGACTTTTTATTGTTTTATTTTGGTATTTCATGTTTTACTTTACTTTTTATGCTGTTAGTATTGTATTTTATACTGTAAGGTTTAGGATAAACACTGTGTACAACACAAATAGTTGTTTATTTCCCAGAAATTTGGCATAAAAAACACGGTTGTAAGTCGAGTGATCATAAGTCGAGCAGGTCGTAAGTCGGATGGTAGGTGTAATAATAATAATAATAATAATAATAATAATAATATTAAAAATAATAATAATAATCTCTCTGAGATGGATGAGATATTTGACAAACACATCTGTTTTGTTCATCTCTTTTTGTATTGTATAATCCATCATTATACTATTATCAAAAGTATCCTTTAACCCTTAAACGGTCCAAATAGATCGACGTTCAAATTCGTAGTGCTCCAAAAGTAGATCTATGTTTTTTTTACATATTTTCAAATATAACAAAAAAAATGTAGATAAAAGTTTTTTTACACATTTTCAAATGTAAAAAAAACAAAGATGATGTACATTTTTTTACATACTTTCAAATGTTGAAAAAACGTATACTATATACATTTGGACCATTTAAGGGTTAACCCATAAACGGTCCAAACATATATATGTGTTTTTTAAACATTTTTTTACATTTGAAAATGTGTAAAAAAACTTTGATCTACTTTTTTTTTTTGTTATATATGAAAATATGTAAAAAAAACATAGATCTACTTTTGGAGCACTACAGATTTGAACGTAGATTTGCTTGGACAGTTTAAGGGTTAAGCATTAAGATATGTTTATCCAAAATGCACTGCATGCTATTGGCTTTCTTTTGCGATTCACAATACGCATGTTATTACATATAAAGTACATTGTCTGTGTCCTGCATAAAGGAAATAACAAATGTTAATTTGCTTCTCTAAGGCCGTGGGTCCCCACAGTTGCAATGAAGGTGAGATGTTTTAAGGCAGAATAGAAAAAGCACCAAATTTGAACAATGGAGGAAAAGAAAGTGTGAGGTTTAGATCGGAACTATGAAGTTGTAGTGCCTTTCTTTGATATGGGGCTACGAGCCTAACTTAGATGCAAGAGACAATACAGTATCTACACCATTCCCACAAACAGACGAAACTTTGTCGAACTGATTCATTCACTAACCCAATTTTTTGCCACTGTTGCACTTGTTCTTTTCTGTCGTGTAATGCCTGATACATAATAACACAAATCTTTCCTTTCTTTCAACACACCGGCCGTATCCCACCGAGGCAGGGTGGCCCAAAAGGAAAAACAAAAGTTTCTCCTTTTACATTTAGTAATATATACAGAAGAAGGGGTTACTAGCCCCTTGCTCCCGGCATTTTAGTCGCCTCTTACAACACGCATGGCTTACGGAGGAAGAATTCTGTTCCACTTCCCCATGGAGATAAGAAGAAATAAACAAGAACAAGAACTAGAAACAAAATAGAAGAAAACCCAGAGGGGTGTGTATATATATGCTTGTACATGTATGTGTAGTGTTACCTAAGTGTAAGTAGAAGTAGCAAGACATACCTGAAATCTTGCATGTTCATGAGACAGAAAAATGGACACCAGCAATCCTACCATCATGTAAAACAATTACAGGCTTTCGTTTTACACTCACTTGGCAGGACGGTAGTACCTCCCTGGGTGGTTGCTGTCTACCAACCTACTACCTAGGAATAACACAAATAGTAATGATAAAAGTCTTTATAACTAATTTCTTCCATGATGGAATGTGATTTTATTTTTTTCAACCCAGCCTTATCCCGCCAAGGCAGGGTGGCCTAAAAAACAAAAACAAAAGTTTCTATTTTTAAATTTAGTAATGTATTTATTTTTTTTTTATTTATTTATTTTATGTCTTTGCAAACATTACATTGAGATTTTATATTTACAATAGTGGGTTGCAATGCAAAGAGAGCCTCTATTATGCTTAGGCATTATGGGCCAACTTAACATTATTGGCTTACAGACTACTTAATACGTACTAAGGATTTTATCATAGTTGTACAGCAGGACAGCAATTATTTCATAGTTGAACAGTAGATTATTAATTATAAGTGAATTAAATTTGTATAAAGAATATATTCTTATAGTCTGAAATGCTTTTTGTGGAAAACAATGGTTCAATTATATTCCTGTCAACAATGGATAAAAGGTTCAAAGTGATTGTTGAAGTTATGATGTGGGAGTACATAGGTGAGTATATATGTACTGAGTATTTAGTGTTTAGTCTAGGGTGATTAATTGGCTTTTGAGAAGAGTCTTAAACTGGTTTTCAGACTGGGTTACTTTAGTATCTTCTGGTAATGAATTCCATATTTTGGGATCCTTTATGTGCATAGAGTTTTTACACAGTGTGATATGGACATGAGGTATATCAAAAAGAGATCTGTGTCTTGGAATATGATTTATATTTTTAAATTCATGGGAGCATTAAATGCAGGAGCACAGGGGTCATGCAGCCACTGCAGGAATTAAGGACAATGACGATTGAGCCAAGGAACGGAACGGAAGGTCCAAATTGTTGGATAAAGATCCCCTAACGGGTACAGCAGGGTCTCACATATACAGCACCTCTTTCTGGTGTTCTAGGTTTTCATTGGCTTTCAACTGAGACATTTTTCCACCAACTGGTGAAAATCATTGGTGGGTGGAACCTCCCTTCGAGGAGGGAATATAATTAGTAAATGGATAGTGACCCCCTAATTTAGAAGGTGTAGAAAATAATCTGTTTTGTAATATAATGAATAATCAATAATTTATCAGACATGAGTGACATTACACCTATCTCAAGTGCATAGCACCATTAATTTACACTAAACCATTGATTTAAACCACTTTGATTTAATGGACCTCAGAAATATTGGACAAAATACTGTACTCTGGGTAATATTGGACAAAATACTGTACTCTGGGTAATATTGGACAAAATACTGTACTCTGGGTAATATTGGACAAAATACTGTACTCTGGGTAATATTGGACAAAATACTGTACTCTGGGTAATATTGGACAAAATACTGTACACTGGGTAATATTGGACAAAATACTGTACTCTGGGTAATATTGGACAAAATACTGTACTCTGGGTAAACAGACTTGGAAACAATGGACAAAGTAGTTTTACTACAGAATTGTCCTATTTTTGTTACGCTTGTGGCAAAATAATCTCGCCTCCATCCCCCACAACTGCAATTACAAGCCTCTAGCTCCTTCCTTATTAGTCCATTAAACCAAGAGTTCACCAGCATAAGAGCACACTGGGTCATTAACAACCACTAAACATATAATAATAATAATAATAATAATTAATAATAATAATAATAATAATTAATAATAATAATAATTAATAATAATAATAATAATAATTAATAATAATAATAATAATTTATTTCAGTACGATACAATGTATACAAAGGTGAGGGACATTTAGGTGTACATGCAGAAAGCCCCTTATTATGCAGAGCATTTTGGGCAAACTTAAGACTAACCATACCACGGGTGGGGTTTGAACCCACAGCCAAACCCCGTGAGTCAAACTTAAGACTACCTTAAAATTAATAAGGTAATGACAATATGAGTAGTTTTATATATAACGTCACCTGGAAGAGTGTAAGTATAAATTTAGGAGTTACAATGAATACAAGAGGACTGAATATCCTATTAGTTCATGTTATATGGCTTTTGTCAAGTTTAATTTTTTAAAGAATTACAGGTTTGATTATGATTATAGGTGATGAGGATTCTAGTATAATAACATAAAGGGGACACAATCAATGTTTTAATGTTTGGGAGGATTACATATACATGTATTGAATAAGATTATATTGTTTTACCAGTGTTCGTGACATTAAGAATGTGGAAATGTAGTTTTCACATATTTAGTTGATGTTGTGATGTGTTAGGGAGAGGTGTTTTTTAACAGTAGTTTTGAAAATGCTGGCTGAGACAGTGGTTCTGGAGATTTCCGCCCGAGAGTTCCAGATTTTGAGTCCTTTTACGTACACAAATTTTTGAAGAGATTAAGCCGGACATGGAGAATGTTATAATTATATGGTAATAATGGTAGAATTACTGACAAAATGTTGGGTCCATTTACCTAACATATACAGACACTCTTTGCTTTACGATGGTTCAACTTACGATATTTCTACTTTATGATGGTGTCACTGCACCACTGTAAAGTAGAGATACACCTACCATCCGACTTATGACCGAGTTCGGTTCCGAGAAACCGGTCGTAAGTCGAAATGGTCGTAAGTCAAACTTTACTACTGAATATCAACATAACATTTTTGTAATAGACTTTACAGTGGACCCCCGCATACCGTTGGCATCACATAACGATTAATCCGCATACCGCTTGCTTTAATCGCAAAAATTTTGCCTCGCATACCGCTTAAAAACCCGCTCACCGCTGTTCGTCCGAGACGCGTCCAATGTGCGCCTTCAGCCAGCCTCACATGTGCTGCCTGTGCCATTGTTTACCAGCCAGCCTCCGCGGTAACATCCAAGCATACAATCGGAACATTTCGTATTATTACATTGTTTTCGGTGCTTTATCTGGAAAATAAGTGACCATGGGCCCCAAGAAAGCTTCTAGTGCCAACCCTACAGCAATAAGGGTGAGAATTCCAATAGAGATGAAGAAAGAGATCATTGATAAGTATGAAAGTGGAGTGCGTATCGCCGACCTGGCCAGGTTGTACAAGAAACCCCATTCAACCATCGCTACTATTGTGGGCACCAGAAAGGCAATCAAGGAAGCTGTTCTTGCCAAAGGTTTAACTGTGTTTTCGAAACAAAGATCGCAAGTGATGGAAGATGTTGAGAGACTCTTATTGGTGTGGATAAATGAAAAACAGCTAGCAGGAGATAGCGTCTCTCAAGCAATCATAAGCGAAAAGGCTAGGAAGTTGCATGAGGATTTAATTAAAAAAATGCCTGCAACTAGTGATGATGTGAGTGAATTTAAGGCCAGCAAAGGTTGGTTTGAGAGATTTAAGAAGCGTAGTGGCATACATAGTGTGATAAGGCATGGTGAGGCTGCCAGTTCGGACCACAAAGCAGCTGAAAAATATGTGCAGGAATTCAAGAAGTACATAGACAGTGAAGGACTGAAACCTGAACAAGTGTTTAATTGTGATGAAACAGGCCTGTTTTGGAAGAAAATGCCAAGCAGGACCTACATTACTGAGGAGGAAAAGGCACTCCCAGGACATAAGCCTATGAAAGACAGGCTTACTTTGTTGATGTGTTCCAATGGTACTGGTGATTGCAAAGTGAAGCCTTTATTAGTGTATCACTCTGAAACTCCCAGACCGTTCAGGCAAAAGAATGTCCTCAAGGAGAATTTGTGTGTGCTGTGGAGGGCAAACAGTAAGGCATGGGTCACTAGGGACTTTTTCTATGACTGGTTACACCATGCATTTGCCCCCAATGTGAAAGATTACCTAACTGAAAAGAAATTAGAACTTAAGTGCCTCCTCGTGTTAGACAATGCCCCTGGTCATCCTACAGATGTGGCAGAGCAACTTTATGGGGACATGAAATTCATTAAGGTGAAGTTTTTGCCTCCTAATACCACTCCTCTCCTGCAGCCCATGGACCAGCAGGTTATTGCAAACTTCAAAAAACTGTACACAAAAGCTCTGTTTGAAAGGTGCTTTGTAGTGACCTCAGAAACTCAACTGACTCTAAGAGAGTTTTGGAGAGAGCACTTTAATATCCTCAATTGTGTAAACCTTATAGGTAAGGCTTGGGAGGGAGTGACTAAGAAGACCTTGAACTCTGCTTGGAAGAAACTGTGGCCAGAATGTGTAGACAAAAGGGATTTTGAAAGGTTTGAGGCTAACCCTGAGAGGATTATGCCAGTTGAGGAATCCATTGTGGCATTGGGAAAGTCCTTGGGGTTGGAGGTTAGTGGGGAGGATGTGGAAGAGTTGGTGGAGGAGGACAATGAAGAACTAACCACTGATGAGCTGATAGATCAACTTCAACAGCAAGAGGCCAGACCTGAGGAAACTGGTTCAGAGGAGGGGAGAGAGAAATTGAAGAAGTTGCCTACTACAAAGATTAAGGAAATCTGTGCAAAGTGGCTTGAAGTGCAAACCTTCATGGATGAAAATCACTCTCACACAGCTATTGCAAGCCGTGTTGGCAACCTGTACACTGACAATGTTGTGAAACACTTTAGGGAAGTCATAAAGGAACGAGAGGTACAGGCCACTATGGACAGATATGTTGTGCGACAGAAGTCCAGTGACTCTGAAGCTGGTCCTAGTGGCATTAAAAGAAGGGAAGTAACCCCAGAAAAGGACTCGACACCTCAAGTCTTAATGGAAGGGGATTCCCCTTCTAAACACTAACACTCTCTCTCCCCTCCTCCCATCCCATCAATCATCACCAGATCTTCAATAAAAGTAAGTGTCATGTAAGTGTGCATGCCTTTTTCAGTTTGTGTGTATTAAAATTAACATTTCATGTGGTAAAAAATTTTTTTTTCATACTTTTGGGTGTCTTGCACGGATTAATTTGATTTCCATTATTTCTTATGGGGAAAATTCATTCGCATACCGATTATTTCGCATACCAATGAGCCCTCTTGCACGGATTAAAATCGGTATGCGGGGGTCCACTGTATTTTATTGTTTTATTTTGGTATTTCATATTTTACTTTACTTTTTATGCTGTTAGTACTGTATTTTATACTGTAAGGTTTAGGATAAACACTGTGTACAACACAAACACTTGTTTATTTCCCAAAAATTTGGCATAAAAAATACGGTCGTAAGTCGAGTCGTCGTAAGTCGAGCAGGTCGTAAGTCGGATGGTAGGTGTATCACCATCATACAGTACTGTACATTTATTAATAGGATAAACATGTATTCATTTAATTACTTTTCAATACTGGTACAGCCTCTCCTCACTTAGTGACATATTCGTTTACCGACACCTCAGACTTACTACAGGCTCTCTTACCAGTATTCGTACCTAAATAATGTATATCAGAGCTGATTTCCTCTATTCTGTTTATTTCAACATACAGTGGTACCCTGAGTTTCGGCCATATTTCGTTCCAGAAGGCTGTTCGAGTGCTGTTACCGAACGAATTTGTTCCCATAAGGAATAATGCAAATTAGATTAGTCCATTTCATGCCCCCAAAAATACACTTACAAAAGCACTTACAATAACACACTTACATAATTGTTCAGGTTGGGAGCTGTACGAAACTCAGGGTACCAATGTACAGTACACCAATGTATAAACATTTAAAAATATACCACATATGTTATAAATGGTGCAAAGGTGACATTAAAACAATATCAAAGATAGATGACACAAACTCACTACCATTATAGTATGCTCCTCACTTAGCGACGAATTTGTTTAATGACGTGGTTTTAGGAACAGAACGCCATCGTTAAGTGAGGAGAGGCCGTATTTAGTTACCTTTGATGATTTTCAAGAGTTTTACTACTCTCGGAGCCTGGCCATGGGCCAGGCTAGTCTGGTGCTTGCCTGGTCAACCAGGCCATTGCTGCTGGATGCCCACTGCCCCACATATCCAGTACTTATTTATTTATTTATCATATATTCATATTCAACTTATGATATTTTCAACTTACGATGGGTTCATCAGAATATATGACCGCACTGTAAGTCGAGATGCACCTGTACTTACGTGTCCCAATACGAGACTTTTTCTCTATCAGTGGATTCTCTCTCAGCACCCTGATGTGTTGAAGGCGCTGGCCAAGCTGCTCCTTACGGTCTGTCTTCACAGTTGGGAACCCAATATTAACTGGGGCATAGAGTTCAGGATCATCTTTTGTTACATCCAATTCTGTAAAAACATATTAGCTTTGAAGTATTTATGCACACATGCTTAAAAAAAGTTTTTAATAGGCCTCATATATAATTTTACACTTTTACAAAGGTTACACATAGTAAATTATGTAGAATTTAACCTAGGATAACCCAATAAATTCAAGTAATATAATAGTTGTGTACATCACTGTAATTTACTTAAAAAAAATCCCTCACAATACAGCACATATTTCACAGGTTCGGACATTTTGGAGTGGACATGTCAGCAGATCAGCAGATGGGTTTATGATAAACAAGGTGAACCATCGAAATGGCATTGTGGTGCATTGAGGCATCAGTAGAGACAAAGAACTTTATCCATGGAGGTTAAAAGCTAAGAATGCAACTGCTCTCATTGACATTACCTACATATTCATCAGTTGGTGAAGAGTCTCCCAAGATTTTCCTTCTGGCTAAGAATTCTTCCATGTGGAAACTTCGTTAAACTACTAGCAAGCATTAGCCTAACCTAAGCTAACCTATTCTAATCTAACCTAACCTAACCTAATCTAACCTAACCTAAATTATGTTGATGGGTACCTCATGGTTATATTTTAAGACAATACCATGTCTGCCACCTGGATAACCCGAATAGTATTGGTAACATGAGAATCAGAGACTCAGCCAGACACCTTTAATACATCAAATTTGTTAAAGTCCACTCACCTCTACATAGTTCCACTGATGTATTCATTCTGATATGCTAATTTACAAGACAATACAAATAAAAATTCCACAATAAAACGAAACAATGATTGAAAAAACTATTAAACCTAAGCTGTGATGGATGTATGGGCCAGGGGAGCTGCCAAGAGCAACAACCTGGCTGACCAGGCAATCAACAGAGGCCTTAGCCCAAACCAGAAAAACTAATGAAACAGGTCACAGGGAAATCCCAGGCACAGGTCGGCCATCACTAATCCGGCAATCAGTCATCCGGTTCCATCAATAATCCAGCACTAATTTCAGCTAGCATAATTTCAAATTTCCAGGGTCACCACACCAACCTGCTGCTATTGTTTGATGGCGCTACTTGCTGAATAAGTCATTCCAATTTCTTTTTCTCCATTTGTTACAACCTGTTTACTTTTAGCCCTAGCCACGGTTCCAACAAATAAAAGAAATGCTTCTCATTGTGTAAAGCACATACACAGTACGGTGTCCATAAAATATAAGGTGGCTTTAAAGCCACTGTCGGTTGCTATGAACTCAGTCTCGTGATGCACAGCAATATGCTGTATTATTATGCTAATATCAACACTACGGCTTATTTACCTATCACAATTGATCTAATATGACATGATAAACAATATTAATAACATAAAAACATGGTAAATACTCCAGAACGAATAATATTTGGCATAATACCGAGCGGTTCGAAGGTGGTATGAAGAGGATATGGGATACAAGTACCATCCTCCTATCCCTGTCTTGGGGGCTTATATTAAAGAAAACAGAGTGTAGCACAGAGCTAACTGTGATATACATTCATAATGCACCATAAAACTGAAACAAAAAAGCTATTTTCTCTACACAGATTATCATACATAGCAGCATATATGTAGAGAACTTGGGATAACCCAAAAAAGTCAGATAAAGTGACTTATTTCCAGTACCTGGCTTGGGCTTGCCATATATGATTTTGGTAAATATTTTTTTTCAGTTGTTTGTTGGGCTATCTTATTGAAACTTGGGCAATGTATGATGGAAAGATGATTCTTAACATACAACAAAAATGAAAGAAATCGGACAATAAATAATGGAGTTCACTCCTCAGCCATTAGCTGCCCCTTAGCAGTATATTTCATATGGTTTTTATGGTTGTATTCTCGTTTTTTTTTGGTCTTATTTGATAGAATCAAAGATGCATTACAGAAATAGATGAAATTGAAATTGAACTCAAAGCAGCAGAAATGTTCGATATTTGCCATGCTCAAGAGTAAACAAATGTCACCGTCCAATACATGTCCATCTGGCCAGTCTAATACGCAGTCATGAACAGGATGACAGTATTTATATTAAGACACGTGTGCGGCGTCTGGTTGTCTTTGTTGTGGACGTTTCGCCATCCAGTGGCCGGCTGGATGGCAAAACGTCTACGATAGGGATGCCCGGGTGTTGCGCACGTGTCTTAATTTCATCTTGTCGGTATTATATACCATTCTTGTACTGCTACTACTACTACTACCACCACCTCTTCCTGCCTATATATAGCCATCCTGCTCCACTTCTGGTTAGTGTGACTTTGTCAATGGTCCAAGTCGGACCGAAATGTCGTCGTAAGCTTCTCTCTTTTATGTGCGGGTTATTTGTGTATGCAGTAGTCTGCATAATAAAAATTCAAAATGGAAAGCAAGAGTAACATAAGAGGGGCCTGGAGATGTGACTGATGAACAGAGAAAATGATATTTTATTGCCAGGAATGTCTGCACTGTTTATTCTGGACCCTATTTTGAAATTGGCATCTTTTGAAATTTGTGTGAAATTGGCCAAATTACCAATTTCTGACCACTTTATTGGATAGTTGAAACAAGTGAATGGGAGGTTTCTTGTACTCAGTCAATAAAATAGAAGTAAATAATTAAGTTTATTCAAGTATACACAGTCGATGGGTTTTAACGCATAATAAACCAGCTAGTCATTTTGAATAACAAACCAGAAACAAGAACAGATCTTGCAAGAACCCTTGCAAGACCTGTTCTTACAAGAGTTGCACTGAAGTGAAGGTTCAGTGCAACACTTGTATAAACTTTGCTGAATTTAAACAGCACTACAGAAGGAATACTTGCAAAACAGCTATGAGTTTGGTAGTCTGGAACAATGGAATGTGCCAAAAATAGAGCGTAAATTCGGTGATATCGCCAATGCGTAAATACTGCCATTGGGTGAAGTGTATTCTAACCTAACCACTCTGTAATCCGGCAAAGTCACTAGTTTGGTACACCACAGGTCCTGATGATGCCGGATTAATGATGGCCAACCTATAATACATAAAGCCAGGATCTTATGGATTTCAAAATACTGTATATGACAAAATCTGCTGGGTCAACTGATTCATCAAAACAATCTCATCTCAATCTGTCACAATCACTGCTACCGGCCACTCGTGACCTCCTCTTCCCAATTAGGGTCTGTACATGAATGATATACAATACCAACAACATGAATCAGACACATGCAATATCTGGCATCTTTATTTGTTGACGTTTTGCCATCCAGTGGCTTTATCAATGCAAATTCGAGAATATAATGGGAAGAGTGTAGAACTATATACAAAAGACGAGGTAATCAGTTCCTCAGCCTTGGAATTGGTAAAGAGTACTGTAGTCTAAAAGAATATATAAATGGTCCAAGTCGGACCGAAACGTCGTCATAAGCTTCTCTCTTCTATGTGTGGGTTATTTGCGTATCGTTCCAGTCACGGTATTGTGCCTTTTTTTGTTATTTATGTCCTTGAATTTGTAATAATAAAGTCACTGGATGGTGAAATGTCTACAAATAAAGATACCCAGATGTTGCACACATGTCTGTCTTCACCCATTAAGGTCTATTATACTAGACTGTAACCCAAATAATTTTTCTTATAATCATATTTAGTCAACTTACGTATGCATTCATTATACGTATACTTATTTATATACATTTAACAACCTTAAATACATATATATAATATTTATTGCCACTGTTTAAGGATTAAGGATCTTATTTCTTTGCATAGTTTACAATGTGTAATTACAATTCTGATTTGCTAAGTACAAAGACAGCCACTATCATGCCAGGGCATTTCAGACTTAAGCTTGCCTGAAATGCTTAAGCTTGCCTGAAATGCTTAAGCTTGCCTGAAATGCTTAAGCTTGCCTGAAATGCTTAAGCTTGCCTGAAATGCTTAAGCTTGCATGAAATGCTTAAGCTTGCCTGAAATGCTAAAGCTTGCATGAAATGCTTAAGCTTGCATGAAATGCTTAAGCTTGCATGAAATGCTTAAGCTTGCATGAAATGCTTAAGCTTGCATGAAATGCTTAAGCTTGCATGAAATGCTCTGCATAACCATGAACTTTCTATATACATTCAAGTGTCACTTTTTTTTTTATATACAATATATCATGTGGAAATAAACTTTGACTTAAAAAAAAAAAATTATTAAATTTATTGTATCCTGTCACCCCACTGGAAATAAGTCACTCGGACTTTTTTGGGGGGATATATTATGTAAACTACACATACGTTACAATGTATGATAATTGTACTTATGTGTACCTGTACCTAAATAAACTTATTACAGTGGAACCCCAGTGTTCAAGCTAAATTGATTCCTAGGTGGTATTCAAACTGCAAAAAGCTCAATGTCTGAAACTATTTTCAAGGCTTTAATTATCATCCTCACACACTGGACGATGCTGAACTGATCCTTCCAAAAGTCTATGAGAGTTAGGTCAGTGTCAGAGGTCACTTCAAAGCGCTTTTGAAATGGCTTCCTGTAATTTTTTTTACAACTGAATTTTAAACACGTCAGAGTGTTCGAACTCCAGAAAAACATAAAAGATAATTTTTAACCCAAGATTACTAACCCACCACTGGGTCAATAATCTTGGGTTATCCTGGGTTACTAACCCACCACTGGGTCAATAATCTTGGGTTATCCTGGGTTACTAACCCACCACTGGGTCAATAATCTTGGGTTATCCTGGGTTACTAACCTACCACTGGGTCAATAATCTTGGGTTATCCTGGGTTACTAACCCACCACTGGGTCAATAATCTTGGGTTATCCTGGGTTACTAACCCACCACTGGGTCAATAATCTTGGGTTATCCTGGGTTACTAACCCACCTTTGGGGTTAATAATTCCAACAAATTCTTATCACAACTAAGTATTGGAGGTAGAAAAAAATAAAGCATAAAAATTAGTTCCCGACAGCCGTTCCTCTCAGATCAATACCATTATAACGTTCTTGTGGAGCGCTAAACCCACTGGGGTTAAATAATACCTAGAGAAAGTGGAAGTTCGATCCAAGGAAAGATAGGACAGGTCCAGGAGTGTCTGAACAGCAGCCAGGGTAGCCCCATGATCGGCTACCAGGGCAGCCCCTGATAATAGCCCCTTTCTGGCAGCCAGGGCAGCCCCTGGTGTCAGCCCCTGACCAGCAGCCAGGACAACTAACCAGCAGCCCCTTACTGGCAGTAAGGGCAGCCCCTGACCGGCAGCCCCTGGTATCAGCCCCTGGCCGGCAGCCAGGGCAACCCCTGGTATCAGCCCCTGACCGGCAACCCCTGGTATCAGCCCCTGACCGGTAGCCCCTGGTATCAGCCCCTGACCGTCACTCACCTTGCAGACGCTCCTCCAATGAAGGATGAACATCTGTTTTAATTTTCTTCCACCATTTTGACCTGGTTGCTTGATACAGAAGACAATGTGTCCTGTTCAGCAGTGTGCGAGCACCACCCACCACTCCCAGCATCTTGTTTATCTTACTCTTAGGGGCTATCACTCCCTGAGTCGTGTTATTGTTGGTGTTAAGGGCTATCAGACCGTGAGTCGTGTTATTGTTGGTGTTAAGGGCTATCAGACCCTGAGTCGTCGTGTTGTTGGTGGTGTTAAGGGCTATCAGACCCTGAGTCGTCGTGTTATTGGTGGTGTTAAGGGCTATCAGACCATGAGTCGTCGTGTTGTTGGTGGTGTTAAGGGCTATCAGACCCTGAGTCATGTTATTGTTGGTGGTGTTAAGGGCTATCAGACCCTGAGTCGTCGTGTTGTTGGTGGTGTTAAGGGCTATCAGACCATGAGTCATCGTGTTGCTGGTGGTGTTAAGGGCTATCAGACCATGAGTCGTCGTGTTGCTGGTGGTGTTAAGGGCTATAAAACCATGAGTCGTCGTGTTGTTGGTGGTGTTAAGGGCTATGAGACCCTGAGTCGTGTTATTGTTGGTGGTGTTAAGGGCTATCAGACCCTGAGTCGTCGTGTTGGTGGTGTTAAGGGCTATCAGACCATGAGTCGTCGTGTTGTTGGTGGTGTTAAGGGCTATAAGACCATGAGTCGTCGTGTTGTTGGTGGTGTTAAGGGCTATCAGACCATGAGTCTTCATGTTGTTCTTGGTGTTAAGGGCTACGTGCCGCCAAGAATTGTATTATTTACGTTAAGATTTCGTTCGGATTTTTAACCCCGGAGGGTTAGCCACCCAGGATAACCCAAGAAAGTCAGTGCGTCATCGAGGACTGTCTAACTTATTTCCATTGGGGTCCTTAATCTTGTCCCCCAGGATGCGACCCACACCAGTCGACTAACACCCAGGTACCTATTTGCTGCTAGGTGAACAGGACAATAGGTGTAAGGAAACGTGTCGAAATGTTTCCACCCGCCGGGAATCGAACCCGGGCCCTCCGTGTGTGAAGCGGGAGCTTTAGCCACCAAGCCACCGGGTTTGTAGGACCACGGAGGAAAATTCGAAATCTGAGTTTGTGTTCTTTGTGCCGCCTGAGAGGCTAATATATCGTTGTAAGTAGCATAGCACCATCATTTCAAATGGGCTTCAGACTACAGTGTTCAGCCTTAGACTAAATACTGTTATAATACGAAATCCATTCATTTATAATTAAAAACAAGCCTTCACTGTAATGAATATCTACCTTAAAGGCACCTTTGACAATACCCCACATATCAGCCGGCTTGGTAAATTTTCATTCAAGATCCTCTCACCGTAGCCCGTGGCCTGGTGGCAAAGCTCACTTCACACGGTGAGGGTCCGGGCTCGATTCCTGGCAAATGAGTAGAAACATTGGGTGTATTTCCATGTTCGCCCATCATTAGTAATGGGTACCTGGGTGTTAGTCGACTGGTGTGGGTCGCATCCTGGGACAAAACTGACCTAATTTGCCCTAAAATGCTCTGCAAAACCAGGGGCTTTCTATATATAGTAGTATGTCATTGATGTCAACTAGGCCTGTATACCTTGTAAATGTACTTGTAGGAATAAAAATAATAATAATATATTATTATTATTATTATATTATTATTATTATTATTATTATTATTATTACTATTATTATTAAAATAACATTCAAAGTTTTCGCACTAGGCAGTTTCTCACATGATGTCCACATTAACCCTCAATTACCACAATGATCAGTTCTAAACTCAACTCTCTTCAAATATCTTTCCAAAATTTAAAACACATGCACCATCCCCCCAATGAAAAGCAGGGGTGTCACTAGCACGTTAAGAGACCATACAATAAGTGTCAGGGGCCCGAGACTGTTCAACTGCCTCCCAGCACACATAAGGGGGATTACCAACAGACCCCTGGCAGTCTTCAAGCTGCACTGGACAAGCACCTAAAGTCAGTTCCGGATCAGCCGGGCTGTGGCTCATATGTTGGTTTGCGTGCAGCCAGCAGCAACAGCCTGGTTGATCAGGCTCTGATCCACCAGGAGGCCTGGTCTCAGACCGGGCCGCGGGGGCGTTGACCCCCGGAACTCTCTCCAGGTAAACTCCAGGTAATACACGTCTTGGACCATGCTGATAATTTACCACCTTACTCCAACAACACTTTATTGCGTATTAAAGCTATAATACACACTTGCTGGATGCACGAATGGGACCCTGCAGCTGTGTAGACAAAACCTCCCGTCAAATCTTTACCAAAAACTGTCACGGTAATCACTGGAAACAATCCCATCAAACGTGAAAGGGTACACAAATACCTAGGATTGTATTTTGACTTGTTCGTTCTTGACACATTCTGGACATATTCTGGAGAACACATGAACAAAATCTTCTCCATCAAACCAAAAAGAATCCAGATACTGGATACAGATCAGAACACTACCTTGTGAATCAAGTGCGGGGCCTTACGAGCGTTGTTTCTCCTTAAGAAACAGCGCTTGCAAGCTTAGCCACAATAAGAGACATAAATATGAGAACTACCTCTCCCGTTACGTTTATGCACATCAAAAGCATCCATACCACTTCAAAATGAATCCTGACATTACCTCTGCAAAAGAATCCACTAGATGTCCCTCCCACCCGCAACCCATTATAAAAAAGGGTCCTTTATAATCTCTCCTTCCACCTAAACATCTTTCAAAACTACGAAAAACAGCCAGAAGGGAACCTGGCCCTGATAGCCACCAGGGACGTACACAAGGCCTTCGACAGCCTTTGGCACGATGGTCTCATTTACAAACTCGTTGACCTCCCTGATCACAACTGGACCATTCTCAGGCTCATCTACAACTTCTTAACAGGAAGAAGAATCATCCCCACCTTCCACGGAGTGAAATTAACTCCCTTCACACCATCAGCAGGAGTACTCCCAGGCTCTTGCCTCAGCCCTATTCTCTTCAGCATATACGTCAACGACCTCCCCCAACCTGAACATACTGACACCATCATCACCCAATTTGCAGACGATGTCATCCACGTTGTCTCCTCTATCCCCACAGCTGGTGCAAATAAGCATAGGAGAGCAATAGAGAAGATGAATGAAGAAGTAAATAGAGCAGCCAGGTGGGAGAAGAAATGGAGAATCACAACCAACCCAGACAAAGTCCTCATCAGCACCATCGGATGCTTGCCATCAACCATAGAAGACAAAGGGGGCATTTCCATCAGAGGCACCAGAATTGCTATTAGGAATCCAAACAAGATCCTAGGATACGAGATCGGCAGATTACTCAACTCCACATCCCACATAACCAAAAAAGTAAACCTAGCGAAAGCCCGCCTTGGCCAACTTTATCGATTCAAAGCAGCCCCTCCCCACATCATACTTCACCTGTACAAAATGATGATCAGACCTCTGCTGGAATACCCATGTGTACCCACGTCGCTCACAACCAAAACCAACATGCTAAAACTCCAAAGAGTCCAAAACAGAGCCCTCCGCTTCATCACTGGCACCAGACTCTGAGACAGAATCAGGACCGAGGACCTACACATACAACAGAGAATCCCCGCAATCAATGTCCAGCTAGACAAACTAACGAAGAGACAACTATATGACATGCAGGAACTCTATGTGTCTGACAGAGAGAACCCCCCCCCCCAACCAGTGAACACGACCGACTATACCATTACCCCCCCTCCCCACAGATCCCAAAGAATGACCCTCCAACAAAGAGTTCGGCGCTTCATCCACAAGAACTTCCCTCGACCGAAAATCTTAAGCGACCTCCCCACAGAAGAAGAATGGATACCACCGGAACCAATCTATGTCCAGTAACATGGACTAACGCTCCCCATTTCCGGGTGACCCACTTCTATCAACCAACACCTCACAACTAACCTTGTTACACCTACAACCATCCTCCAGCAGGACAACCACCTTAGTCACTGCTTAGCCAGCCAACTCCAGGTGAGCAACCAACCTCCATCAAATGACCTGCAACTTCCACCTGCAGCTGCGGCCTTCTGACCAACCTCTTGCGAAAAAAAAACAATTGTAAGCAGTATGCATCCTTCCAACTCATTGACGCACTGGTATACAGACAATATAGCAGTGTGCAACTGATGGGCAGGATGTATAACCCACTCATAAAACCAACCTCTTTATGAATTACTCAATATCACACACGCGTATCCAAATTACACCAAAGTGGATAGGCCACTAACCTTTTAAAACCCCACCTACCCCTCCTTCCTCCCCAACCTTTCCTACATTCCACCCTTACCCATCCTTCTTCCTCCCCCCACCTTACCAAAGCTCTGGTCAGAACCTCATTAACCTCGTTAACACAGCATTCCCACCTGGCAGAGGCAAGATGAACACTAGGACGTTGGTTCCCACAAGCATCTGAGGTGACATTGGACATCACTAAACAAAACAACCGTTCTTCTCAGTTTTGGACTGAGGAAGCCACTGCCTGACGGAACGTTTTAACAGTAAAGATTCCCAAGTGTTTTATTCCGCAACTAGAGTCACTCCACATTACTTGTGCTGTCATCGGGAGGAGGAGAAACCTATAAGCAGATTGCACGTATCCTGAAGGAGACACTTTCCTGTTTTCTGACAAAAAAAAACACCACCACTATACACAAATAACCTGCACATAAAAGAGAGAAGCTTACGACGACGTTTCGGTCCGACTTGGACCGTG
>NC_069458.1:14650945-14700945 GCF_026875155.1 Cherax quadricarinatus | reverse complement strand
TGTGTTGAGCTCCTGACATACCTCTCGGTCGTTTCTTGTGAATTCCCCATCACCCTTCCTCAGTCTGATTACCTGGTCCTTGACTGTTGTTTTCCTCCTGATGTGGCTGTACAACAGCTTCGGGTCAGTCTTTACTTTTGATGCTATGTCATTTTCATATTGTCTCTGAGCCTCCCTTCTTATCAGTGCATATTCGTTTCTGGCTCTTCGGCTGATTTCTTTATTTTCCTGAGTTCTCTGTCTTCTGTACCTTTTCCATTCTCTATTACACCTAGTTTTTGCCTCCCTACACCTTTGGGTGAACCAAGGACTCGTTCTGTTCTTCCCATTATTTCTGTTTTCCCTTGGGAACAAACCTCTCCTCTGCCTCCTTGCATTTTGTTGCTACATAGTCCATCATTTCTTGTACTGGTTTTCCTGTCAGTTCCCTCTCCCACTGAATGTCTTGAAGGAAGTTCCTCATGCCTGAGTAGTTCCCCCTTTTGTAGTTTGGTTTTTCCCCAGCCTATTTCTGCTACTCTCTCCACTGGAGCTCAACTATGTAGTCGAAGCACAGAACCACATGATCACTAGCTCCCAGGGGCCTTTCATACATGATACCCTCGATGTCCGAACTACTCATGGTGAATACAAGGTCCAACCTTGCTGGTTCATCCTCTCCTCTCTCTCTGGTAGTGTCTCTAACATGTTGATGCATGAGGTTCTCCCAGTACCACATCCATCATCTTGGCTCTCCATGTTTCGGGACCCCCATGGGGCTCCAGGTTTTCCCAGTCAATCTCCTTGTGATTGAAATCACCCATAACTAGTAACTTTGCTCCCCCCATGTGTGCTCTCCTGGCCACCTCGGCTAGTGTGTTGATCATTGCTCTGTTGCTCTCATCGTATTCTTCTCTTGGCCTCCTGCAGTTCTGTGGTGGGTTGTACATTACTGCAATTATCACCTTATGTCCCTCAGACTGGATTGTTCCTACTAAGTAGTCCCTTTCGCCATGCCATCCATTCCTTCCATTTTCTCAAAACCCCACTGGTTTTTAATGAGCAGTGCAACTCCTCCTCCCCCTCTCCTCCCTCTGTCTTTCCTGAAGATTTGATATCCGGATGGAAAGATTGAATCTGTTATTATTCTGGTGAGTTTTGTTTCTGTGAGTGCTATTATGTCTGGGGATGTCTCTTTGATTCTTTCGTGCCACTCCTCATACTTGTTTGTTATTCCATCTGCATTTGTATACCACACCTTCAACTTCTTTTCTAAGACTGTGGTCTGGGAAGTATATTGGGGTTGGGGAAGTGGGAGACCTGGTAAGGAACTATGGGTTGTTGCTGTGGGGGTGAAGTTTGTAATGTAGTGGGTGTGTGTGTGGTGTGTGCGTGTGTGTGTGTGTGTGTGTGTGTGTGTGTGTGTGTGTGTGTGTGTGTGTACTCACCTATTTGTGGTTGCAGGGGTCGAGTCACAGCTCCTGGCCCCGCCTCTTCGCTGATTGCTACTAGGTCCTCTCTCTCTCCCTGCCCCATGAGCTTTATCATACCTCGCCTTAAAACTATGTATGGTTCCCGCCTCCACCACGTCACTTTCTAGGCTATTCCACGGCCTGACTACTCTATGACTGAAGAAATACTTCCTAACATCCCTTTGATTCATCTGAGTCTTCAACTTCCAATTGTGACCTCTTGTGTCTGTGTCCCATCTCTGGAACATCCTGTCTTTGTCCACCTTGTCTATTCCGCGCAGTATTTTATATGACGTTATCATGTCTCCCCTGACCCTCCTGTCCTCCAGTGTCGTCAGGCCGATTTCCCTCAACCTTTCTTCGTAGGACAATCCCGGTAGCTCTGGGTCTAGTGTGTTTTACTCACCTAGTTGAGGTTGCAGGGGTCGAGTCCAAGCTCCTGGCCCCGTGTGTGTAGTGTGTGTGTGTGTGTGTGTGTGTGTGTGTGTGTGTGTGTGTGTGTTACCATTTTTGTCCTAGGCACATGTCGATTAGACACTAGGCCTGTTGTGTGTAGGTGTGTGTGTAGGTGTGTGTGTGTAGGTGTGTGTGTGTAGGTGTGTGTGTGTAGGTGTGTGTGTGTAGGTGTGTGTGTGTAGGTGTGTGTGTGTAGGTGTGTGTGTGTAGGTGTGTGTGTAGGTGTGTGTGTGTAGTGTGTGTGTGTAGGTGTGTGTGTAGGTGTGTGTGTGTAGGTGTGTGTGTGTGTAGGTGTGTGTAGGTGTGTGTATGTAGATGTGTGTATGTGTGCGTGTGTAGGTGTATGTGTGTGTGTGTGTGTGTGTGTGTGTGTGTAGGTGTGTGTAGGTGTGTGTGTGTAGGTGTTGTGTGTGTGTGTGTGTGGGGTACTCACATAATTGTACTCACCTAATTGTGGTTGCAGGGGTCGAGACTCAGCTCCTGGCCCCGTGTGTGTGTGTGTGTGTGTGTGTTACCATTTTGTCCTAGGCACATGTCGATTAGACACTAGGCCTGTTGTGTGTAGGTGTGTGTGTAGGTGTGTGTATGTGTGCGTGTGTAGGTGTATGTGTGTGTGTGTGTGTGTGTGTAGGTGTGTGTAGGTGTGTGTGTGTAGGTGTGTGTGTGTAGGTGTGTGCGTGTAGGTGTGTGTGTGTAGGTGTGTGTGTAGGTGTGTGTGTATGTGTATGTGTGTGTGTGTGTGTGTGTGTGTGTGTGTGTGTGTGTGTGTGTGTGTGTGTGTGTGTGTGTGTGTATACTTACCTAACTGTGGATGCAAGGGCCGAGACTCAGCTCCTGGCCCCGCCTCTTCACTGACTGCTGCTAGGTCCTCCCTCCTGCTCCATGAGCTTATCATACCTCGTCTTAAAACTATATATAGTTCCTGCCTCCACTACATCGCTTGCCAGATTATTCCACTTCCTAACTACTCTATGACTGAAGAAATACTTCCTAACATCCCTTTGACATCACTTTTACTTAGATGTTGAGACACTATTGCCAGAAACACATTTGCTACAGCAGATTTTTGGTTGATGTGTGTCTCGCCCCAGAATCCTTCTCTCTGAGTGAGGTTTGCAGCTCTTACCACCAAGCCTGTACACCATCTGCTGTCATACATAACTTTGAATTTAGTGGCTTAATTCCAGAAGCCATTTGTTAGACAAGGCTCTTAGCCTTTCCTAGTCTTCAACCCCCTTGTATCCTTCTCATTAGTTTCATGTTTTGCACAAACAGGGATACCTCTGACTAACTGCCAGTTATAATTGCCAGTTCGGTATCAAGAGAAAAATCATCAAATGCTAATACAACTTCTGAAAAAACTGGTAACAAAAATACAAGCTAGTTTCTGAAGCAAGAAGACAAATATATTTATTTTAAATAAATTAAATAACTTATATTTATTAGATATATGGCAAGGCTTAGTAATGATGTGTTTCCAGGGACAAGTTGAATATTGAACTTCTTGGCAACATTTGACTGAGCAAGGATCACAGCATCTTTCTGCACAAGGATGGTCACACTTAAGTAATAATGGACATTTCCCTTTGCAATACTTGGGTGTTGCATTCTCACTGCACTTAACCTGGACTTGATGACCATGTGTGTGTGTGTGTGTGTGTGTGTGTGTGTGTGTGTGTGTGTGTGTGTGTGTGTGTGTGTGTGTGTGTGTGTGTGTGTGTGTGTGTGTGTGTATGTGTTACCATTTTGTCCTAGGCACATGTCGATTAGACACTAGGCCTGTTGTGTGTGTAGGCGTGTGTGTAGGTGTGTGTGTGTGTAGGTGTGTGTGTGTAGGTGTGTGTGTAGGTGTGTGTGTGTAGGTGTGTGTGTGTAGGTGTGTGTGTGTAGGTGTGTGTGTGTAGGTGTGTGTGTAGGTGTGTGTGTGTGGTGTGTGTGTGTGTGTGTTTGTGTGTGTACTTACCTACATGTACTCACCTATATGTGGTTGCAGGGGTCGATTCATAGCTCCTGGCCTGGCCAGGTCGCTAGTAGGTCACTCATCCTGCTCCATGAGCTTTATCATACCTCTTCTTAAAGCTATGTATGGATCCTGCCTCCACTACATCACTTGTGTGTGTGATACGTACAACTAGTCTGAACAAGTCTTGGCCTCGTTCAGACCAGCTGAGAGCTACACACGAGGGCGCTATTGATTTTGTCGTTTCCAGACGTCGTCACTGTGGTAAGTAGGTTGTGGTGAGAGTAGTGGTGATGGTAGGAAGTTGTGTAGTGGCGAGCATAACATCAGTGGTAGTTGGGCAACTATGGTTGTAGTAGAGCAAGATGAAACATGTTGAGGGAGAAGCTCTGGTGGTGGTAGGGAAGCTTAGGTAATTAGTGAAAGGTAAATATGAGAGGAATGTTTGTAATAATGTTGGTAGAATTACCGACAATATGTAAAGTAAAAGGACACAAGTGCAACTAATGTGACATTTATTGTGGCAACGTTTCGCTCTCCAGGAGCTTTATCAAGCCATTACAAACAATACATGGACACAGACGGTATATAAAGGCTCAGAGTGAGGTGAATACTAGTGAGGTACCATTTCGATGTTCACTAGTGGTAGTAGTAGTAGTAGTAGTAGTGGTAGTGACAAAAGTAATACAATGGCTTGATAAAGCTCCTGGAGAGCGAAACGTTGCCACAATAAATGTCACATTAGTTGCACTTGTGTGCTTTTACTTTACAGGAATGTTTATAAGGTTGGTGTTGCCAACTTCTCCACCCTCCACGTAATTAAATTATTATACATCATCCTGTAAACATGCCTCAGTGATGACTTAAAATTTAAGATACTACGAGAAAATTATACACAGATAACCTGCACATAGAAGATTTAGTTTACATCTTTATTATGCACCCCAGAAGTATCTTATAGGCGGTAGTCAAAGAATTTCAGAGGTACATAATGGGTCCAGGGACTGTACCTCAACATTACAGAGGTACATAATCGGTCCAGGGACTGTACCTCAACATTACAGAGGTACATAATCGGTCCAGGGACTGTACCTCAACATTACAGAGGTACATAATGGGTCCAGGGACTGCACCTCAACATTACAGAGGTACATAATGGGTCCAGGGACTGTACCTCAACATTACAGAGGTACATAATCGGTCCAGGGACTGTGCCTCAACATTACAGAGGTACATAATGGGTCCAGGACTGTACCCAACATTACAGAGGTACATAATCGGTCCAGGGACTGTACCTCAACATTACAGAGGTACATAATCGGTCCAGGGACTGTACCTCAACATTACAGAGGTACATAATGGGTCCAGGGACTGTACTTCAACATTACACAGGTACATAATGGGTCCAGGGACTGTACCTCAACATTACAGAGGTACATAATCGGTCCAGGGACTGTGCCTCAACATTACAGAGGTACATAATCGGTCCAGGGAATGTACCTCAACATTACAGAGGTATATAATGGGTCCAGGGACTGTACCTCAACATTACAGAGGTACATAATGGGTCCAGGGACTGTACCTCAACATTACAGAGGTACATAATCGGTCCAGGGATTGTACCTCAACATTACAGAGGTACATAATCGGTCCAGGGAATGTACCTCAACATTACAGAGGTATATAATGGGTCCAGGGACTGTACCTCAACATTACAGAGGTACATAATGGGTCCAGGGACTGTACTTCAACATTACACAGGTACATAATGGGTCCTGGGACTGTACCTCAACATTACAGAGGTACATAATCGGTCCAGGGACTGTGCCTCAACATTACAGAGGTACATAATGGGTCCAGGGGCTGTACCTCAACATTACAGAGGTACATAATGGGTCCAGGGACTGGACCTCAACATTACAGAGGTACATAATGGGTCCAGGGGCTGTACCTCAACATTACAGAGGTACATAATGGGTCCAGGGACTGTACCTCAACATTACAGAGGTACATAATCGGTCCAGGGACTGTGCCTCAACATTACAGAGGTACATAATGGGTCCAGGGGCTGTACCTCAACATTACAGAGGTACATAATGGGTCCAGGGACTGGACCTCAACATTACAGAGGTACATAATGGGTCCAGGGGCTGTACCTCAACATTACAGAGGTACATAATGGGTCCAGGGACTGTACCTCAACATTACAGAGGTACATAATCGGTCCAGGGACTGTGCCTCAACATTACAGAGGTACATAATGGGTCCAGGGGCTGTACCTCAACATTACAGAGGTACATAATGGGTCCAGGGACTGTACCTCAACATTACAGAGGTACATAATGGGTCCAGGGACTGGACCTCAACATTACAGAGGTACATAATGGGTCCAGGGACTGTACCTCAACATTTTGATAACTGAATTAGGAGACAAACTTATAACGAAGTTTATGTCTGATTTAGACCATTAATTGGCCACTAGTGTGATTAGTTAATGGTCGGACCGAAACGTCGACGCAGTTATTTATGTATTGTTCCAGTCATGGTATTCCGCTTTTATTCTTTACAGGAGAATTATACCTGAAGCTTCAATGATTCATGTCGTCCTCACACATCTTTATTTAGGTACAGGTACACATAAGTACAATTACCAGACATAGTTTAACACTTAAGTATATTACCCAGGATAATCTCCCCACCCCCCACACACACACAAAAAAAAAAAGTCGAAGTGACTTATGCCTTATATCCATCGTTTTTTTTTTTTTGTAACATTATTTATAACCTAGCAATAAGTTACTAGACGTTGCTAAACATTCTATATCCATTGTTATGAGTTAGATTCCTCCATAAATAGCGATTATACATGAACTAGAGAATTATAGTGCCTTGGTAGCCCCTCCCCACATCCCTCTTGAGTTAAGAATTCTTGTGACAATAGTACCTGGGGAGTTTTAGCAGCGTTGCCCTGTAAAGACAGGTTGTTTAACAGTATTCTAAGTTGATCTATAGGTGTAAATTGGCAGCTTTTGAAAAGTAATTAAAGATATATGACCTCGGAGTGACTCGAACACCCAGCCTTCTGATCTGGAGTCAGACGCGCTACCATTGCGCCACGAGGCCCATGGGGTCGTTATATGACTTGGATACAAGTTGTTAGGCTTCGTTCAGCTATCAAACTTTGAGGCCCAGTCCCTGGACCCATTAAGAGATAAGATTTCGTTCGGATTTTTAACCCCGGAGGGTTAGCCACCCAGGATAACCCAAGAAAGTCATCGAGGACTTATTTCCATTGTGGTCCTCAATCTTGTCCCCGAGGATGCCACCCACACCAGTCGACTAACACCCAGGTACCTATTTGCTGCTAGGTGAACAGGACAACAGGTGTAAGGAAACGTGTCGAAATATTTTCACCCACCGGGAATCGAACCCGGGCCTTCCGTGTGTGAGCGAGAGCTTTAGCCACCAGGCCACCGGGTCACCGGGTCACCTCTGTAATCTTTTTGACTACTACCCATATGAAAAAACGATATATTGCATCTCCTGCCCAGTCTTTTGCTTTGGTAGGGAGAGATTTCTGTGTGCAAATTTGGGACTATTTCCTCTAGGATTTTCCAAGTATATATTATCATGTATGTTTATTGATTGCATTCCAGAGAATACAAATCAAGAGGCTTCAACCATTCCCAGTATTTAGATGCTTTATCGTACTTACGCATGTTGTGAAAGTTCTCTGTACATTCTCCTGGTTTACAACAAATAAACTAGCCACTTCGGTGGTAAAGTCTAATCTAGATCGGCAATTTCACCTGCCTTGAAATGGGCCGTTAGTGTACAGCAATATCTGAGCCTAGACAGAACAAGCGATTTGAAGATTATCATGGGCTTGGCATCCTTAGTTTTGAAGGTTCTCATTATCCATCCTATCATTTTCCTAGCAGATGCATTAGATACGTTGTTGTATTCTTTGAAAGTGAGATCCTCTGACATGATCACTCCCAGGTCCTTCACATTAGTTTTTCGCTCTGTTGTGTTGTTGGAATTTGTTTTATACTACGATACAGTTTTAATTTCCTCGAGTTTTCCGTATCGGAGTAATTTTAATTTCTCTTCACTGAACTTCGTGTTGTTTTCTGCGGCCCATTTTAAAGATTTGGTTGATGTCTGCTTGAAGACTTGTGGTGTCTTCAATGGATGACACCGTCATGCAAATTCGGAGGACACGATGCTGTGGCTTAATAATAATAATAATAATGTAATATCTTTATTTATACAAGCACATGTACAAGGTATACAGTCATAGCTGACATCAGTGACATACTACTATATAGAAAGCCGCTTGTTATGCTGAGCATTTCCCGCCAATTAGGTCAGTTTTGTCCCAGGATGCGACCCACACCAGTCTACTAACACCCAGGTACCCATTTTATACTTATGGGTGAACAGGGACAGCAGGTGTCTTACGGAAACTCTTCCCTAATGTTTTCCAGCTGCACCGGAGATTCAAACTCTGGACCTCAGTGTGTGAGCCGAGTGTGCTAACGACCGAGCTACGGGACACCTTACATCTCTGTCTCTGTCAGATACAAGGACGAAGAACAGGATGGGGGGGGGCGAATACTGTCCCTTGTGAAACCGAGCTTTTCACTGTAGCCGCCTCAGACTGTACTCTGTTTACTATTACTCTGTGTTCTACTTGTTAGGAAGTTATAAATCCATCTACCAACTTTTCCTGTTGTTCTATAATCACGCTCTTTGTGCGCTATTACACCATGGTCGCACTTGTTTCACGAAGGCTTTCATAAAATCAGTGTATACTATATCTGCATTTTGTTTGTCCTCCAGTGCATCTAAGACATGTCATAGTGGTCCAGTAGTAGAGACAAGCAGGAGCGGCTTGCTACCCATGTTGTCCTGGGTTGTGTAACTGATGGGTGTAAGTGGGTGGCATCTTGCTTCTTAGAACTCTTTCAAAATATTTTTTTCTGTAATTCTTTGCAGTTGCTTTACTGCCACCTTTGTGGAGTGGGGCAATGTCTGTTGTTTTTAGTGACTGTGAGATGACCCATGTGTCCATGTTCCCTCTCCATAGAATGCCGAAGGTACGTGAAAGGGGTTTCTTGCAGTTCTTGATGATGTCTCGGCCTGGGGCAGAATGCATGGGAATGTCATTTACTGCTTTTTCGAAGTCTTGTGGTATTAGAATAATATCGGAGATTTTTGGATTGACCAAATTTAGATTGTCGACTCTTTGTCCAGTTAAGGGCTCACTAAACACTGAGTCATATTGGGACTTTACTATCTCACTCATTTCTTTGCTGTCATCTGTGTAGGTCCCATCACATCTAAGCAGAGGTCCAGTACTGGATGTTTATGCCTTACATGTAGCATAAGAAAAGAAGGGTCCCATGTTAACTTTCACCGGGTGAAGAAATGGGTGCTTTCAACCAATTACACTACTGCCACAACTTATTCATGCTTCAACTCTTATTTAACAGAGTTTTCCCTCTCAGTAACAGTTCATATACTAGGTTCGAAATGAGGTGTGTCACACAGTAACCTGAAAAAATGCAAGTGTGGTTTTTTGAGATGATGTCAGGTAGACAATGAGGTCACGTGATTCCTGTGATGTGAGGCAGGTTAGGCTTTGCCTGGTTGAATATCACGTATGCTAGAGTTTTTGGAATTTTGTAGCTTCCGATTCTATGTTGGTGACGGTGATTAACAAGGATTCTAGGCATTGTCGGCGTCCAAGGTCATGTTCAGTGAGGACGAGTTGTGCCTTATTCTAACTCATCAGATGTCCCATGTAGCTCCTGTGGAGGACACACGCGCCTGTTGCAGGCGCTTTGATGTTCGCTTAGGTGGAATGAAAGATTTCTTCTACATATTTTTGGGGACAATGTCCACAGGGGTTGATGTAGACACCTGCTGTGAAAGTTAGTTATTAATGGTGTGAGACTTCTCTTCATAGTGAGGTCTTTGATAGAGGATGTATTCATGGTGAAAGCAATGATATTGCTTCTAGCAAGCACCTAACAGGTATTTCTGGTAACATCAACACACACAGGAGCAATGTGAACTGTTTACAGGACTGTTCCGTGTGGAATTTGTTGAGGGGTAGGTTGTGCTTTGAATCTGCAGTCCTGGATTACGAAAGCTTGTGTTATGTAGGTACATTCCTCTTCCAGGCTGCAGATGCGATCTCAGAGCTCTCAAGAATAAATCAATAAGGGCACCTCTTTTAGCGAAGGTATCATTGAATAAAAATGTATAAGATCATCCTTGTTGTAAGGTTTTTCAGTACACTTTGAAGAAAAGGTGTCACTGTCTGGAGACCTGCACAGGAGGACATCGAGGAAGTTAGTTTAATATGTTTATTATGCACCCCATACCCATCCTGTGGGCGGTAGTCAAAAGATTACAGAGGTACATAATTGGTCCATGGACTGGACTCCAAAGTTTTGATAGCTGAGCGAGTTACAATGGTAATGAACTAGATCTGGTCATAATCATGACCAAGTTACAAAGGTAATGAGCTCCAGGTAGAGCTGGTCACACTCATGAATAATTGCAAAGGTAATGAATCATAAACACATTAATCATGAGAATTTACAAAGGTAATGAGCTCCAGGTAGAGCTGGTCAAAATCATGACAAGTTTCAAAGGTAATGAATGATAAACACGTTATCACATGATTACAATCATAGACAAATTACATAGTAATGAGCAGTTAACAAACATAGTAGGGAATTCATCCAATGCCCCAACAACATATGTTGCTAGGTGCCTGTCTCTCCTCGGTAGACAGCCATTGCAAACAGCAGCAAGTTGCCCTAGGATCTGCTGCTTGCACGAGCACCATCGACCCTCCCCAAGAGGTCCAAGAAGCCAGTGACTCCGTTATCGAGGAAAGGAAGTCTGTCTTCTTTTTTGAGTTTCAGTGTAAACTTTATAGATGGGTCGACAGCGGTGAGTTTGTAGAGGATCTGGATATTAAAACGTTTGAGATAGAATACCAAGATATCGTCAAGACCGAGAAATTCAGCACCTACATTCCCAACATCGTTTCCTTGCTAAGGTGCGTTGACGATGTATTGGTTTTCTAACCTAGACATTTTAATATCCAGGTCCTCAATAAAATCATCGCTATCAAGCTATCTATAAAGTTTACACTGGAACTCGAAAACGAAGGCAAACTTTCTTTTCCTCTACGTCCTTCAGTGACACTTCGAGAATTTCGGCGTCTCACCATTGGTAACATAAGAAGTCGTTCTTATGCTTCAGCTTCACATAATGGGTCCAGGAACTGGGCCGCAAAGTTTTGATGCCCAAACAAGTTACAGTGGTAATGAACTGCACACACTGATCCAGACGATGCAGTTGAACTCTTTCCCAAATAGACTTACCACCTCAAAATTGACTTCTTCAAGGTTGTTGGATTGATCACACTTCTACCTCGCTACTGTTTCTGTTGTCTCCATATTTAGTCAACTTTTTATTTGACTGATGAAGTCTACTGTGTAGAAGAAACATTTCCATGATGAAGATACCCAACTACTGCACATGTCTCTTACTCATCCATTCTAAACCAGTGAAAAGTAAAACAACTCCTGACCTCGGAGTGACTCGAACACCCAGCCTTCTGATCTGGAGTCAGACGCGCTACCATTGCGCCACGAAGCCGTAGGTGGTAGCGTTTACTCAAGTTTAACAGTTGCTAATAGAGCAAATGAAGCCTGGGAATTGTCAGATGTTTTGCAGGTCGCCACGACTCTCCCTCAACCTGCGTTGAGGGAAAATAAAACAAACGGGGGGTTAGGGGGTAAATTTTATTGCGAACCTTTCCCATAGAAAGGGGACTTTTTGTTTAAAAAAAATCCCCGTGGAGAAACGTTTTCCCAAAATAAAAAAAACATAAACCACAGTTTTTGCTTATATCATCCTGTCAGTTTTAAATAGTATTCCGCCTTTACAAAGACTCCCAGGGGAAATTTTAAAGTCACTTTGTCGGATTTTTCTGTGGCTATCAGGAAATTTAAAAAATATTTTTAATGTAGGATAATTGTATTTAGTTAAAATGTCCCAAAATTAAATTATTGCTTCTTGTGTTTTAAGGTTACATATTAAATTTATTTTCTTAACCAAGGGATTTTCCACGGGTGGGTCATACATTTTGACTCCCCCAATGCAATAAATGCATCCTAATATCGTTACTTTTACTATATGATATACTATAAAAAGTTGTCGCTCCCCCTATCCACTGGGGGCCCGGGGTTTCGATCAACCCCTACAACCATAAACAAGTGAAAAAGGAAAATACCCAAAGAAACTACCATCGCTTTGGGAATGTTAGCCCCCTTAGTACGATAGCACGGCCCCGTGGGGCAATTTGCGCGTCTGACTCCAGATCAGAAGGGTGGGGTTCGAGTCACTCCGAGGGCATCCCTTTTTTAAATTTCTCGGTATTATATAATCATAACATAGGTTACCTTCAGGGTATTGGAAAATGGATGATATCCTCCGTTTCGTGGGATGAAGTGGGATTAGCTAGTCACATTAACTAGTTAATGATCAAAGTCGGACCGAAATGTCGTCATAAGTTTCTTTCTCCTATGTGCAGGTTATTTGTGCATGCAAGAAAACCATACGGAGAGCAAAGAACACTAGCTGAGTATGTACCGGCTCTCCAATAATACCGCATGAAAATGTGACACTATAGGGCTGACTTAAGAATATTATCAACGCCATAGAAAATGGGAGATTTTTATATTTTTAAGATTTCTTTTCTTAAGATTATTCCATTTAAAATTCTCTACAGGCCTAATATATGATAAGATATTAGATTTTTTTAAGAAACTGACATGTATGCATACCTTTGACGTGCATGGGCTACGGGACAAGAACAGTAAAATACTTTTATTATGATTGATGGACAGAACACATCGACTCCAGTCTGAGCGACTGATTACCTCAAAACTCCTGATCTTCAACTATATTCTTCTCTGTACTGGACTGAAGAAGCCACTATCTGACGAAACGTTTCCTCGGTAAAGATTCCCATGTATTGCACAAGTGTCTCACACATTAACTTGTCAGTTCTCTGATCCATTTTTAATGTCTTTAGGGGTAGGACTCTTGATTCAAACCCATGATGCGTATTTAAACCATATATACAGTCTCCAATAGCCAAGCTAGTATTATTATACATGGAGGGTATAATAATTGCCAACCACCTAGAAACCCATCAACTACACAACCCAGGGCAACACGGGTTTAGAGCAGGTCGCTCCTGCCGGTCCCAGCTACTGGACCACTATGACAAGGTCCTGGATGCTGTAGAGGATAAACAAAATACAGATGAAGTATACACAGACTTTGCAAAAGCTTACAAGTGTGACCATGGTGTAATAGCACACAAAATGCGTGATAAAGGAATAACGGGAAAGTTGGTAGATGGATCTGCAACTTCCTGACAAATAAAACACAAAGAGTATTAGTAAACAGAGTAAAGTCTGAAGCGGCTACAGTGAAAATCTTTGTTCCACAAGGCACAGTACTTGCTCCTTTCTATTTCTCTATTGTCTTCCTTTGCGGATGACACCCGGATTGCCATGACAGTGACCTCCATCGAGGACACCGCAAGACTCCAACCGAACATAAACTTAATCTTCAAGTGGGCCGCAAAAAACAACATGAAGTTCAATAAAGAGAAATTTCAACTATAGATACGGAAAACTTGAGGAAATTAAAACTGCATCAGGGTATTTTGACAAATTCTAACCATATAATACAGCGAAAAAGTAACGTGAATCGCCTGGGAGTGATGTCAGAGGATCTCTCTTTTAAAGACTACGACAATGTATCTACCGTATTTTCTAGGAAAATGATAGGATGGATAATGAGAACCTTCAAAGCTAGGGATGCCAAGTCCATGAATTACTGGGAATGGTTGAAGTCCCTTGATTTGTATTCCCTGAAGTGTAGGCGAAAGCGATACATGATAAAATACACTTGGATAATCCTAGAGGGATTAGTACCAAACTTACACACGAAAATCACTCCCTACGAAAGCAAAATAATCGGCAGGAGATGCAACATTCTCCCAATGAAAAGCAGGGGCGCCACGAGTAAACTGAGAGACAACACAATAAGTGTCAGGGGCCCAAGACTGTTCAACTGCCTCCCAGCATACATAAGGGGGATTACCAATAGACCCCTGGCTGTCTTCAAGAAGACACTGGACAGGCACCTAAAGACAGTACCTGACCAACCAGGCTGTGGTTCATACGTCAGTTTGCGTGCGGCCAACAGTAACAGCCTGGTTGATCAGGCCCTGATCCACCACGAGGCCTGGTCTCAGACCGAGCCGCGGGGGCGTTGACCCCCGAAACCCTCTCCAGGTAAACTCGAGGGTGTTCTGGGGATCAACGCCCCCATGGTCCGGTCCATGACCAGGCCTCGTGGTGGATCAGGGCCTAATCAACCAGGCTATTACCATTGGCCGCACGTAAACCAAAGTACGAACCACAGCCAGGCTGGTCAGGTACTGACTTTAGATGCCTGTCCAGTGCCTGCTTGAAGACAGTCAGGGGTCTATTGGTAATCCCCCTTATGTATGCTGGGAGGCAGTTGAACAGTCTTGGGCCCCTGACACTTACTGTGTTGTTACCTGATAATGGATATTTCATTTTTTATATAATTTCTTTAACAAAATTAGCAAAATGGCCCCTACACAATCCAAATTCAGACACAAAACTATAATTAGTGGTATCCAACAATTCAGTGGTATCCAACGATTTAGTGGTATCCAACAATTCAGTGGTATCCAACAATTCAGTGGTATCCAACGATTCAGTGGTATCCAACGATTCAGTGGTATCCAGCGATTCAGTGGTATCCAACAATTCAGTGGTATCCAACGATTCAGTGGTATCCAACGATTCAGTGGTATCCAACGATTCAGTGGTATCCAACGATTCAGTGGTATCCAACGATTCAGTGGTATCCAACGATTTAGTGGTATCCAACGATTCAGTGGTATCTAACAATTCAGTCGTATCTAACAATTCAGTGGTATCCAACAATTCAGTGGTATCCAACGATTCAGTGGTATCCAACGATTCAGTGGTATCCAACGATTCAGTGGTATCCAACGATTCAGTGGTATCCAACGATTCAGTGGTATCCAACGATTCAGTGGTATCCAACGATTCAGTGGTATCTAACAATTCAGTCGTATCTAACAATTCAGTGGTATCCAACAATTCAGTGGTATCCAACGATTCAGTGGTATCCAACGATTCAGTGGTATCCAACGATTCAGTGGTATCCAACGATTCAGTGGTATCCAACGATTCAGTGGTATCCAACGATTCAGTGGTATCCAACAATTCAGTGGTATCCAACGATTCAGTGGTATCCAACGATTCAGTGGTATCCAACAATTCAGTGGTATCCAACGATTCAGTGGTATCCAACGATTCAGTGGTATCCAACGATTCAGTGGTATCCAACAATTCAGTGGTATCCAACGATTCAGTGGTATCCAACGATTCAGTGGTATCCAACAATTCAGTGGTATCCAACGATTCACTGGTATCCAACGATTCAGTGGTATCCAACAATTCAGTGGTATCCAACGATTCAGTGGTATCCAACGATTCAGTGGTATCCAACAATTCAGTGGTATCCAACGATTCAGTGGTATCCAACGATTCAGTGGTATCCAACAATTCAGTGGTATCCAACGATTCAGTGGTATCTAACAATTCAGTGGTATCCAACGATTCAGTAGTATCCAACGATTCAGTGGTATCCAACAATTCAGTGCTATCCAACAATTCAGTGGTATCCAACGATTCAGTGGTATCCAACAATTCAGTGGTATCCAACGATTCAGTGGTATCTAACAATTCAGTCGTATCTAACAATTCAGTGGTATCCAACAATTCAGTGGTATCCAACGATTCAGTGGTATCCAACAATTCAGTGGTATCCAACAATTCAGTGGTATCCAACGATTCAATGGTATCCAACGATTCAGTGGTATCCAACGATTCAGTGGTATCCAACAATTCAGTGGTATCCAACGATTCAGTGGTATCCAACAATTCAGTGGTATCCAACGATTCAGTGGTATCTAACAATTCAGTGGTATCCAACAATTCAGTGGTATCCAACGATTCAGTGGTATCCAACGATTCAGTGGTATCCAACGATTCAGTGGTATCCAACGATTCAGTGCTATCCAACAATTCAGTGGTATCCAACGATTCAGTGGTATCCAACGATTCAGTGGTATCCAACGATTTAGTGGTATCCAACGATTCAGTGGTATCCAACGATTTAGTGGTACCCAACGATTCAGTGGTATCCAACGATTTAGTGGTATCCAACGATTCAATGGAATCCAACAATTCAGTGGTATCCAACGATTCAGTGGAATCCAACAATTCAGTGGTATCCAACGATTCAGTGGTATCCAACGATTCAGCGGTATCCAACGATTCAGTGGTATCCAACGATTCAGTGGTATCCAACAATTCAGTGGTATCCAACGATTCAGTGGTATCCAACGATTCAGTGGTATCCAACAATTCAGTGGTATCCAACGATTCAGTGGTATCCAACAATTCAGTGGTATCCAACGATTCAGTGGTATCTAACAATTCAGTCGTATCTAACAATTCAGTGGTATCCAACAATTCAGTGGTATCCAACAATTCAGTGGTATCCAACAATTCAGTGGTATCCAATAATTCAGTGGTATCCAACGATTCAGTGGTATCCAACGATTCAGTGGTATCGAACAATTCAGTGGTATCCAACAATTCAGTGGTATCCAACAATTCAGTGGTATCCAACGATTCAGTGGTATCTAACAATTCAGTGGTATCCAACAATTCAGTGGTATCCAACGATTCAGTGGTATCCAACGATTCAGTGGTATCCAACGATTCAGTGGTATCCAACAATTCAGTGGTATCCAACGATTCAGTGGTATCCAACGATTCAGTGGTATCCAACGATTCAGTGGTATCCAACGATTCAGTGGTATCCAACGATTCAGTGGTATCCAACGATTCAGTGGTATCCAACGATTCAGTGGTATCCAACGATTCAGTGGTACCAACGATTCAGTGGTATCCAACAATTCAGTGGTATCCAACGATTCAGTGGTATCCAACGATTCAGTGGTATCCAACGATTCAGTGGTATCCAACAAATTTAGTGGTAATCCAACAATTCAGTGGTATCCAACAATTCAGTGGTATCCAACAATTCAGTGGTATCCAACAATTCAGTGGTATCCAACAATTCAGTGGTATCCAACGATTCAGTGGTATCCAACAATTCAGTGGTATCCAACGATTCAGTGGTATCCAACGATTCAGTGGTATCCAACAATTCAGTGGTATCCAACAATTCAGTGGTATACTTAACCAAATTTAACTTAACGGAAGAAACACATGGATAGGATTCACAGTAGCTCGGTTGGTAGCGCACTCAGCTCACACACTGAGGTCCGTGGTTCGATCCCCGGTACGGGTGGAAATATCGAGGTGTGCTTAAGATCCCTACTGTCCCTGTTCACCTAGCAGTAAGTAGTTACCTGAGTGTTAGTGGGCTGGTGTGGGTCGCATCCTGGGACAAAATTAACAGATGTTGCTTGAAATGCTCTGCATAACGAAGGAGTTTCTTCATTTGATGTTTATTAAGTCGGTATAAGTTATTATTATTATTATTATTATTATTATTATTATTATTATTATTATTATTATTATTATTATTATTATTATTATAAGTGTCAGGGGCCCGAGACTGTTCAACTGCCTCCCAGCATACATAAGGGGGATTACCAACAGACCCCTGGCAGTCTTCAAGCTGGCACTGGACAAGCACCTAAAGTCGGTACCTGACCAGCCGGGCTGTGGCTGGTACGTTGGATTGCGTGCAGCCAGCAGTAACAGCCTGGTTGATCAGGCTCTGATCCACCAGGAGGCCTGGTCACAGGCCGGGCCGCGGGGGTGTTGACCCCCGGAACTCTCTCCAGGTAAACAGCCCTGAAGAGGTAGGCAGGATCACCATTATTTAACTAAAATTGCCAGACAAAGTCCCATACAAGCCAGATAACTTTCTGTCTGTAAGATAATCTAGTTCAAAAACAAAAGCTTAAATTACAGCAAGGAAACCTGTATCACAATTAGTAAATTCGGGATGTTTGTTTCTACACAAAGGCACTGTCCTGGCACCTCTGCTGTTTCTCATCCTCCCTCACCATACATAAAAACACCGTCACGGTTTTGTGTCGTCATTTTCAGATGACAGTAAAGTAAGCATGAAAGTCAACTCGGTAGAAGACACTGAAAAAATTACAGGAAGATATAAGGAGTGTTTTCCAGTGGGCAGTGGAGATTATGATGTTAAGTGGTGATAAGTTCCAGCTGCTTAGGTAGGGAAACAATTAAGAATTCGAAAGGATTGTATACAAAACTCATAAGGATCTTCAAATAGAACGTAAGAAACACGTGAAAGACCTGGGAATAATTATGTCAGCGGACCTTTCTTTCAAGGAACATAACAAGACAAGGATCACGACAGCCAGGAAGATGACGGGGCGGGTATTGAGAGCTTTCAAAATAAGGGAAATAATGCCGATGGTGACCCCTTTCAAATAGCTATTGCTTCTTTTCAAATAACTAGAATAATGCTCACTGTTGACGGCCCCGTTCAGGGCATGAAAAATATCAAAGTTGGAACAAATACAAAGATCGTTTATGTTCCGCAGAGAGCCAATAAAGCATTTACTGGGAACGTCTTAAATTCTTGATCATGTACTCCCTGGAGGGAAGGAGAGAGAGATACATAATAATATACACCTCTAAGGTGCTCGAGGACAGTCTCAAATCTGCACACTGCCATAACAGCATAGTGGACTGAGAGATATGGGAGGAAGTGGAAAACTAAACCCAAGGAAAAACAGGGGTGAGGTGGGGACAATAAGGGAACACTGTATCAACATCCGGGGTCCCAGACTATTCAACATCTTACCAGAAGACATCAGAAACACTGCTGGAGCAAGTGTTGTAACCTTCAAGAGAAAACTGGACAAGTAGCTTCACCAGGTGCCAGATCATCCAGGCAGTGATGGATATGTGGGGCAGCGGGCCTCCAGCAGCAACAGCCTGGTTGATCAGGCTAGCTCCATACGAGCCTGGCCCATGGCCGGGCTCCGGGAGTAGAAAGACGCGAAACTCATCAAGAATTTTAAAGGTTTGTATTCTATGGTTCACAACCTGGATATATGGTACGCTGTATTGTTTTTATTGTTATTATTATCATTATTATTGTTGTTGTTATTTTCAATTATTATTATTCTTATTCTTCTTATTATTACTCTTTTTATTATCATTATTATTGTCATCATCAATTATCATTATTAATTACAATTAATTATTATCATTATTATTATTAATTATTATTATCATTAAATTATCATTATTATTATGATATAATATTATATATATATATATATATATATATATATATATATATATATATATATATATATAATATATATATATATATATATATATATATATATTTTCCGTAAACAAGTCGGCCGTCTCCCACCGAGGCAGGGTGACCCAAAGAGAAAGAAAATCCCCGAAAAGAAAATACTTTCATCATTCAACACTTTCACCACACTCACACATAATCACTGTTTTTGCAGAGGTGCTCAGAACACAACAGTTTAGAAGCATATATGTATAAAGATACACAACATATCCCTCCAAACTGCTAATATCCTGAACCCCTCCTTTAAAGTGCAGGTATTGTACTTCCCATTTCCAGGACTCAAGTCCGGCTATATAAAAATAACCGGTTTCCCTGACTCCCTTCACTAAATATTATCCTGCTCACACTCCAACAGATCGTCAGGTCCCAAATACCATTCGTCTCCATTCACTCCTATCTAACACGCTCACGCACGCCTGCTGGAAGTCCAAACCCCTCGCCCACAACACCTCCTTTACCCTCTCCCTCCAACCTTTTCGAGGACGACCCCTACCCCGCCTTCCTTCCCCCACCGATTTATACGCTTTCCATGTCATTCTACTTTGATCCATTCTCTCTAAATGACCAAACCACCTCAACAACCCCTCTTCTGCCCTCTGACTAATACTTTTGTTAACTCCACACCTTCTCCTAATTTCCACACTCCGAATTTTCTGCATAATATTTACTCCACACATTGCCCTTAAACAGGACATCTCCACTGCCTCCAACCGTCTCCTCGCTGCTGCATTTACCACCCAAGCTTCACACCCATATAAGAGTGTTGGTACTACTATACTTTCATACATTCCCTTCTTTGCCTCCATAGATAACGTTTTTTGCCTCCACATATACCTCAACGCATCACTCACCTTTTTTCCCTCATCAATTCTATGATTGACCTCATCCTTCATAAATCCATCCGCTGACACGCCAACTCCCAAATATCTGAAAACATTCACTTCTTCCATACTCTTCCTCCCCAATTTGATATCCAATTTTTCTTTATCTAAATCATCTGATACTCTCATCACCTTACTCTTTTCTATGTTCACTTTCAACTTTCTACCTTTACACACATTCCCAAATTCGTCCACTAACCTTTGCAAATTTTCTTTAGAATCTCCCATAAGCACGGTATCATCAGCAGAAAGTAACTGTGTCATTTCCCATTTTGTATTTAATTCCCCATAATTTAATCCCACCCCTCTCCCGAACACCCTAGCATTTACTTCTTTTACAACCCCATCTGTAAATATATTAAACAACCATGGTGACATTACACATCCCTGTCTAAGACCTACTTTTACCGGGAAGTATTCTCCCTCTCTTCTACACACCCTAACCTGAGCCTCACTATCCTCATAAAAACTCTTTACAGCATTTAGTAACTTACCACCTATTCCATATACTTGCAACATCTGCCACATTGCTCCCCTATCCACTCTATCATATGCCTTTTCCAAATCCATAAATGCAATAAAAACTTCCCTACCTTTATCTAAATACTGTTCACATATATGCCTCAATGTAAACACTTGATCTACACATCCCCTACCCACTCTGAAACCTCCTTGCTCATCCGCAATCCTACATTCTGTCTTACCTCTAATTTTTTCAATTATAACCCTACCATACACTTTTCCTGGTATACTCAGTAAACTTATTCCTCTATAATTTTTACAATCTCTTTTGTCCCCCTTCCCTTTATATAAAAGGACTATACATTCTCTCTGTCAATCCCTAGGTACCTTCCCCTCTTTCATACATTTAATAAACAAAAATGCCAACCACTCCAACACTATGTCTCCCCTGCTTTTAGTATTTGTGTCATGATGCCGTCATTTCCAGCTGCTTTACCCCCTTTCATTCTACGTAATGCCTCACGCACCTCCCCCACACTCACATCCTGTTCTTCTTCACTCCTAAAAGATGGTATACCTCCCTGTCCAGTGCATGAAATTACCGCCTCCCTTTCTTCGTCGACATTTAAAAGTTCCTCAAAATATTCTCGCCATCTACCCAAAACTTCCATCTCCCCATCTACTAACTCCCCTACTCTGTTTTTAACTGACAAATCCATACTTTCCCTAGGCTTTCTTAACTTGTTTAACTCACTCCAAATTTTTTTCTTATTTTCATTAAAATTCCTTGACAGTGCCTCTCCCACTCTATCATCTGCTCTCCTTTTGCACTCTCTCACCACTCTCTTCACCTTTCTTTTACTCTCCATATACTCTGCTCTTCTTATAACACTTCTGCTTTGTAAATACCTCTCATAAGCTAACTTTTTCTCTTTAATCACACCCTTTACTTCATCATTCCCCAATCACTCCTCTTTCCTCCTGCACCCACCCTCCTATAACCATATATATATATATATATATTATATAATATATATATATATATATTTTAATATATATATATATATATATATAATATATATATATATATATATATATATATATATATAATATATATTCCCCCAAAGAAACTTTTTTTTTAATTCAATGTGAAAAAAAATTAAACTTATAAAAGGGGGGGGAGAATAAAAACAACTTGATATACAAATTTATTCTGGTTATATTTCAGAGATACACTTGGGTTTATTCTCCGGGTTTATTGTGATGATGCGAGAAACTGAATCATTATTTCGAAATAAATTTTCATTTCTTGATGAAATATATTTTTATGGTGAGATAAACACAGATTTTTGTGTTAACAAAACTGGTGTTGTGTTTATAACACTGGTGTTGTGTTTACAACACTGGTGTTGTGTTTATAACACTGGTGTTGTGTTTACAACACTGGTGTTTTTGTTTACAACACTGGTGTTGTGTTTATAACACGGGTGTTGTGTTAAAACCCACTGGTGTTGTGTTTACAACACTGGTGTTGTGTTTACAACACTGGTGTTGTGTTTACAACACTGGTGTTGTGTTTACAACACTGGTGTTGTGTTTACAACACTGGTGTTGTGTTTACAACACTGGTGTTGTGTTTACAACACTGGTGTTGTGTTTACAACACTGGTGTTGTGTTACAACACGGGTGTTGTGTTTACAACACTGGTGTTGTGTTTACAACACTGGTGTTGTGTTTACAACACTGGTGTTGTGTTTACAACACTGTTGTTGTGTATATAACACTGGTGTTGTGTTTACAACACTGGCGTTGTGTTTACAACACTGGTGATAATAGTATAGAAGTGAGTCATCATTGTGAAGGCCTAGTCAGGTTGCTCGGAGACACACCTGGCCAAGGGTGGACAAGAAACACTAAACCCGTGTGGGTCGTTGCTCGCTGGAAGGTGTGGATATTCGATCCTCCGTTCCCTGGCATCTATTGTTCCCCAGTGCGCCTGTATTGTACTTATGGCTTAAGGCGGACCAGAGCTACGATCGGTCCTGGACCGATCCGTCCTGGAGCAGATGTACGGTCAGCACTGGACCAGGGCTGTGGTGGGTGCTGGACCGGGGGTACAGTAGGTTCTGGACCAGGGCTACAGTTAGTTTTTGACCAGGGCTACGGTGGGTCTTGAACCAGGGCTACAGTCCGTCCTGAACCAGGGTTACGGTGGGTCCTGGACCAGGGCTATGGTAGGTCCTGGATCAAGGTTATTGTGGGTCCTGGACCAGGGTTACGGTGGATCCTGGACCAGGGCTATGCTAGGTCCTGGATCAGGGTTATTGTCGGTCCTGGACCAGGGTTACGGTGGATTCTGGACCAGGGCTATGGTGGGACCTAGACTAGGGCTACAGACGATACTGGACCAGTGTTATTATCGGTCTTGGGCCATGGCTATAGTCGATCCTGGACCAGGGCTAAAGTCGACTCTGTACCAGGGTTATGGTGGGTCTAGGACCAGAGCTACGGTTAGTCTTGGACCAGCGCTACGGTGGGTCCTGGATCAGGGCTATGGTGGGTCCTGGATCAGCGCTATGGTGCGTCCTGGATCAGGGCTACGGTGGGTCCTAGATAAGGGCTATGGTCGATCCTGTACCAGATCCTGAACTCGAGCTACAATGGATCCTGGACCAGAGCTATGGTCGATATAGGATCAGGGCTATAGTCGGTCCTGGACCAGGTCTATGGAGGGTCCTGGACCAGAGCTACGGTGGATCCTTTACAAGTGATGCCTTCTCTCATGGACCAGGGCTACGGTGCTTCCTGGACCAGGGCTACGGTCGGTTCTTGACCAGGGCTACGGTCGGTTCTTGACCAGAGCTACGGTCGGTCCTTGACCAGGGATATAGTCGGTTCTAGACCAGGGGAACCGTGTGTCCTTCTCCGGGGCCACGGTCAATCCTGGACAGGGATACGGTGAGTCTTGGACCAGGGCTACAGTGCATCCTACCTGGGCTACTGATTACTGAACCAGTTCTACAGTCGGTACTGGACGAGGGCTACAGACGGTCTTAGACCAGGGGTACGGTCGGTACTGGACCAGGGCTATAGTGGGTCCTGAAACAGAGCTATGGTCGGTCCTGGACCAGGGCTACGGTGTGTCCTTTTCCGGGGCTATGGTCAATCGTGGACAGGAATAAGGTGGGTCTTAGACCAGAGCTACATTGCATCCTAGACTTGGGTGGGCTACTGTCGGTCCAGGACCATTGCTATAGTCGGTACTGGACCAGGGCTACGGTTTCTCCTGAAACAGGGTTATGGTTTTTCCTGGAACAGGGATAAGGTCGGATCTGGAACAGGGCTATGGTTGGTCTAGGAACAGAGCTATGGTTGGTCTAGGAACAGAGCTATGGTTGGTCTAGGAACAGGGCTATGGTTGGTCTAGGAACAGGGCTACTAATGAACAAAGGACTATTTAACACAGCACATGTAAACACAGGACTTGTAAACACAGCACTTGTAAACACAGGACTTGTAAACACAGCACTTGTAAACATAGCACTTATAACCGCAGCACTTGTAAACACAGCACTTGTAAACACAGCACTTGTAAACACAGCACTTATAACCGCAGCACTTGTAAACACAGCACTTGTAAACACAGCACTTGTAAACATAGCACTTATAACCGCAGCACTTGTAAACACAGCACTTGTAAACACAGCACTAGTAAACACAGCACTTATAACCGCAGCACTTGTAAACACAGCACTTGTAAACACAGCACTTGTAAACACAGCACTTATAACCGCAGCACTTGTAAACACAGCACTTGTAAACACAACACTTGTAAACACAACACTTGTAAACACAACACTTATGAAGCACTTACACTTTAACAACCACCAGCAGAACATATGTTGTGAAATATAAAAGTTTTTTGTACTTCTTGTATTCTCTCCAGTAACAAATAAGTTGCAACTTACAACACTTGGAATGTACCATCTTTATAAGTTGCAACTTACAACACTTGGAATGTACCATCTTTATAAGTTGAGGCTTAATGTATTGTGTAAAATATTCATTATACAGGAAGTTCTCAACTTACGAACGCGTTGAGGACCTGTATTGTGTAAAATATTCATTATACAGGAAGTTCTCAACTTACGAACACGTTAAGGACTTGCATTGTGTATAATATTCATTATACAGGAAGTTCTCAACTTACGAACACGTTAAGGACTTGCATTGTGTATAATATTCATTATACAGGAAGTTCTCAACTTACGAACGCGTTGAGGACCCGTATTGTGTAAAATATTCATTATACAGGAAGTTCTCAACTTACGAACACGTTGAGGACCTGTATTGTGTAAAATATTCATTATACAGGAAGTTCTCAACTTACGAACACGTTGAGGACCTGTATTGTGTATAATAATGATACAAGTGGTCGTCAATTTACGAACAAGTATTTTGTATAGAATACACGATACAGAAGATCCTCAGCTTTTCTGTAAGTTGACGACCTCCTGTACTGGGTTGCGAATGTAACTCGGAAATTAAGGACCTGCTGTATTTTGAAATTATACACATGGATACAGTTGATACAGTTGAAACAGTTGTCTTAAAGAAAGGAGATGAAGTTGATAAGAAAGACACATGTGCAACAGTGTGGTATGCTGAGGTCAGTGGTCATCTGCTGAGGTCAGTGGTCACCTGCTGATGTCAGTGGTCACCTGCTGAGGTCAGTGGTCACCTGCTGAGGTCAGTGGTCACCTGCTGAGGTCAGTGGTCACCTGCTGAGGTCAGTGGTCACCTGCTGAGGTCAGTGGTCACCTGCGGTCATACCTGCCTAAGCTCTTGGGAGTTAGCGTGGGGTGTTACCAAGTACCATGGCTTGTTGTAGTGTTTTAGAATCTCAGGTTCAAGTGTTGAAGAAGGAGATTCTACTTCTCCAGGAGGAAAATAGGAGGCTGAAGCTTCGTATAGATGAGTTTGGGAGCGAGTGTGAGAAGGATTTAGCTGGTAAGGAGGAAATGGTCACCAGCAGTGATAGTGGCAGCCGCTTTAAGTGGCAAGTGGTTCACAGTTCAGGAAGAAGGAAGATAAGGAGGGTTAACAGAGGAGATGTGAAGGTAGTAAATCGATTCTCTGTTCTCCAGGACGAGTGCACTTCAGTGGTTAGTGAGGTTGAAGGTACCACTGATTCCCCTGCTAATCAAGGTAAGAATATTTTAATAGGCGATTCTCAGGTAAGATATATGGACCGTGCTTTTTGTAACAGAGACAGAAAGGTCAAACTGGCATAGTGCCTGATAAGTGGAAAATGACAAATGTAATACCTATTTACAAGGCAGGTGACAGGTCCTTGGCTTTGAACTATAGACCAACAAGTCTTACTTCCATAGTGGGAAAATTTATGGAATCAATAATTGCCTAAGCAATTCGTAGCCATCTTGACAGGCACAGATTGATTAATGAATTTCAACACGGTTTTACAAAGGGGCGTTCCTGTCTTACGAATTTACTAACTTTTTTCACTAAGGCGTTTGAGGAGGTAGATCATGGTAATGAATATGATATTGTGTATATGGACTTCAGTAAGGCTTTCGATAGAGTTCCACACCAGAGGCTATTGAGGAAACTTAAGGCACACGGAATAGGAGGAGAATTTTTTTCCTGGGTAGAGGCATCGCTGACAAATAGGCAGCGGAGAATTTGCATAAATGGGGAGAAATCAGAATGGGGGCACGTCACAAACGGTGTTCCTCAGGAGTCAGTGTTGGGCCCGTTGTTGTTCACAATTTACATAAACGACATAGATGGGGGAATAAATAGCGACATAAGCAAATTTGCTGATGAGACCAAAATAGGCCGTCCAATTCATTCTAATGAGGACACTAGAGCACTCCAGGATGATTTGAATAGACTGATGCAATGGTCGGAGAAGTGGAATATGCAGTTTAATATTGACAAATGCAAAGTTCTAAATGTTGGACAGGAAAATAACCATGCGACTTATAAACTAAATAATGTAGATCTTAATACTACTGGTTGCGAAAAGGATTTAGGAGTTCTGGTTAGCAGTAATCTAAAACCAAGACAACAGTGCATTAGTGTTCGCAATAAAGCTAACAGAATTCTTGGCTTCATATCTAGAAGTATAAATAATAGAAGTCCTCAGGTTGTTCTTCAACTCTATATATCCTTGGTTAGGCCTCATTTAGACTATGCTGTTCAGTTCTGGTCACCGTAGAAAACGTACAGAGGAGGATGACAAAGATGATCCCATGTATCAGAAATCTTCCCTATGAGGATAGACTGAGGCCCTGAATCTGCACTCTCTCGAAAGGTGTAGAATTAGGGGGGATATGATTGAGGTGTATAAATGGAAAACAGGAATAAATAAAGGGGATGTAAATAGTGTGCTGAAAATTTCCAGCCAAGACAGGACTCGCAGCAATGGTTTCAAGTTGGAAAAATTCAGATTCAGGAAGGACATAGGAAAGCACTGGTTTGGTAATAGAGTTGTGGATGAGTGGAACAAACTCCCGAGTACAGTTATTCAGGCTAAAACGTTGTGTAGTTTTAAAAATAGGTTAGATAAATACATGAGTGGGTGTGGGTGGGTGTGAGTTGGACCTGACTAGCTTGTGCTGCTGGGTCTGGTGCCGTGCTCCTTCCTTGAGTGGAGGTGACCAGACTGGGGGGTCACTGGGCTAATCCGGAGGGGGTGGGGGACATGGACCTGCTCCGCATGGGTCAGTAGGTCTGTTGCAGTGTTCCTTCTTTCTTATGTTCTTATGTTTATTCCGAAACGTTTCGCTACACAGTAGGCTTCTGTAGTCGAGTACAGAGGAGGTGGCAGAAACAGTAGACATATTAAGACGATGTAATCAGTCCATCATCCCTGAAGACATATTTTTAAGGTGGTCAGTTACATCAGCTTCACATTGTTCCAGACTGTGGAACAAGCTGAGGGACTGACCACCTGAAAAACCATATCTTCAAGGGTGATGGACTGATTACATCGTCTTCACATCTCTACTACTTCTGCTGCCTCTGTACTCGACTAAAAAAAACCTACTAAGTAGGAGAAACGTTTCGGTACAAAGATACCTAACTGTTGCACATGTCTTTTCAATTTGTCGGTATTGTATACCATTATTATATTCACTCAGGAAGACGTAAGGGTGACCACATCCGACTGAGAGAGTACCACAGGTCAGGTGGTCTGGTGGTTAACGCTCTCGCTTCACACGGCGAGGGCCTGGGTTTGATTCCCAGCCAGAGTAGAAACATTAGGCGTGTTTCTTCCCACCTGTTGTCTATGTTCCCCATCAGTAAAATGGGTACCTGGGTGTTAGTCGACTGGTGTGGGTCGCATCCTGGGACACTGACCTAATTTGCCCGACATGCGGAGCATAACAAGCGGCTTTCTATATAGTAGTACATATGTCATTGTTGTCAGCTAGGACTGTATACCATGTACTTGTACTAAATAAAGATATTATTATTATTATTATTATTATTATTATTATTATTATTATTATTATTATTATTATTATTATTATTAAAGTAAGGTCAACAATGCTCTGGATCCTCTTTCTGAGATTGTTTGGTTACTCTCCGCTGGTCATAGTCTTGGGCCGCCGGCATGAAGAGCCACAGGACGAAGCTGGTCAGAACGACACCTGACAGCACCCACATGCTGACAGCATAGCTGTCACTGCTGTCACGCACCAGACCTGCAATACAACATATGATAGACTGTAAATAGGTACCTACAAGTAGGTACTTGTGAACAGGTAACTGGAGAGTTCTAATCTCAAATGCGTGACTACAGACTGAACAGTAAAACTATTGTGCCTAATTAGAGTCACTCGTGTCTGAGATAAGCTGAGGGAAGTTTGAACCCTACTGCAAGAGAACCTTCTTTTATGAAAGGTTCACTTTACGCAGCTTTTAACAGGGTTCACTTTACACAGCTTTTAACAGGGCTCACTTTACACAGCTTTTAACAGGGTTCACTTTACACAGCTTTTAACAGGGTTCACTTTACACAGCTTTTAACAGGGTTCACTTTACACAGCTTTTAACAGGGTTCACTTTACACAGCTTTTAACAGGGTTCACTTTACACAGCTTTTAACAGGGTTCACTTTACACAACTTTTAACAGGGTTCACTTTACACAGCTTTTAACAGGGTTCACTTTACACAGCTTTTAACAGGGTTCACTTTACACAGCTTTTAACAGGGTTCAGTTTACAGAAGATTTTTAAAGGTTCACTTTACAGAGCTAAGAGGTGATATTCTTCTTTTGTTCACTACAAAGGCCAAAATAACCTACTATCTCGCAGGTACCTATTTACTGGCTGTTCAATAGGGGCAGCAGATTACAGGAAACCTACCCACACGTCTCGCCCATACAGAGAATCGAACCCCTAATCCTTTCGCTTGTGAGCTGAAAGCTCTGCCGCTGAGATACAGGTCACCTTTATTTGAAATCATAAACCCAGAAAATGATCACGAAAAAATAGAGAAGGAAGGCATCATTTGTTTAATAAACCTTGATAATTGATAATTGATAATTGCATATACGATAACCAACGATAACTAACGTAACAATACAAAGTTATTAAATTATTGTGGGTAGTTTTCTGAGAGCTGGTAGTGTCATACTTTTAAATAATAATAATAATAATAATAATAATAATAATAATAATAATAATAATAATAATAATAATAATAATCTTTATTTACTACCAGTACATGTACAAGGTATACAGACCATAGCTGACATCAGTGACATACTACTATATAGAAAGCCGCTTGTTATGCTGAGCATTTCCCGCAAATTAGGTCAGTTTTGTTCCCAGGATGCGACCCACACCAGTCCACTAACACCCAGGATGTGACCCACACCAGTCCACTAACACCCAGGATGTGACCTACACCAGTCCACTAACACCCAGGATGTGACCTACACCAGTCCACTAACACCCAGGATGTGACCCACACCAGTCCACTAACACCCAGGATGTGACCCACACCAGTCCACTAACACCCAGGATGCGACCCACACCAGTCCACTAACACCCAGGATGCGACCCACACCAGTCCACTAACACCCAGGATGTGACCCACACCAGTCCACTAACACCCAGGATGTGACCCACACCAGTTCACTAACACCCAGGATGTGACCCACACCAGTCCACTAACACCCAGGATGTGACCCACACCAGTCCACTAACACCCAGGATGTGACCCACACCAGTTCACAAACACCCAGGATGTGACCCACACCAGTCCACTAACACCCAGGATGTGACCCACACCAGTCCACTAACACCCAGGATGTGACCCACACCAGTTCACTAACACCCAGGATGTGACCCACACCAGTCCACTAACACCCAGGATGTGACCCACACCAGTCCACTAACACCCAGGATGTGACCCACACCAGTTCACTAACACCCAGGTACCTATTTTACTGATGGGCGAATATAGACAGCAGGTGTCTTAAGGAAACACGTCCTTATATTTCCACCTGTACCGGGGATCGACCCACGGACCTCAGTGTGTGAACTGAGTAAGCTAACAACCGAGCTACGGGACAGCACCACCTCTTAACTCACTGGTTATGAGTTCAAATCCCACCCGTTCTGTTATTCTTTTTTAACACCTCTTAGCTCACAAACTAGGAAAAACGGTAAATCTAGATTTAGAGAATATAGTTACCGTCTTGTGTTAGGGAACACTGACTTACATTTCCAACCCACGGGGATTTAATTCTTCATATAGTTACCGTCTTGTGTTAGGGAACACAGACTTACATTTCCACCCCACGGGGATTTAATTCTTCATATAGTTACCGTCTTGTGTTAGGGAACACAGACTTACATTTCCAACCCACGGGGATCTAATTCTTCATATAGTTACCGCCTTGTGTTAGGGAACACAGACTTACATTTCCAACCCACGGGGATCTAATTCTTCATATAGTTACCGCCTTGTGTTAGGGAACACAGACTTACATTTCCACCCCACGGGGATTTAATTCTTCATATATATTTAATAATATGAGTTATGACAGATGTTCGCCCACACCCACACAGCCCCACGGGCCGGTAGTGTCCACTTACCCGTGTATTTTGCAAATTAATACCCTCGAATTTAGTAGTGCCTTTCCTGTATGCAAAACTATTTTTATTATCTATAAAATGTATTTCTTGTTAATATTTCCCATAGTAAATAATGTAAATCCAATTAAACCATTCCAGACACCCAAAAATATTAACAGACAATATATTTTATAGATAATAAAATTAGTTTTGCATACAGAAACGGCAGGACTAAATTCGAGGGTCCACGCAAATGGAGAAATTACCTCGTAAGCCTGAGAGGTAAACTCAGAACGATCCTTATTAGCGTGAATCGAAGTGACTTACCTATTAGTGGACCGATGGAGAGAAAGCCGAAGCCCACGGTGAGACTTGAAGCTCCATATACTGCCCCCAGATTCTCCAGACCCATAAACTTTATCATGACCAAGGTGTAGAGGCCCATGGTGGTGCCTATACCACAGCCCCACACTGCCATGGTGACCATCAGCCAGCGTAACTCAAACTCCAGCAGGAGTGGGAACACTGCCGAAGATGGAAGAACAAGATTAATCTCACAATCCATTAATTATCAAGTTTATTTACACATAAATTCAATTATCATACATAATAACATATACACAGTCTCTCAGATCATTGCAGGATTTAAACCTGCACACTCTGCATCAAAATATGCAGTACTAAGCCACTAAGCCACACTGGCTGAGTGGCTTGTTGCAGAGTGTGCAGGTTCGAATCCTGCTGTGGACTGAGAGATAATGTTTGTAAATAATTTCTCCCGTTTGCGAATTGTTAAGAATTATAACATGTGCAATAATAATTCACATGAAAGCAGAAACGTACAAGATTAATGAATCTGTGTCTTTCGATCCCCTTCTGGGGTCCTCTTCAGCAGATACATAAAATGAGAACAAGAATATATAGAACAGGTTACACGTCACCTCGTACAGGTGAGTGGAGGGACGTGTCAAGCAGTGGTTGGGTGAGAAGACAGGTACTGAAGTGAGGCTAAATTTTAAGTTCTCTTCAGTACCTGTCTTCTCACCCAGTCATAACCATAAATTTCAAGAGTGGAGCGGTAAACTAGCGAAAGGCCTCGGTCAGCTGACCCAAAACTCCAGCTGTGGGTCATTATAATAATAATAATAATAATAATAATAATAATAATAATAATAATAATAATCTTTATTTACTACCAGTACATGTACAAGGTATACAGACCATAGCTGACATCAGTGACATACTGCTATATAGAAAGCCGCTTGTTATGCTGAGCATTTCCCGCAAATTAGATAATTTTTGTCCCAGGATGCGACCCACACCAGTCAACTAACACTCAGGTACCCATTTTACTGATGGGTGAACATAGACAACCGGTGGAAAGAAACACTCCCAGTGTTTCTACCCTGGTTGGGAATCGAACCCAGACCCTGGCCGTGTGAAAGGAGAGCTTTAGCCACCAGGCCACCAGAGCCCTTATATGACTAAGACCCGCGTCAGGAAACACTTGTCCCGTTTCTGGACGAAAATTATACCTACCCAGCCACTGCTTGACACGTCTCTCCACTCACCTGTACGGGGCGAGCTGTAACCTGCCCTACGTATTCTTATCCTTATTTCATTCATGTATCTGCTGAAGAGGATCCCAGAAGGAGGTCGAAATATACAGATTAATTAATCTCCTGAGTTTCTGTCATCATGTGGGTTATTATTGAGTACTGACAAGTGTTCATTATACTTTAGTTATCCATAGTAACTTAACCTATGATAACACACAAGGTCACTTCTAGAGGGGAAGTGAGTGTGTTGACACTAGTGAAGGACCTGTGATCCACGAAAATGATTCTCCCATTTAAGAAAACCCTCGCTAAAAATATTGAAAATATTTGTTTAGTTATCCCCCTAACTTGTTTAGTTATCCCCCTAACTTGTTTAGTTATCCCCCTAACTTGTTTAGTTATCCCCCTAACTTGTTAGTTATCCCCCTAACTTGTTTAGTTATCCCCCTAACTTGTTTAGTTATCCCCTAACTTGTTTAGTTATCCCCCTAACTTGTTTAGTTATCCCCCTAACTTGTTTAGTTATCCCCTAACTTGTTTAGTTATCCCCCTAACTTGTTTAGTTATCCCCCTAACTTGTTTAGTTATCCCCCTAACTTGTTTAGTTATCCCCCTAACTTGTTTATTATCCCCTAACTTGTTAGTTATCCCCCTAACTTGTTTAGTTATTCCCCCTAACTTGTTTAGTTATCCCCCTAACAATTCAGTTTTGAGCGCCATGTTTGTTCTCAAATTACCATAATTTATGTCTTTCTTTGGATCGATTAAATGATAACCTTCCGTTTCCCAGGTACTGAATAAGTCCTAAGGTTTAGTTCTAAGGAAATATAATAATAATAATAATAATAATAGTAATAATAATAATAATAATAATAATAAAATAATAATAATAATAATATAATAACAATAATAATAATAACAATAATAATAATAATAATAATAATAATAATAATAATAATAATAATAATAATAATAACAATAACAATAACAATAATAATAATAATAATAATAATAATAATAATAATAATGATGGTATAAGCAGTCAGTTAAGACATCGATAAAACATAATCAGTTTGGAATCGACACCATGCCCAGGATCGACACCATGCCCAGGATCGACACCATGCCCAGGATCGACACCATGCCCAGGATCGACACCATGGCCAGGATCGACACCATGGCCAGGATCGACACCATGCCCAGGATCGACACCATGGCCAGGATCGACACCATGGCCAGGATCGACACCATGCCCAGGATCGACACCATGCCCAGGATCGACACCATGCCCAGGATCGACACCATGCCCAGGATCGACACCATGCCCAGGATCGACACCATGCCCAGGATCGACACCATGCCCAGGATCGACACCATGCCCAGGATCGACACCATGCCCAGGATCAACACCATGCCCAGGATCGACACCATGCCCAGGATCGACACCATGCCCAGATCGGACACCATGCCCAGGATCGACACCATGCCCAGGATCGACACAATGCCCAGGATCGACACCATGCCCAGCCCTTCTAGGGTAGGGTAGGTGCCTGAGCCGGAGCTTGCAGCTCACAAGACTGTCATTCCCATTAGCTTCCTTGGGGCGGGGATGGCAGACCAGAGGCCTAGCTTCTCCCTACGAGCCCCGTGAGGGCGGGGAATGTGGCTAGGCCTGGGGACAGTTGGTCCCAAAGATGAGGGGGTACTTGTGTCTCCTCTCATGGGAGACTTAGGTCTCAGACACTCCCTAGAGAGGGAGCCAAGGCCGGGCCGGGAGAATACCGGCGAATTTTTAATAATAATAATAATAATAATAACTTTGTGAACGTATGAGAATATACTTCGTGTGTGTGTGTGTGTGTGCGCGCGCGCTCACCTAGTTGTACTCACCTAATTGTAGTTGCAGGGGTCGAGTCACAGCTCCTTACCCCGCCACTTCACTGGTCGCTACTAGGTCACTCTTCCCGCTCCATGAGCTTCATTATACCTCTTCTTAAAGCTATGTATGGATCCTGCCTCCACTACATCACTACCTAGACTATTCCACTTCCTGACAACTCTGTAACTAAAGAAATACTTCCTAACATTCCTGTGACTCATCTGAGTCTTCAACTTCTAACTGTGTCCCCTTGTTGCTGTGTCCCATCTCTGGAACATCCTGTCTCTGTCCACCATGTCGATTCCTCTCAGTATTTTATATGTCGTTATCATATCCCCCCATCTCTCCTGTCCTCCACTGTCGTCAGGTCGTGTGTGTGTGTCGTGCCGAATAGGTGAAATTGGTCAATTAGCAAGACCTCTTTTAAAATTAAATCCTCTTTTAAATTTTCTCTAATATGTTTAAATATATATTTTTTTCATTTATGTTACTATAAAAATTAATAATTTTGTACCAAAAAGAACCTTAGAAAACTTACCTGACCTTATTATAACAAGCGCAATTTAGTTTAGCCTAATCCAACTAAATATATTTTAGATAAGTTTAAAATAATTTAATAATAAACAAACACAATGAAATATATTTTCTTTAGGTTCAGAATGATTTTTGCAAAATTACTGCTTGCCTTATTCGGCAAGAAGAGCGTTGCTATTTAACCCAAAATCGCAAGTTTTATATAAATATATATATTATATATATATATATATATATATATATATATATTATATATATTATATATATATATATATATATATATATATATATGTGTGTGTGTGTGTGTGTGTGTGTGTGTGTGTATGTATGTATGTATGTATGTATATATACATAATGTATGTATGTGTGTGTGTGTGTGAGCTAATCCATTATTTTCTTTAATTTACTTATTGCTTTTTGTATAATAATGCCTCTTCCTATCAGCTTCAAACTCTTATCACTGATCATGAGCACCGACTAGATACACGCGTGTGCAATATTTGGGTGTTTTCAACATTGTAGATATTTCGTCATCCAGTGGCTTTACCAGTACGATACGATGACGTGATACGAAAACTGTAGAAATATGCAAAGAAGACAGTGGAAGTCCAGGTAATCAGTCCCTGAGTTTTGAAAGTGATGGGCACCGTAGACTTGATGACTGGACAGACATTCTTCTTAACAAATTACTTAGACTATACAACAAACATTGTCCTATAAAAACGAAACAGATCACAAACAAACGGCTTGGTTGCCCATGGCTAACCAGCACCATTCTGAAATCCATTGATAAGAAACACCAATATGAAAAGCAATATAGACAGGGCTTAATACACAAAGATATTCTTAAACACTATTCATCAGTTCTCACCAAAGTAATAAAGAAAGCCAAACAACTATACTACTCCAGTAGATTCACAGACACTAGAGGAGATATAAAAAAGACCTGGAAAACACTCTCTCAGATTCTAGGGACCCACAAACTGAAAAAAAAAACAAGAATATTGTCCTAACTAAACCTAATGAAACACCACTACATCCCACTGACACAGCTAACAAGATAAACGACTTCTTCTCAACATAGGATCTAATCTCGCCAATAAAATCCCACATACCAATGCCCATGCCGGGGACTACCTAGATGGGAATTTCCCAAATTCCTTCTTTCTTGCACCAACTGAGCCCACGGAAGTCACCGAGATTATAAAGTCACTTAAAAACAACTCAGGGAATCTCTCTGATGTCCCACCATTACTGTACAAGCGAGCGGCCCATATCCTTTCGCATGCTATTTCATTACTTTTTAACAAGTCACTAGAAACTAGCACCTTCCCGAAACTACTCAAGATGGCAAGGGTTACACCAATACATAAAGGTGGTGACCCTACAGACTTAAACAACTTTAGGCCAATATCAAACTTACCATTGCTATCCAAAATCTTTGAGAAACTCGTGCACAGGAGACTATATTCATTTATAACAACACAAAACATACTCAACCCCTGCCAATTTGGATTCAGGAAAAATAAAAGCACTAATGATGCAATCATAAAAATGCTAGATCTGCTTTACACAGCATTGGAAAATAAGGAATATCCACTAGGAATTTTTATTGACCTAAGAAAAGCTTTTGACACAGTAGACCACGACATCCTACTCCACAAACTTGACCATTATGGTATAAGAGGCCATGCGCTTGCATATTTCAAATCTTACCTTACTAATAGGTATCAGTATGTCACCAATAAAGACACAGCATCAACAACACGGCCACTTGATACTGGAGTTCCGCAGGGAAGTATCCTTGGTCCCCTGCTCTTCCTCATATACATCAATGATCTTCCAAACGTATCCCAACACCTGAAACCCATTCTCTTTGCTGACGACACGACTTATGTCATCTCTCACCCTAATCTTGCCACCCTCAACACCATTGTTAACGAGGAACTGATCAAAATATCGACTTGGATGACAGCCAATAAACTTACGCTTAACACTGACAAAACCTACTATATTATGTTTGATAGCAGAGCAGGAGATGCACAAATTAACTTAAGATCGACAAACACTCTAATTACCAGACATAATGAGGGCAAATTCCTAGGCCTATACCTTGACAACAACCTGAATTTCAGCACCCATATCCAACACATAACCAAAAAAGTATCCAAAACGGTTGGGATCCTCTCCAAGATACGATACTACGTGCCACAAACTACCCTTATCACACTATACCATTCACTTACATATCCATACCTCACCTATGCTATTTGTGCTTGGGGATCAACTGCAGCAACACACCTAAAGCCAATAATAACCCAACAAAAAGCTGCAGTAAGAATAATCACTAAATCCCATCCCTGGCAACCCCCCCCCACTCTTCATAGATCTAAACTTACTCCCTGTTCAGTACATCCACACTTACTACTGTGCAATCTACATCTACAGGACCTTAAACTCCAATATCAACCTTGACCTAAAACGCTTTCTTGATAGTTGTGACAGAACCCACAGGCATATCACCAGACACAAATATCTCTACGACATTCCCCGTGTCCGACTAAACCTTTACAAAAATTCAATGTATGTCAAAGGCCCTAAAATCTGGAACACCCTACCTGAGAATCAGAACTGCAGAACATTCATCACCTTAAAACTACCATTAGAAAACATTTTATTCCTGTTTACACCCACAACTAACTACCGAATCCACCTGGTGGTTCACACTTACACTCATCCCCTTTGACCATAAACAAATATTAATCTAAATTTAAAAATATAAAATCCTATGATACTCCAATATGAAACTTGTACTTCCCAAAAACAAAGCTCACATTGCTAAACTCACAAACTAGTATTTAGCCTTACCCATAATACCAAACTTACCTCAATTTTGAATTTCTAAAATAAAGAAAAAAACTAAGTCGCCCGAAATGCCTAGCATGCTAGGTTTCTGGGGTACACTCTGAAATCTTTTTTTAATACATGTAAACCCAAAAATCCAAATTCTGTAAATTCAACATTGTAATCTTTAGAAAAAAAATTTTGAATTTGAATTGAATTTGAATTTGAAAAAATCTAAAGACATAAGAAAAAGAAATAAAAAAGGAGGAAAAACGCAGGAGGCCTCGGCCCCAAAATAGGCAGGTCCTTTACAATTCACCCCCTAACAAAACATTTGCCCAACCCAATTTTAATGCCCCCCAAGAAATAAACTTGATGTGAAAGTCCCCCCTCAAATCCAAAACCCCCCCCACTCTGTACTTTTCCAACCTAGATTTGAAAAATACCCAAAGTCCCCAGCCCCAATAAACCCCAAATGGTAGACTGTTCCCTCATCAACTACCCTATTTCCAAACCAATACTTTCCTTGTCCTTTTAAATCTAAAATTATCTAAATTTTAAATCCTTACTGGGGTTCTCCTTTGGGGAGACATCCTCAAGACCCTTTTAATATCCCCTTTTTTTTTACCCATCTTCCCCTTATACACTTCATCAGGTTCCCCTATTCTTTGTTAAAAGTGAATGTAACTTTAAAAGTCTTCAATCTTCTTTATAAGGGAAAATTTCTAATGCTATGTATTAATTTACTCATCCTATGCTGAATGTTTTCTAACGAATTTATGTCCATTTTGTAATACGGAGACCAGAACTGAGCTGCATAATCTAGGTGGTGACGTGTACTAAGCTCTGTGAAGACCTGTTTGTGTGCTCTCTGTGAATCTGAACCAGGATGCCCTCTCTTGAGCAGCTTTACCAGCAGCTGAGAGAAGAACTCAGAGTTGCTAAACTGGAGATACGGCGATTAACGGAGGAGAACAAGAGGATTCGTAGTAATCCTCCTGTTGTGAGTCCCAAGGTTAAGAGGGGAGCTTGGTCAGTGGTCGGGCAACATGGAACCAAGCTGAAGATTAAGAAAACGGTTGGAGAGGCAGAAACAACGAGAAACCAGAAGACTGCCGTGGAAACTTCCAACTCATTCTCGGTGCTACCTGTAGAATGTGAGTGTTCTACTGGGAATGCCACAACGAGCACAAGGAAGCATTGGCAGACGTGAGTGAGACATCCTAGAAACCCAACGAAGACCATCGAGAACGTCATGACGAATTCTACAAGTGGTGTAATTGCTACCTGGCGAATTTGAGTCGACTACTCGGAGCATCACTACGGACGACGCCAAGGAAGGTAAAAACATTGTTGTTGTTGGGGATAGTCAGATTAGGTACATGGATAGGCATTCTGTTTGAAGGATAGGAGTAGGAGGCAGAGAGTGTGTTTTCCTGGGGCTGGGATGAAGGATATTGTTAGCCGTCTGGATGTGACATCATGAGAGGTAATGGGAGCAATCCTATTATCTGTCTCAGTGCTGTGAGGCAACGTGTTGGCAGACGTAGGAGTGAGGACCTGATTAGCAGTATAGGTCAGCAATAGAGATAATTAGGAAGAAGGGTGGGAAACCTGTCATATGTGGCATTTTGCCAAGGAGAGGAGTTGGAAAATGAATGGTTGTCCAGAGCAATTGGTGTCAATTGCTGGCTGGACAAATACTGTAAGGAAAAATGCGGTAACATTCATTGACAACTGGGACCTCTTCTATGGCAGAAATGACATGTATGCCAGGGATGGGGTTCACTTGTCTAGGTGTAGGGTGGGAGCACTGGCCAATGCAGTGAAGGGAGCTGTTAGGTCTTTAAACTAGGAATAGTTAGTGGTATGGGTTTTGGCGGGAAAACTGAAGTCGCAGGTAGTAACATGAGTACTAGGAGAACTAGTAATAGCAAAATGAGGAGGATATTGAAAAGCCAGTGGCACTAATTGACAATGACAGTAATAGGTTTAGTGGAATAACAGAAAGGAGCAGGAAGGGTAAAGAGATAGGAGGGTCATTAAATATTTATTACACAAATAGTCCCAGTGCTAGGAATAAGATGGACGAGTTGAGACTAGTTGCTAGTGCAGGTAACATAGATGTATTTGCCATTACTGAGACGTGGTTTAATTCAAAAAGTCGGGACATGCCTGCAGAATGTCACATTCAGGGTTTCAAATTGTTCCAAGTAGATAGAAGTATCGGGAAGGGGGGTGGGGTGGCATTGTATGTCCGAGATCGCTTGAACTGTTGCATAAAAACGGGTATTAAGTCTGAAGTAACACATACAGAGTCTGTTTGGATAGAATTTTCAGAGGGGCATGAAAAATTAATTTTAGGTGTGATATACCGTCCCCCAAATTTAGATAGGGACCAGGGGAGACTACTATGGGAGGAAATTTTTAGGGCCACAAGGCACGATAATGTAGTAATTCTAGGAGACTTTAACTGTAGTCATATTGATTGGAATTTCTTGACTGGGAATTTAGAATCATACGATTTCTTAGAAGTAGTTCAGGATTGTTTTTTGAAGCAGTTTGTGACAGAACCTACAAGGGGTAATAACCTGCTTGACTTAGTTCTGGCAAACAATGAATCCCTTGTTAATAATTTAGAAGTTTCAGAGGAACTGGGTGCTAGCGACACAAATCAATTACATGTAGAATTGAATGGAAGTATGATAAGTAGGGATAACTCAGTAACAGTCCCAGATTTTCGCTTAGCAGATTACGATGGGCTTAGAGAACAACTTATCATCTGTTGACTGGGGTAACGAAGAGAGCTATCAATATGACAGTTTTCTGAACACAATACATGCTGCTCAAAAGAACGTTTATCCCTTATAAGGAAATTAGATCAAATAGAAATGACCCAAAATGGATGAATAATAGGCTGAAATATCTACTAGGGCATAAGAAAGGAATTTTAGTCGTATCAAAAGAGGCGAGGGTCATCTTATGAATCAGTATATTGACATTAAGAGGGACATTAAAAAGGGGATAAGAAAAGCTAAAAGGGACTATGAAATTAAAGTTGCTAGGGATTCTAAAACTAACCCAAAAAGTTTTTTCCAGGTCTATAGAACAAAAGTCAGAGATAAGATAGGTCCCCTTAAAATAACTATGGGCATCTTACTGACAAAGAGAATGAAATGTGCTCGATTTTAAATAATTATTTTCTCTCGGTTTTTACACAGGAAGACACTAATAATATTCCGGTAATTAATTTTTATAGTGGATCAGAAGAAGATAAATTATGTAACATCACAGTCACTAGTGAAATGGTTGTGAAGCAGATAGACAGACTGAAGCAAATAAGTCACCGGGTCCTGATGAGGTTTTTTCAAGGGTTCTAAAGGAATGCAAAATGGAAGTCTGTGAACCATTAACTAATATTTTTAATTTATCTCTTCAAACAGGTGCAGTGTCTGATATGTGGAAGATAGCTAATGTAATTCCTATTTTTAAAACAGGGGACAAGTCGTTACCGTCAAGTTACCGCCCAATAAGCCTGACCTCAATTGTAGGCAAATTACTAGAGTCAATTATAGCTGAGATTATAAGAATGCCATCTCGATAAGCATAGCTTGATTAATGATACTCAGCATGGATTCACAAGAGGCCGGTCTTGTCTAACTAATTTATTGACTTTCTTCAGTAAAGCTTTTGAGGCTGTTGACCACGATAAAGAATTTGATATTATTTACTTAGATTTTAGTAAGGCATTTGATAGAGTTCCGCACCAAAGACTGTTGAAGAAAGTAGCAGCTCATGGCATTGGGGGAAGGGTGCTCTCGTGGATCGAATCATGGCTCACAGACAGGAAGCAAAGAGTGTCCATAAATGGGTTAAATCCGAGTGGGGATCAGGAACAAGTGGCGTTCCACAGGGATCAGTCTTGGGCCCGTTGTTGTTTATAAATATATATCAATGATCTTGATGAAGGAATACTAGTGATATGAGCAAATTCGCCGATGACACGAAGATAGGTAGGATAATTGATTCAAACGTAGATGTTAGGGAACTTCAGGAGGATTTAACAAACTCTACTCTTGGTCAGAAAAGTGGCAGATGCAGTTCAATGTAGATAAATGCAAGGTTCTGAAGCTCGGGAGTGTCCATAACCCTAGCACTTATAAGTTAAATAATGTAGAACTTAACCATACAGATTGCGAAAAGGACTTGGGGGTTATGGTAAGCAGCAACCTTAAACCAAGACAGCAATGCCTAAGCGTACGTAATAGATTACTGGGATTTATATCAAGAAGTGTAAGCAACAGAAGTCCAGAGGTCATACTGCAGCTTTATACATCATTAGTAAGGCCTCACCTAGATTATGCAGCTCAATTCTGGTCTCCATATTCAGAATGGACATAAATTCGTTAGAAAACATTCAGCGTAGGATGCTAAATTATACATAGCATTAGAAATCTCCTTATGAGAAAGATTTGAAGACTCTTAAGTTACATTCACGTTGTTTAGACGAAGAATGAGGGGAGACCTGATCGAAGTGTATAAGTGGAAGATAGGTATTAATAAAGGGGATATTAACAAGGTCTTGAGGATATCTCTCCAAGAGAGAACCCGCAGTAATGGATTTAAATTAGATAAGTTTAGATTTAGAAAGGACATAGGAAAGTATTGGTTTGGAAATAGGGTAGTAGATGAGTGGAACAGTCTACCTAGTTGGGTTATTGAGGCTAGGACTTTGGGTAGTTTCAAATTTAGGTTGGATAAATACATGAGTGGGATGGGTTGGATTTGAGTGGGACTTGCACATCAGAGCTTATTTCTTGGGTAGCATTGAAAATTGGGTAGGTCAAATGTTTGTTAGTGGGATGAATTGTAAAGGACCTGCCTAGTATGGGCCAGCAGGCCTGCTGCAGTGTTCCTCCTTTCTTATGTTCTTATGTTCTTACTAATGATGTATAAAGCTGTAGTATGACCTCTGGACTTCTGTTGCTTACACTTCTTGATATAAATCCCAGTAATCTATTTGCCTTATTACGTACGCTTAGGCAGTGCTGTCTTGGTTTAAGGTTGCTGCTTACCATAACCCCCAAGTCCTTTTCGAAATCTGTATGGCTAAGTTCTACATCATTTAACTTATAAGTACTAGGGTTATGGGCACTCCCAAGCTTCAGAACCTTGCATTTATCTACATTGAACTGCATCTGCCACTTTTCTGACCAAGAATAGAGTTTGTTTAAATCCTCCTGAAGTTCCATAACATCTACGTTTGAATCAATTATCCTACCTATCTTTGTGTCATCGGCGAATTTGCTCATATCACTAGTAATTCCCTCATCAAGATCATTGATATATATTATAAACAACAACGGGCCCAAGACTGATCCCTGTGGAACGCCACTTGTTACAGATCCCCACTCGGATTTAACCCCATTTATGGACACTCTCTGCTTCTGTCAGTGAGCCATGATTCGATACACGAGAGCACTTTTCCCCAATGCCATGAGCTGCCACTTTCTTTAACAGTCTATGGTGCGGAACTCTATCAAAAGCCTTACTAAAATCTAAGTAAGTAATATCAAATTCTTTATTGTGGTCAACAGCCTCAAAAGCTTTACTGAAGAAAGTTAATAAAATTAGTTAGACAAGACCGGCCTCTTGTGAATCCATGCTGAGTATCATTAATCAAGCTATGCTTATCGAGATGGCTTCTTATAATCTCAGCTATAATTGACTCTAGTAATATTGCCTACAATTGAGGTCAGGCTTATTGGGCGGTAATTTGACGGTAACGACTTGTCCCCTGTTTTAAAATAGGAGTTACATTAGCCATCTTCCACATATCAGACACTACACCTGTTTGAAGAGATAAATTAAAAATATTAGTTAATGGTTCACAGACTTCCATTTTGCATTCCTTAAGAACCCTTGAAAAAAACTCATCAGGACCCGGCGACTTATTTTGCTTCAGTCTGTCTATCTGCTTCACAACCATCTCACTAGTGACTGTGATGTTACATAATTTATCTTCTTCTAGCCCATTGTAAAAATTAATTACTGGGATATTGTTAGTGTCTTCCTGTGTAAAAACTGAGAGAAAATAATTATTTAAAATCGAGCACATTTCATTCTCTTTGTCAGTAAGGTGCCCATAGTTATTTTTAAGGGGACCTATCTTATCTCTAACTTTTGTTCTATAGACCTGGAAAAAACTTTTTGGGTTAGTTTTAGAATCCCTAGCAACTTTAATTTCATAGTCCCTTTTAGCTTTTCTTATCCCCAGTCTTCAGATTATGTTCTTGTATTGCGCTGATAAACCCACTGGATGGCCAAACGTCGATAAAGACACCCAGATATTGCACATATTTCTAAATCATTACTAGGAATCTCTCGCTTACGTTGCATCCGTCATCAGTCAAATAAAGAGACATAACTAGGAATCTCTCGCTTACGTTGCATCCGTCATCAGTCAAATACAGAGACATTACTAGGAATCTCTCGCTTACGTTGCATCCGTCATCAGTCAAATACAGAGACATTACTAGGAATCTCTCGCTTACGTTGCATCCGTCATCAGTCAAATACAGAGACATTACTAGGAATCTCTCGCTTACGTTGCATCCGTCATCAGTCAAATACAGAGACATTACTAGGAATCTCTCGCTTACGTTGCATCCGTCATCAGTCAAATACAGAGACATTACTAGGAATCTCTCGCTACGTTGCATCCGTCATCAGTCAAATACAGAGACATTACTAGGAATCTCTCGCTTACGTTGCATCCGTCATCAGTCAAATACAGAGATATCAGAACTGGCTGAAGATAAGGTGGACAGAGTGTAGAGGCAGTTAATGTTATCAGTCCTTCACTCCTAAAGTAAGATAAGACTCAGGTTGATATTTATTATCTAGCTTCTTCAGGAGTCGGGTAATGATTACACCAGCAGAATCTTCCACTTGTTGACGTTGTTTATCACTATGAACACAACAATAACATTGAAGGTTCCTATGTGGGGGTCATGTCAATATTGGAGGTGAAGCCTCGCTGACAGCTGCTGATGCATCTATGTCAATATTGGAGGTGAAGCCTCGCTGACAGCTGCTGCTGCATCTATGTCAATATTGGACGTGAAGCCTCGCTGACAGCTGCTGCTGCATCTATGTCAATATTGGATGTGAAGCCTCGCTGACAGCTGCTGCTGCTGCTGCATCTATGTCAATATTGGAGGTGAAGCCTCGCTGACAGCTGCTGCTGCATCTATGTCAATATTGGAGGTCAAGCCTCGCTGACAGCTGCTGCTGCATCTATGTCAATATTGGAGGTGAAGCCTCGCTGACAGCTGCTGCTGCATCTATGTCAATATTGGACGTGAAGCCTCGCTGACAGCTGCTGCTGCATCTATGTCAATATTGGATGTGAAGCCTCGCTGACAGCTGCTGCTGCTGCTGCATCTATGTCAATATTGGAGGTGAAGCCTCGCTGACAGCTGCTGCTGCATCTATGTCAATATTGGAGGTCAAGCCTCGCTGACAGCTGCTGCTGCATCTATGTCAATATTGGAGGTGAAGCCTCGCTGACAGCTGCTGCTGCATCTATGTCAATATTGGAGGTGAAGCCTCGCTGACAGCTGCTGCTGCATCTATGTCAATATTGGACGTGAAGCCTCGCTGACAGCTGCTGCTGCATCTATGTCAATATTGGATGTGAAGCCTCGCTGACAGCTGCTGCTGCTGCTGCATCTATGTCAATATTGGAGGTGAAGCCTCGCTGACAGCTGCTGCTGCATCTATGTCAATATTGGAGGTCAAGCCTCGCTGACAGCTGCTGCTGCATCTATGTCAATATTGGAGGTGAAGCCTCGCTGATAGCTGCTGCTGCATCTATGTCAATATTGGACGTAAAGCCTCGCTGACAGCTGCTGCTGCATCTATGTCAATATTGGATGTGAAGCCTCGCTGACAGCTGCTGCTGCATTTATGTCAATATTGGACGTGAAGCCTCGCTGACAGCTGCTGCTGCTGCATCTTTGTCAATATTGGACGTGAAGCCTCGCTGACAGCTGCTGCTGCTGCATCTATGTCAATATTGGACGTGAAGCCTCGCTGACAGCTGCTGCTGCTGCATCTATGTCAATATTGGACGTGAAGCCTCGCTGACAGCTGCTGCTGCATCTATGTCAATATTGGACGTGAAGCCTCGCTGACAGCTGCTGCTGCATCTATGTCAATATTGGATGTAAAGCCTCGCTGACAGCTGATGCTGCATCTATGTCAATATTGGACGTAAAGCCTCGCTGACAGCTGCTGCTGCATCTATGTCAATATTGGACGTAAAGCCTCGCTGACAGCTGCTGCTGCATCTATGTCAATATTGGACGTAAAGCCTTGCTGACAGCTGCTGCTGCATCTATGTCAATATTGGACGTAAAGCCTCGCTGACAGCTGCTGCTGTATCTATGTCAATATTGGACGTAAAGCCTCGCTGCCAGCTGCTGCTGCATCTATGTCAATATTGGACGTAAAGCCTCGCTGACAGCTGCTGCTGCATCTATGTCAATATTGGACGTAAAGCCTCGCTGACAGCTGCTGCTGCATCTATGTCAATATTGGACGTGAAGCCTCGCTGACAGCTGCTGCTGCTTCTATGTCAATATTGGACGTAAAGCCTCGCTGACAGCTGCTGCTGCATCTATGTCAATATTGGACGTAAAGCCTCGCTGACAGCTGCTGCTGCATCTATGTCAATATTGGACGTGAAGCCTCGCTGACAGCTGCTGCTGCTTCTATGTCAATATTGGACGTAAAGCCTCGCTGACAGCTGCTGCTGCATCTATGTCAATATTGGACGTAAAGCCTCGCTGACAGCTGCTGCTGCATCTATGTCAATATTGGACGTAAAGCCTCGCTGACAGCTGCTGCTGCATCTATGTCAATATTGGACGTGAAGCCTCGCTGACAGCTGCTGCTGCTGCATCTATGTCAATATTGGACGTAAAGCCTCGCTGACAGCTGCTGCTGCATCTATGTCAATATTGGACGTAAAGCCTCGCTGACAGCTGCTGCTGCATCTATGTCAATATTGGACGTAAAGCCTCGCTGACAGCTGCTGCTGCTGCTGCATCTATGTCAATATTGGACGTGAAGCCTCGCTGACAGCTGCTGCTGCATCTATGTCAATATTGGATGTGAAGCCTCGCTGACAGCTGCTGCTGCATTTATGTCAATATTGGACGTGAAGCCTCGCTGACAGCTGCTGCTGCTGCATCTATGTCAATATTGGACGTGAAGCCTCGCTGACAGCTGCTGCTGCTGCATCTATGTCAATATTGGACGTGAAGCCTCGCTGACAGCTGCTGCTGCTGCATCTATGTCAATATTGGACGTGAAGCCTCGCTGACAGCTGCTGCTGCATCTATGTCAATATTGGACGTAAAGCCTCGCTGACAGCTGCTGCTGCATCTATGTCAATATTGGACGTGAAGCCTCGCTGACAGCTGCTGCTGCATCTATGTCAATATTGGACGTAAAGCCTCGCTGACAGCTGCTGCTGCATCTATGTCAATATTGGACGTAAAGCCTCGCTGACAGCTGCTGCTGCATCTATGTCAATATTGGACGTGAAGCCTCGCTGACAGCTGCTGCTGCATCTATGTCAATATTGGACGTAAAGCCTCGCTGACAGCTGCTGCTGCATCTATGTCAATATTGGACGTAAAGCCTCGCTGACAGCTGCTGCTGCATCTATAACTCTGCTCTGATAAATCAGATCTAGTATTCTGGAGGTTTTCTTAAAGCTTACCTGGAGTATACCTGGAGAGGGTTTCAGGGGTCAACGCCCCCGCGGCTCGGTCTGTGACCAGGCCTCGCGGTGGATCAGAGCCTAATCAACCAGGCTGTTACTGCTGGTAGCACGCAAACTGACATACGAACCATAGCCCGGTTGTTTGACTATAGGTGCCTGTCCAGTGCCTGCTTGAAGACAACCAGGGGTCAGTTTCAAGCGCTAAACCCGTAGGGATTATACAGTGCATATGGGGGGATGGAAGGTATTCAGACTCAATTTGGGGAACTGGAACACAAATCAAGTTCCCCGGATCAAGAGCCCCTCACCAAGATCAAGGAACCTTCCCTGAGGGGCATCGTCTGCCGAGTTTTTTTGATTTCACAGGGAGTGATTTTTCAGGTTGAGACAGACAGTCTGTCACAGACAGTCTGTTAATGAGACTGTCTGTCACAGACAGTCTGTTAATGAGACTGTCTGTCACAGACAGTCTGTTAATGAGACAGTCTGTCACAGACAGTCTGTTAATGAGACTGTCTGTCACAGACAGTCTGTTAATGAGACTGTCTGTCACAGACAGTCTGTTAATGAGACTGTCTGTCACAGACAGTCTGTTAATGAGACTGTCTGTCACAGACAGTCTGGTAATGAGACTGTCTGTCACAGACAGTCTGTTAATGAGACTGTCACAGACAGTCTGTTAATGAGACTGTCTGTCACAGACAGTCTGTTAATGAGACTGTCTGTCACAGACAGTCTGTTAATGAGACAGTCTGTCACAGACAGTCTGTTAATGAGACTGTCTGTCACAGACAGTCTGTTAATGAGACTGTCTGTCACAGACAGTCTGTTAATGAGACTGTCTGTCACAGACAGTCTGTTAATGAGACTGTCTGTGACAGACAGTCTGTTAATGAGACTGTCTGTCACAGACAGTCTGTTAATGAGACAGTCTGTCACAGACAGTCTGTTAATGAGACTGTCTGTCACAGACAGTCTCATTAACATTTAGGTTTATTAAGTAAATAAGGATTAACTTTCCTTACGAAACATTCTCAAGGTTTGTTCTTATATGAGATATTTTAATGTGTGTGTGTGTGTGTGTGTGTGTGTGTGTGTGTGTGTGTGTGTGTGTGTGTGTGTGTGTGTGTGTGTGTGTGTGTGTGTGTGTGTGTGTGTGTGTGTGTGGTGTGTGTGGTGTGTGTGTGTGTGTGTGTGTGTGTGGGGTGTGTGTGGTGTGTGTGTGTGTGTGTGTGTGTGTGTGTGTGTGTGTGTGTGTGTGTGTGTGTGTGTGTGTGTGTGTGTGTGTGTGTGTGTGTGTGTGTGTGTGTGTGTGGGGTGTGTGTGTGTGTGTGTGTGTGTGTGTGTGTGTGGTGTGTGTGTGTGTGTGTGGTGTGTGTGGTGTGTGTGTGTGTGTGTGTGTGTGTGTTGTGTGGTGTGTGTGGTGTGTGTGTGTGTGTGTGTGTGTGTGTGTGTGTGTGTACTCACCTATTTACTCACCTATTTGTGGTTGCAGGGGTCGAGTCCTAGCTCCTGGCCCCGCCTCTTCACCGGTTGCTACTAGACCCTCTCTCTCCCCGCTCCATGAGCTTTATCAAACCTCGTCTTAAAACTGTGTATGGTTCCTGCCTCCACTACGTCATTTTCTAGGCTATTCCACTGCCTTACAACTCTATGACTGAAGAAATACTTCCTACTATCTCTCTGACTCATTTGTGTCTTCAACTTCCAATTGTGGCCTCTTGTTTCTGTGTCCCCTCCCTGGAACATCCTGTCCTTGTCCACCTTGTCTATTCCACGCAGTATTTTATATGTCGTTATCATGTCTCCCCTGACCCTCCTGTCCTCCAGTGTCGTCAGGCCGATTTCCCTTAATCTTTCTTCATAGGACATTCCCCTTAGCTCTGGAACTAACCTTGTTGCAAACCTTTGTACTTTCTCTAGTTTCTTGACGTGCTTTATCAAGTGCGGGTTCCAAACAGGTGCTGCATACTCCAGTATGGGCCTGACATACACGGTGTACAGTGTCTTGAATGATTCCTTACTAAGGTGTCGGAATGCTGTTCTCAGGTTTGCCAGGCGCCCATATGCTGCAGCAGTTATCTGATTGATGTGTGCTTCCGGAGACATGCTCGGTGTTATACTCACCCCAAGATCTTTCTCCTTGAGTGAGGTTTGCAGTCTTTGGCCACCTAGCCTATACTCTGTCTGTGGTCTTCTGTGCCCTTCCCCTATCTTCATGACTTTGCATTTGGCAGGATTAAATTCGAGAAGCCATTTGCTGGACCAGGTGTCCAGTCTGTCCAGGTCTCTTTGAAGTCCTGCCTGGTCCTCATCAGATTTAATTCTCCTCATTAACTTCACATCATCTGCAAACAGGGACACTTCTGAGTCTAACCCTTCCGTCATGTCGTTCACATATACCAAAAATAGCACTGGTCCTAGGACCGACCCCTGTGGGACCCGCTCGTCACAGGTGCCCACTGTGATACATCATTAC
>NC_069458.1:14623445-14645945 GCF_026875155.1 Cherax quadricarinatus | reverse complement strand
TATCGCAAATTTTACAAGGAATCTTGCAGACACAAACATATAAATATATGCAACTCCTTTAATTTGAATTATTATTTACTGCTATGACCATATTTTTTAAAAGGGTGGACCGGTAAGCCAGCTGAAGGCCTTCGTCTGATGACCAAAAGCTCCGGCTGCTGGTCACTTGTCCTGTTTCCTAACAAACATTATACCTACCCAATTGGGATTAAATATCCAAAGCAACTTCAATAGAAAATAGAGCATCCTTTTGTTAAACATACATATCTGTGGCTTACCCAGAATAGTAAAGGCGGTGGAAGCAAGGCCAGCCATGTATGCAAGTCTCATATTGAACCTCGACCAGTCAGAGAGTACTGAGATCAGCGTCCTGGCTACGAGATGGCAGACTCCTGACACTGATATGCACCACGCAGAGTCCTGCAGTGTGCGTCCACTTGCTTGCATAGCGAAGGGAACCATCATTAAGAAGTTGTAGTAACCATTAAGGAAGAACGTGCACCCGAAGGATATTATAACTGCTCGTGGTGAGCGGAAGATTTTCAAGTTATTAATTGTGTTCCGAGCCACTGACAGTATGAGTGTTGCGAACCCTACTTGCTCACTCCTGTTTCTTCTTACTCTTTCTTTCGCAGACTGACTCACAGGGGCACTGAGAGCTGGTTTACACAACGAGGATAATGAAAGCGTCACACTCTCTGTGTGTGAGGCCTTGAGGCACTCACTGGATTGGTAAGTGCCATCCTCTCTCAATGTTCTCACACGACACAAGGATTCTGACCATCCTGGTTCCTTCTCACCGTTAGCAATCAAGAAATACTTCTTGGAGGTTTCATCTGCTACATCCCCGTCGTTTAACGAATTGACATTTACTTTTGGCAACAAGGGATCGTTCCTCGCTGGCTTCATGTGCCATTCAACTGGATGGTAAAACGCAGCACCCACGAGTCCATTGAGCATGATGGCGCCCAGGATGAGAGTGGCGCCCTTGTAAGTGTACTGCTCCTGCAGCAGGCGCACGAAGGGAGGACCCACGATCTGCCCCGTGCACACCCCAGCCATCATTATAGCGTTAGCAAGCCCTCGTCTACGATCGAAGTACATAGGTACCAGGATGAAGGACATACACACCGCCAAGCCTCCACCTAGTCCTGCAAAATTATAAATTCGTGTCAATACAACATTTGTACTAGCACCTGGTCACAGACCGAGCAAAGGAGGCTTTCATCCCCGAAACCCTCTCCAGGTATATTCCAGGTATACCAAAGTACCGCCTAACTCAATAAAATGCCGTAAACCACATATTGTGTCCTATTAACAGAGGTACTGTAGCTACCTCGTGTATCATAATCTATGTATATCTAGTAACTGCACCTGAAAAACTCAATTGGCGGAGGAGCTACAGCTCAACTCTTTCAAAAGACCTTCGAGCTATTACTTAACCCTCTCCTTCCTCCTCCCCAAACAGTCCAGGAGATGGAATTCAACACCCTCAAGGGGACAAGGACTTGTAGCTGAACACTAAAGCTTGAAGATTGAGACACCTTGTTCAACATTTGGGAATCTTTATTGAGGAAACGTGGCCAACCAGTGGCTTCTTTATTTATTTATTTATTTAGTAATTTAAGCATACATACAGAGGTACAAAAAATACAGGTAAGAGCAGCATGCCAAAGCCACTTATATGCATAGCATTACGGGCTGGCTTAAAATTAACTTTAAGATTAACTAAGCAATGATGAAATCAGTGAAAAACATTATTGTAAAAAGATAACTATAAAGCACAAATGAGTATTACAAAGAAAAGGTATATGGTTGCATGCATTGTTTTTTACATTCAGTAGAATGGAGTATTTGTTAGGTTTGTGTATTTAAAAAAATAACAAAGTTAGATTGGGTCCTAGGTTTAACATTTGTGTGATATAATTGTGAGTACATTTAGGATATACAATTTATAAGGTCAGTTATTCAGTATTTATTTGGTTTTGGGTGAGTAAGTGATCTTTGAGAAGAGACTTGAATTTATAAACAGGTAGTGTTTCTTTTATAAATTTACAGGTAATGATTCCAGATTTTAGGGCCTTTTATGTGCATTGAGTTTTTGCATAGTGTGAGATGGACACGAGGAACATCAAAGAGTGATCTGTGCCTTGTGTTATGTCATGTGTTCTGTTGAGGTTGGCAAAGGGGATGTTTGAGGGGAGGGTTAATATCAGAGTTAAGTGTTCTATGTATGTAATAGGTGCAGCAATAAGTATGGATGTTTTGTATGGTGAGTAGTTTAGAGTTTTGAATATTGGTGGAGTGTGCTGCCTGTAGTGGGAATTTGTTATCATTCTAACTGTAGCCTTTTGTTGGGTAATTAGTGGTCTGAGATGGTTTTTTGTTGTTGAGCCCCATGCACAAATTCCATAGGGGAGATAGGGGTAAATAAGAGAGTGATATAGGGCCATGAGGGCTGACTGTGGAACATAGTACCGTATTCGATAGTATGCCTACAGTCTTGGAAATTTTCTTAGAAATTTGATGTATATGTGTATGAAATTTGAGTTATTATCAAAAGGGGGATTCCTAAAAATTTTTCCTCTGTTAGCTTTGTGATAGGTGATCCGTTTACATTATGTTAAGAGGGCATCTGTAGCTTGTTACCAAACTGAATGAAGTAGGTTTTGTCAATTTTTTAGTGTAATTTGTTAGTCCTCATCCAGGTAGATATTTTCTGTAATTCGGTATTTACAGTATTGGCTAGCGTGACTTGGGGTCGAGTGAGAGAAGATGTATGTAGTGTCATCTGCAAAAAGTGTGGGTTTGGTAATTGCGAAGCATTTGTAGGTCATTTATGTATAGGAGAAAGAGAAAGGGCCAAGGACACTTCCCTGTGGGACACCAACTGTAATTGGTTGTGCGGAAGAGCTTGCCCCATTTGCATACACATATTGGCTTCTGTTGCTGAGGTAAGACTTGAGGTAGTTGAGGGAGTGCCCTCTTATACCATAGTGTGACAATTTTACGTGGAGCAAGTCATGGTCAACTGTATCAAAAGCTTTACGTAAGTCAATGAAGATCCCCAGAGGGACTTCTTTTTTCTCTATTGCAGTGTATATATGTTCTAGCATGTGTATAATAGCATCATTAGTATTTTTATTAGGCCTGAATCCAAATTGACAGGGGTTGAGAATGTTTTGGGAGATAAGGTAGGAGTAGATTCGTTTATGAATTAATTTTTCGAAGATTTTTGAGAGAGGGTATAAATTGGATATTGGCCTATAGTTATTCAACTCTGTTTGGTCTCCTCCTTTATGGATCGGGGTGACCCTTGCTATTTTGAGAACTGTAGGGAAGGTGGAGGATTCAATGGATTTGTTAAAGTGTTGCAATGATTGGTGATAGTACTTGTGACACTTTTTTATATATAAAGGGTGGTAAGGTATTTAAATCTCCTGCCTTGTTTTTTAGTGCGTTGATAATAAGGGAGACTTCGTATGGGTTAGTCGGAGCTAGGAACAGTGTGTTCGGGTAGTTGCCAGTGAGGTAGTCATTTGGTGGGGTATCTGAGCTTGGGATTTTATTGGCAAGGTTTTGTCCTATAGTGGAGAAGAAATCATTGAGTTCTGTTTGCTGTTTCTGTTGGTGGGAGTTGGGGTTCATCTGATTTTGCTAATTTTATTTCGCTATTTCGTGATATCTTTTTTGTTCCCAGAATTTCTGATAGGGTTTTCCAGGTCTTTTCTATATCACCTCGTAAGTTGGATAATCTGTTCTCATAATACAATTTTTTTGCCCTTCTTATCAGGCTGGTTAGGATTGACGGAGTAACGTTTTGTTTGGTCTCTGGTTATGTGACCCATTCTGTACTGTTTTTCATATCGGTGTTTTGTATTTATGGATTTGAGAATGCTGGGTGTTAGCCAGGGACTGTTCAGTCTCTTAGCTGTCATCTGTTTAGTTTTTTTAGGGCAGTGCTTGTTATAGAGGTATTGGGTCTTTTTTAGAAAATTATTAAAACATTTGTCAATATCTGTATAGATTTCTAGCTCAATGTGCCAGTCAATGTTTGTTACTGCTGTTGTGAAGTTATTAATGGCTGCCTCATTGTGAAGTCTGAAGGTGACTTTAGTAGTGTCTTGGGGTATTTTACCAAGAGTTGTTATGAGGAAAGTAGGGTAGTGGTCTGTGGTATTATCTGTGATTATGCCTGATTTTAAAGGGGATATGGTGTTGGTCCAGATGTGGTCAAGTAGGGAAACACTAGTCTCTGTAACTCTTGTAGGTTTTGTTACTGTTGGTAGCAACATGCAGTTACTCATTGTGTTTGTGATTTCAGTAACGTGTGGGTCCTGGTCTTGCAGGAGATTTATATTGAAGTCACCTGAGAGTAGTAAGTGATCTTTGTTCATGCGTGCATCAGTTATCATACTTCCTAGGTTGTGACTAAATTGGCTAATGTTTGATTGTGGAACTCTGTAGAGAAAAACAAAGGAAGATGAAGAGGAGTGTGTTATTCTCTGTACTGGACTCAAGAAGCCACTGGCTTCATAGGAGATTCGAACCATTAATTACTTAATGGTCCGAGTCGGGCCGAAATGTTGTCATAATTTTCATTCTTTTATGTGAGGGATATTTGTGTACTGGACGAGAAAAATGTAAACCGAGCGTGAAGTAGGTGGCACTTTTACCACTGAGTAAAGTCAGGGAGGAGAACTTACCACTATGTAACAAGAAGGAAAAGAACTTACCACTGTGTAACAAGGAGAAGCACTTACCACTGAGTAACGAAAAGGAGAAGAACAAGAACACTGGTGAGGGAGCGAAGGCGGACATGATAACAGAGGCTGAGGTGAGGAGGATTCCCTGGAAGGCAATATTCCTCCAGCCAAACTCCTTCACCAGCGGCCTGACAATAAGCCCCATCATGTTCCAGATGAAGCACTGGACGTTGAAGATCCAGGCTGTAGTAGCTGACGAGCTCCCGGCCTCAAGCAGGTAACTGGAGAAGAGTACACCGAAGCAAGGACCCAGTAGAGGCACCAGCAACTGGAAAACAAACTTTTTCTTTTACACAGTTCATCTTAGCTCACTTCATAGCCCAATCCTGGCCAGACTACCACTACCTAGCTCATTCCCAGGTACGCAGAGATGCATGAACAAGCCTCCATACATCAATCACCTACGGATTACCTAATAGTAAATAGGTATCTGAATGTTTGGGATTGTAAGTCGTATCACAGGATTAAAAGAATTCCAGTGGCAACATGGGAAACTGGGTGTTAGTAAACTGGGTGTTAGTAAACCTTCGGATAAATAACCTGTACTAGTAGTATCCGAAGATTCTACCGACGTCTACTAGCACCCACTTTCCTGTTTAATGCTACGTGGAAAGGCTCAGCAGGATGTACACTGACTAGGAATCTAGCCCGATGCCATAATATTTATTGTCAAGTGAATACCATAGAACTAAGAGAGACTAAAAAGGCACAATACCGTGACTGGAACAATACACAAATAACCCGCACTTACAAGAGAGACAAACATATGAAGACGTTTCGGTCAGTTTTGGACCATTAACAAGTCCAATATAGACCGAAAGGTCATCTAAAGGTTCAACAATGTGCAGGTTATTGGTGAATGGTTCGCCAATCTTGTCTACAATGAAAGAAAATTTTCACTTGTGTTTGTCAGCACAGAGTAGCAAAGACAATGATTGTATAGGACGATTTATTAGTAGAGTGATTGTAGTCATTATTAGTAGAGTGACTGCAACGTCCAGATGTCCCCAGCAGCGTTCAGGAGTCCTCAGCAGCGTCCAGATGTCCCCATCAGGGTCCAGATGTCCCCAGCAGCGTCCAGGTGTCCTCAACAGTATACAGGTATCTCCATCATCGTCCAGATATCCCCTAGCAGCTTCTAGGTGTCCCCAGCAGCGTTCAGGAGTCCTCAGCAGCGTCCAGATGTCCCCATCAGCGTCCAGATGTTCCCAACAGCGTCTAAGTATCCCCCAGCAGCGTCAAGGCGTCCCCAGTAGCGTCCAGGTGTCCCCCAGTAACGTCTAGGTATACTCCAGCAGCGTCCAGGTGTCCCCAACAGCATCCAGGTGTCCCCAACAACGTCCAGGTGTCCCCAGCAATGTCCAGGTGCCCCCAGCAGCGTCCAGGTGTCCCCCAGCAGCGTCCAGGTGTCCCTCAGCAGCGTCCAGGTGTCCCCAGCAACGTCCAGGTGCCCCCAGCAGAGTCCAGGTATCCCCCAGCATCGTCCATGTGTCCCCCAACAACGTCTAGGTGTTCGTCCTGCAGGTTCATACAGGATGTTACTCACCGTGATGATAAAACTGCCAAAAACTACCAACCACCCCCAGCCTCCGTCAGGTACTCGCGCCGCGCCTCCTTCACCCTCGTTATCACACTCCACATTTCCCATCAAAGCCTTGGCCTCACTTTTCAAAGTGTCTTCCAGGGAAGTTTTCCCGGTTTCGTGAGAACTCTTCCCGGTTTCCCCACCACTTTTTCGCCCCTCCTGGTTGCTTTTTACAGTCATTTCAACATCATTTAGAATAATGTTGGTATTGTCTACTGGATCATGTACTCCTAATCCGTCCCACGCCGCCATTCCAGTGCCAGAGATATCGCTGGTATCCAGGTCCTGCTGGACATCTCTTGAAGCCTCGCCTGTCATGTCCGGTTGAAAGAGCAGAATTCCTTCCGTCTGTTTTTCCTCCTTGAGGATTATTATTAACCAGATATTGCAAGAAGGCAAACAGTGTTGGTTAATTCCTCGTAGATCCTTAAAACGTCTTTCCCAGGATGCAGCCCACAACAGTAGACTAACATGTACGTTTTTGTTTACTGCTGAGTGAATAGGGGTAGCAGATATAAGGGGACTTTCCCAAACGTTTCTCCAGGACCAGAATGCCGCCCATGAGAGTTGAATATGTTCTTGGTATGTATTTTCTGCTAGATGAGCAGGTGTAGCACGTGTAAGAACACTTGGCCAAGAGCATCATGGCTTCCAGGTTCTCTCTGTGATGTTATTCCCAAATGGTAGAAATTTATTTTCTGTTGGTTTAATGATTAGGTCTCCAACCCTCTTATCTTCTCGGGAAACTCTCTCATCTTTTATATCTCACGACACACAGGATGCTCTTTTTTCATGGCCTCGGTTCAGTAACCAAATAAACAGATGTTTTCTGCTGCAGCTGCCCTCAGAACACCTGCAAATTAAAAAAAAAAATTATTTTGGGTGGAAAATACCGAAACTGAAACACTTCACAACTAACTAACAAATTCAAAATGAAATTTGGGAAGGGGTTCAGTTTCCTGTACAACTTCAGCCCGTCTTGACAAGGTTCAGTTGGGAGCTGAACCTCTTCAGAAATTCACCTTCGTTTTTTTTTTTTTCCTTCTCTTGTGAGAGAGATAAATAACATCCAAATAAAAGATCAGAATATATATCAATGATAGTGTTTTGTTTTCCAGGGAAAATAGAATTTTTGACATAGCCCTTAATTTTGAAAAAGCCATCGACAACATGGCCATGCACTCTGCCCCAGGCCCAGATTCATGGAACTCCGTGTTCGTAATGAATTGCAAGAAACCCCCCCATCATGTGCCTTAAATATTCAGTGGAGAGGAAACCCAGAGGCCTGGCTGGCGAAGCTCTCGTTTCACACACGGAGGGCCCGGGTACGATTCCCGGCTGGGTGGAAACATTTCGACGCGTTTCCTTACACCTGTTGTCCTGTTCACCTAGCAGCAAATAGGTACCTGGGTGTTAGTCGACTGGTGTGGTCGCATCCTGGGGGACAAGATTGAGGACCCCAATTTAAATAAGACAGACAATCCTCGACGACGCACTGACTTTCATGGGTTATCCCGGGTGGCTAACCCACCGGGGTTAAAAATCCGAACGAAATCTTATCTTAACCTAGACACAGGAGTCACCCTACAGTCTTAAAACAACAGATATAGCCCCACTCCACAAAGGCGACAGCAAAGTACAGTACACTGATAAGCACTAACCTCCAACACTGCAAAATCTTTGAAAGGGTTTTACGAAACAAAATTTCCACCCCCATGAATTAACAATAATTGCACAACTCAGGGCAGCACGGGTTTAGAGCAGGTCGCTCCTGCCTCTCACAACTACCGCACCATCGTGACACGATCTTGGATGCACTGCAAGATAAATAACACGCAGATGTACACAGTGACGTTGCAGAAGCCTTCGACAAGTACAAATATGGTTTAACAGCATAAAAACGTGTGCAACAGGATTAAGTGGAAAAGTGGGAAGGTTGATTTTCAACTTTCTAATAAATAGAACACAAAGAGTAATAATAAACGGAGTTATGAGGGTGTCAAGGTGAAAACTGTGCTCCCCAAGGCACAGTACTCGGCCCCATCCTGTTCCTTATCCTCATATTTGATACAGATACATAAATCACAGCACTGTATCATCCTTTGCAAAGGATATTAGAATGTGCATCAGAGTGACATTCACTGAGGACAGTAAATCTCCAAGCTGATATACACAAAGTCTTCCAGTGGGACCAAGAAAATATTATTATTTTCAGTGAAGGCAAATTTCAGTTCCTCCGATATAGAAAACTTGAGGAAATAAATGCTAGAATGGAGTATAAAACTAATTCTAGCCACTAACGTGAAGGACTTAACCATAGCACGGGTGGGGTTTGAACCCGCGATCAGAGAGTCTCAAAACTCCAGACCGACTCCAAACCATAGCACCCGTGGTATGGTTTGTTTGCAATCATATCATTACGATTTCGTGAGTCGTGACGGACTTAGTAGTGATAATGTCAGAGGATCTCACTGTCAAGGACCACAACAGTGTTATTGTCACGACTCTGAAGAAAATGATAAAAGGGATAATGAGAACTTTCTAAGCAAATGATGTCAGGCCAATAAAAGGCTTTAAAGTGAGCTGATGTCAGTAACAGCTCTTAGCTTATAAATAAAGTTAAGAACCCTACATCTAACCTTGTAATACCCTGTGTAAAAGAGAGAGAGAGAGAGAGAGAGAGAGAGAGAGAGAGAGAGAGAGAGAGAGAGAGAGAGAGAGAGAGAGAGAGAGAGAGAGAGAGAGAGAGAGAGAGAAGGAATGGAAGATAATGCAAAATGCCTCACTAACAAGCTAGTTGTACAACAAACACTTAAAAATAAATCAGTTACTGAAAATGGTCAATATAAACACCTTTATTCAACTATAAGGGAAATTACCAAGAAATATCTATCTTCGAGAGGAAATATAATAACTTCAAATCATTTCTGATCAGCCAGATTATGAACGATGTGCAGCTGCATGTCCAGAGGTAACACTTGTATGGTAGCAGTAATGGTCTAAAATATTGACCAGCTAAATAAAGCACAAGCGCTACACCTGGGTATCTATTGTGAAGACGTTTCGCCCACCATTGACTTCATCACATCAGTATAGTGGTATTTGGAGGTGTTCAAACTGGTGACAGTAGAAGCCGAGGTAGTCAGTCCCTCAGCCTTGACGGAGGTGGTCACCAACGTAGCCTTGATATGGCCGTTTATATACTGGTCATATGGCCGTTTATATACTGGTCATATGGCCGTTTATATACTGGTCATATGGCCGTTTATATACTGGTCATATGGCCGTTTATATACTGGTTATATGGCCGTTTATATACTGTATACTGGTCATATGGCCGTTTATATACTGGTCATATGGCCGTTTATATACTGGTCATATGGCCGTTTATATACTGGTCATATGGCCGTTTATATACTGGTCATATGGCCGTTTATATACTGGTCATATGGCCGTTTATATACTGGTCATATGGCCGTTTATATACTGGTCATATGGCCGTTTATATACTGGTCATATGGCCGTTTATATACTGGTCATTATAACAAGGATACCCAGGTGTTGATCATATGTCGTGGTTATGTTATTATACCTCCTTCCTTCCCTCTCTTCCTCCCTCTCACCCTACCTCCCTGTCTACCCTGCCTTCCTGTCTACCTTGCCTCCCTCTCTCCCCAGCTTCCCTCTTACCCTGCCTTCCTCTCTCCCCAGCTTCCCTCTCACCGTGCCTCCCTCTCTCCCCAGCTTCCCTCTCACCCTGCCTCCCTCTTACCCTGCCTCCCTCTCACCTTGCCTCCCTGTCTACCCTACCTCCCTCTCTCCCCAGCTTCCCTCTTACCCTGCCTCCCTCTCACCCTGCCTCCCTCTTACCCTGCCTCCTCTCTACCCACTTCCCTCTCACCCTGCCTCCCTCTCTACCCTGCCTCCCTCTCTACCCTGCCTCCCTCTCAGCCTGCCTCCCTCTTACCCTGCCTCCCTCTCTCCACAGCTTCCCTCTCACCCTGCCTCCCTCTCTACCCTGCCTCCCTCTCTACCCTGCCTCCCTCTCACCCTGCCTCCCTCTTACCCTGCCTCCCTCTCCCCAACTTCCCTCTTACCCTGTCTCCCCAGCTTCCCTCTCACCCTGCCTTCTCTCTCCCCAGCTTCCCTCTCCCCCAGCTTCCCTCTCACCCTGCCTCCCTCTCACCCTGCCTCCCTCTCTACCTTGCCTCCCTCTCTCCCCAGCTTCCCTCTCACCCTGCCTCCCTCTCACCCTGCCTCCCTCTCACCCTGCCTCCCTCTCACCCTGCCTCCCTCTCACCCTGCCTCCCTCTCTACCTTGCCTCCCTCTCTCCCCAGCTTCCCTCTCACCCAGCTTCCCTCTCACCCTGCCTCCCTCTCACCCTGCCTCCCACTCTACCCTCACACCATCATGGTCATGTTAACCCATCATTCACGTCTTCTCCCTCAGTCAACACGAGTCATTTTTCTTCGCTTATTCCTCATCTCTCTCATCCTTACAACACTTCTCTCCTTCAAGTGGTGAGCCAGCCAGAGCATCGCGTGTGTCAGATGTTAGTGGCCGGAGGTCCGAGCCTATACCTCAAATTCGATTGGATTCTGACCAATAACTAAAGAATGCATTTACTGGTTGGCTTTAAACTCTTAGTGTTGATACGTTTTTCTCAAACAAAACTTCAGCTTGATTAAACGGTAAGTTTAATGTACCAGTTTTAATGATCAAATTGATTCCTCTCAAAGAGCTGGAGATCTCCTCTGAGCAGACGTAAGTCACTGTTTGACTTCATTAGTTTATCATAATAATAATAATAATAATAATAATAATAATAATAATAATAATAATAATAATAATAATAATAATAATAATAATAATAATATCTCTGATCGCGGGTTCAAATCCCGCCCGTGGTATGGTTTGTTTGCAATCGTGTCATTACGATTTCGTGAGTCATATAGAAAGCCGCTTGTTATGCTGAGCAGTTCCTGTAAATAAGGTCAGTTTTGTCCCAGGATGCGACCCACACCAGTCCACTAACACCCAGGATGCGACCCACACCAGTCCACTAACACCCAGGATGCGACCCACACCAGTCCACTAACACCCAGGATGTGACCCATACCAGTCCACTAACACCCAGGATGCGACCCACACCAGTCCACTAACACCCAGGATGCGACCCACACCAGTCCACTAACACCCAGGATGTGACCCATACCAGTCCACTAACACCCAGGTACCTGTTTTAAATTGATGGGTGAACATAGACAACCGGTGTAAGGAAATTTGTCCGATGTTTCTACCCTCGCTCGGAATCGAACCCGGACACTCACCCTAGGTTAAATATGCATTATATGCTTCATATGCACATAACTGTGTACCTTTTCAGACCATTGGAAAACAAGTGTATCATACGTAGCCAAAGCTTAAATAAATTTTAAATATTTACACATATAAAGAACAGAAAGGCATGATAAGGACCTGCCTTGTATGCGCCAGTAGGGCTTCTGCAGTGTTCTTCCATTCTTACGTTCTTGTTCTTATAATGCCGTGACTGGAACACTACACAAATAACCCGCAATTACGAGAGAGAACCTTACGACGACGTTTGGGTCCTATTTGAACCATTTACTAGTCACACTAACACACGAAGATTTGTTTGAATGATTCTTCAGGAACTGTGTTCAGATGGGTCATCTGAAGATCTGAAAGATGTCGATCTAATTCAGCCGTTATGTGGCCACGATCAGAGTCTTGTTATAGACCCTGTGCGCCCCACGACCAAACAACCTATGTACAACAACGGGCTGAGGCCATCAAGCTCCCATCATTGTCTCTGGGCCCTGTGCTGGATGCCAATAAACGCATGGACTCTGTTTTGTCCATCATTCATATATTTACAAAGGTCTCTTTGTTTTTCTCTGAGTCTGTAAGGTAAAACACGTATTTGTCAACATCATTTGATGGCTCATGGTTTTCTTTCGCCTCCCTGGGGAACAGCTCCTCGCTGGTGACTTTTGTGGTGCTAGGGTTGACGCTTTGGCTGTAGTGTGTTCTTGCAGTATGGGGGCCCGTTGGCTGCCGTTGTCGGGGTGGGAGTTTGAGCAGAAGAATTGGAAGCTGACTGAGCAAGGGCGCTACACTGTTGCTTCCTTGCTCTCTTCGTCGCTGTGGCCGGGGAAATGGCCCTGGATTCCATGTTAGTGTAGCTTCCAGTGGATGAGGCTGTTGTTCAGTGGTAAGGGCTCTACTTGATGTTGGAAGGTGGACAACCAGGCTTTTCCATGGTGCCCTTACATGTCAGAGCCTCTCTGGGCAGTGCAGGCTCCACGCATGACGCTTTTTTACCACAGTTCGAATACTGAGATTCCATACCTTCACCTTTCTTCAGTTTATCCAAGCAGTCCTTGGTCGAGTAAGACCCACTACAGGGCCAGCATCTTTCCTTAAACTAACATAATTCACAGACAAGTTGATAAATTAGACTTATGTGCAACACCTGGGTATCTTTACTGGGGAAACGTTTCATCACACAGTGGTTTCATCAGTCCTATACAAAGAAGAATGGTGAAGAACAGGAGGAGTTTGAGGAAATCAGTCCCTCGGTCTGGAGTCGATGTAATAAGTCCATCAGTCTTGAAAAAATGCAGCATATGCTGGAAGTGGCTTATATACTGTAGACAGGTGAGGTGAAGCAGTCGCAGGCGATATCACAGTGGACAAATCTACATGTGGAAGTAGGTCATGACTATAGGTTAGGCAAATGAATAATTCCCTGTATCAAGAGAATTCTTCACTCCTAAATATCTGAATACATTCACCTCCTCCATACTCTCTCCCTCTAATCTGATATCCAATCTTTCGTTACCTATTTTTTGTTACCCTCATAACCTTACTCTTTCTTATATTCACTTTTAATTTTCTTCTTTTACATACCCTACCAAATTCATCCACCAACCTCTGCAACCTCTCTTCAGAATCTCCCAAAAGCACAGTGTCATCAGCAAAGAGCAACTGTGACAACTCCCACTTTGTCTTAGATTCTTTATCTTTTAACTCCACACCTCTTTCCAAGACCCTCGCATTCACTTCTCTTACAACTCCATCTATAAATATAATGAACAACCACGGTGACATCACACATCCTTGTCTAAGGCCTACTTTTACTGGGAAATAATCTCCCTCTCTTCTACATACTCTAACTTGAGCCTCACTATCCTCGTAAAAACTCTTCACTGCTTTCGGTAACCTACCTCCTATACCATACACCTGCAACATCTGCCACATTGCCCCCTATCAACACTGTCATACGTCTTTTCCATATCCATAAATGCCACAAAACCCTCTTTACCCTTATCTAAATACTGTTCACCCATATGTTTCACTGTAAACACTTAGTCTACACACTCCCTACCTTTTCTAAAGCCTCCTTGTTCATCTGCTATCCTATTCTCCGTCTTACTCTTAATTCTTTCAATAATAACTCTACCATACATTTTACCAGGTATACTCAACAGACTTATCCCCTATAATTTTTGCACCCTCTTTTGTCCCCTTTGCCTTTATATAAAGGAACTATGCATGCTCTCTGCCAATCTCTAGGTACCTTACCCTCTTCCATATATTTATTAAATAAAAGCATTAACCACTCCAAAACTATATCCCCACCTGCTTTTAATATTTCTATCTTTATCCCATCAATCCCGGCTGCCTTACTCCCTTTCATTTTACCTACTGCCTCACGAACTTTCCCCACACTCACAACTGGCTCTTCCTCACTCCTACAAGATGTTGTTCCTCCTTGCCCTATACACGAAATCACAGCTTCCCTATCTTCATCGACATTTAACAATTCCTCAAAATATTCCCTCCATCTTCCCAATACCTCTAACTCTCCATTTAATAACTCTCCTCTCCTATTTTTAACTGACAAATCCATTTGTTCTCTAGGTTTCTTCAACTTATTAATCTCACTCCAAAACTTTTTCTTATTTTCAACGAAATTTGTTGATAACATCTCACTCACTCTCTCATTTGCTCTCTTTTTACATTGCTTCACCACCCTCTTAACCTCTCTCTTTTTCTCCATAGACTCTTCCCTCCTTGCATCACTTCTACTTTGTAAAAACTTCTCATATGCTAACTTTTTCTCCCCTTTCTACTCTCTTTACATCATCATTCCACCAATCGCTCCTCTTCCCTCCTGCACCCACTTTCCTGTAACCACAAACTTCTGCTGAACACTCTAACACTACATTTTTAAACCTACCCCATACCTCTTCGACCCCATTGCCTATGCTCTCATTAGCCCATCTATCCTCCAATAGCTGTTTATATCTTACCCTAACTGCCTCCTCTTTTAGTTTATAAACCTTCACCTCTCTCTTCCCTGATGCTTCTATTCTCCTTGTATCCCATCTACCTTTTACTCTCAGTGTAGCTACAACTAGAAAGTGATCTGATATATCTGTGGCCCCTCTATAAACATGTACATCCTGAAGTCTACTCAACAGTCTTTTATCTACTAATACATAGTCCAACGAACTACTGTCATCATGCCCTACATCATATCTTGTATACTTATTTATCCTCTTTTTCTTAAAATGTATATTACCTATAACCAAAGTCCTTTCCATACAAAGTTCAATCAAAGGGCTCCCATTATCATTTACACCTGGCACCCCAAACTTACCTACCACACCCTCTCTAAATGTTTCTCCTACTTCAGCATTCAGGTCAACTACCACAATTACTCTCTCACTTGGTTCAAAAGTTCCTACACACTCGCTTAACATCTCCCAAAATCTCTCTCTCTCCTCTACATTCCTCTCTTCTCCAGGTGCATACACGCTTATTATGACCCACTTTTTGCATCCGACTCTTATTTTAATCCACATGATCCTTGAATTTATATTATATTATTTTAATATTATCTTTATTTACTACAAGTACATGTGCTCCGCATGTCGGGAAAATTAGGTCAGTGTCCCAGGATGCGACCCACACCAGTCCACTAACACCCAGGTACCCATTTTACTGATGGGGAACATAGACAACAGGTGGAAAGAAACACGTCCAATGTTTCTACTCTGGCTGGGAATCGAACTCAGACCAAATCATACACCGGCCGGGATTGAACCCGCGGTCAGAGAGTCTCAAAACTCCAGCCCGTCGCGTTAGCCACTAGACCAGCTAACCACAATAAGATTCGTCCAACTAGGTATATTTCTACACCATAGGAAGGTTAGCACAGGCACCTCTGTGACCACACCCTCGCCGTGTGAAGCGAAAGCGTTAGCCACTCGAATTTATACATTTTTATTCCCTCTTCCCCTTCCATAACACACACACACACACACACATATATATATATATATATATATATATATATATATATATATATATATATATATATATATATATATATATATTATATATATATGAGGAGGAAAAAGGATAAGTAAGGACGAATTATGGAGAAGGGGTAGGTGAGGAGAGGGAGTAATATTTGTGGAGGAAGGGTAGGTAAGGAGAAGGGGTAATAATAGGCCCATCCACTTCGGCGTACATTAATAAAGGTGTGTGTGTTGTGTTATGCATAACACCAGCCATCACAGACACGCTTGTACACAAGATACATACCTGTATGACTGTGAATTGATGTTAGTTATATTTTTGTAACTCTCATTTTTTTGCAGCGCGAGAGGCAAGTTATTTCGGCTAGATGTTTGGGGAAGATGTTTCAGCTAGATGTTTGGGCGAGATGTTTCGGCTAGATGTTTGGGCGAGATGTTTCAGCTAGATGTTTGGGCGAGATGTTAAGATGTGAGGCGCCTCCTGGAGAAGGTTGTCAGCTCCAGGAGACAGTGTCCTGCCGTAGTTAGTTTTCAGATGTAACTAGGTTAGATTTACGGTATCCAGTGTAAGGATGTTTTTATCAGTCTTGAATATAGAATACCTCTGGGGTCACCCAGTCTTCTCTTCAGGGAGATCACTCAGGATCTTTGGTCTTGGGAAGTCCTCCTTGTGTATGAAATGTAGGACTCTGTTGGAGAGACATCCTGTTGGTCTTGTGGGGAGGTGTGTTGATGTCTTGGCGCCTACAACATTAGCCGGTAGTTTATCCCATTCTGTTATAATTCTATTCGTAAAAAAAGGCATTTGTAAGCATTCTTGTTGCATTTTCTGCCTCCCAGATTCATCCCATTGTTTCTGGTTATGGACTCATTCAGTACTTCAAATTGTTCATGTTGGAGTGTGAAGTTGAATGCATCGAGTCAGATGTGGTTGCTGCACTCACAACCCACAGTGCTGCAGTCACTACCCCCAGTGCTGCACTCACTACATACAGATGCTGCACTCACTACCCACAGTGCTGCAGTCACTACCCCCAGTGCTGCACTCACTACATACAGATGCTGCACTCACAACCCACAGTGCTGCAGTCACTACCCACAGTTCTGCACTCACTACCCACAGAATTTCTTACTGTTCACAAAAAGAGAAATCATATTACAACTCAGTGAGAGAAAAAACTTAATGATGGCAGCAACAATGTTGTACTTGATGTCTCATAATGTTGATACAGTAGGATGGTAAGTGAGAAGATCGCAGTCAGTGATGTTAGTTCGGGAGGATTTTCTGTCTGATATATAAAGCTGTTATTGTTAGATACTTGTCGCTTCTTTAGTTCATAAAGCCTTGTATTGTGCCAAAACAAAAGCATTCACATTGCTAAACTCACAAATTATGATGTAGTCACTTAGCCTTAATACCATAATCTGTAAGGATTTAATGTTAAGAATTAATCTAAGTCTGCCCGAAATGCCTAGCCATGCTAGGTGTCCTAGTGGCCCCCTCTGTAATTAGTATTTTATAACATGTAAACCACACAATACCCAAAACCTGTAAACCCCACATTGTAACCCTTATAGAGAATAATCTTGAATTGAATTGAATTGCGTCGACTTCCTGTTGGATATGTAGACGTAGCATTCTGACTGTCCCTCAGTCTGTTGCCTGTGATAAAGCGAAGAGCCTTATTCTGTAACATATTGGTTTTCGTTATTAGTGACATGGGCACACAAGGATATTCAAGCATAGGTCTTATCATATTATATAGATGTTTCTTGATATGAGAGAGGGTCTGGTTAAACCTGTATATCTGACTAAGTCGGACTTTTTCTAAGTTCGCCTTCGTATAGATGTGTGATGTAGAGTGGAGTAATCTGTTTACCTCATAGATCAGGATCTCATTCGGGTTTTTGATGGTGATAGGTGTGCCTCTGATAGCCAAGAAGAGTATCGAGAAGGAGAACGTAGAATATAACTTTGGTATAACTGTGTCTAGCATTAGGAATAATATTAGGAGAGAAGTAAATAACGAAAATGATTGTTATAGGAATGCAGTTAGAAGCCTGAGTAGATCTATAACCCACTATGATAACATGAACGTAGATAAGTATGTTTATGGAGCAACTTGCAATGTGAACAGACTGACTGATGTTGTAGTGGCCAGGCTTAGGCTTGGTTACAAGTACTTCTGGCAGTTTGGGAGACACACAGATGATGATCAAACTAAATGTAAATTATGTGATCAGGCATATGGTCACTCTCTTGAACACTATGTGCTTAATTGTCCACTTATTGAGGAATACAGAGACAGACAGTATAATAACCTATGTGACATGTCAAGATATCTTATTAATGAAAATAAGATACCAGATATACTAAGCAAATTTCCTAAATTTGCTTGTAACAGATAAGTGAACTATAGATATGTAGATATAAATCCATATGTATTCCTGTTAACCCTTTGGGGCCTAGTTCCTATGCCTTTTGTGTATCCATATGCTCTCGCGCTACCGTCCACAGGATGGATATGGGGTGCACAATAAACTAGCCACTTCGGTGGCAAAATCTAATCTAATCTCTGAAGGAGATACTCGCAATGTTTACCGTTGTTGTGGCATAACATACGATTGTGCTGATTAGGACCTTATCTGTATTGGTGGTGATTCTCCATTTCTTCTCCCGGTTGGCCGTTCTTCGCAGTTCCGTATTTATTTTATCTATGTTTGACATGTCCTCGATCAGCACATCCACATCATAATGGAACGGATATAATTGATAAATAGTTTTGAAAATCATTTATAACGTCTGTCAGACACTGCTACATCATGGGATCTTGATTCAAGGAATTCTTCAGCACTTGTCCAACCTTCGGACGAAGACCTACTTACACTAGTGGATGGTCCCACTGTGACTCCGCCTCCTCCTGTTTCCACTCACCTGACTACAGTATATAAGCCACTTCTCCGGCCATATGCTGTACTTTCTACAAAATTGATGGACTAAACACATCGATTCCAGGCTGAGGGACTGATTACCTCAAACTCCTACTCTCCTTACCCCCTTTCTGCTTTGTATCAGACTGATGAAGCCACTGTGTGGCGACAAGTTTCCTTAATAAACATTCCATATGTTCTGTACCAAGATACCATTATGTTCCAGTGTCTGACAGAGTGAATATTAAAATGATATCAAATACCAGGGAATTTCACTATATTTTCCCAGAGGTTGTTTTATATAAATATATATATATATATATTATATATATATATATATATATATTATATATATATATATATATATATATATATATATATATATATATATATAATATGTGCGTGCGTTAGTCATTCAGAGTCGTGAGTGGTGTAGACTCGATCCTCCGGCCACTAAAATCTGACACACACGATGCTCTGGCTGGCTCACCACTTGAAGGAGAGAAGTGTTGTAAGGATGAGAGAGATGAGGAATAAGCGGATGAAGAGTGACTCATGTTGACTGAGGGAGAAGACGTGAATGATGGGTTAACACGACCATGATGGTGTGAGGGTAGAGTGGGAGGCAGGGTGAGAGGGAGGCAGGGTAGAGAGGGAGGTAGGGTGAGAGGGAGTCAGGGTAGAGAGGGAGGCAGGGTGAGAGGGAGTCAGGGTAGAGAGGGAGGCAGGGTGAGAGGGAGGCAGAGAAGAGAGGGAGGCAGGGTGAGAGGGAGGCAGGGTAGAGAGGGAGGCAGGGTGAGAGGGAGGCAGAGAAGAGAGGGAGGCAGGGTGAGAGGGAGGCAGGGTAGAGAGGGAGGCAGGGTGAGAGGGAGGCAGAGAAGAGAGGGAGGCAGGGTGAGAGGGAGGCAGGGTAGAGAGGGAGGCAGGGTGAGAGGGAGGCAGAGAAGAGAGGGAGGCAGGGTGAGAGGGAGGCAGGGTAGAGAGGGAGGCAGGGTGAGAGGGAGGCAGAGAAGAGAGGGAGGCAGGGTGAGAGGGAGGCAGGGTAGAGAGGGAGGCAGGGTGAGAGGGAGGCAGAGAAGAGAGGGAGGCAGGGTGAGAGGGAGGCAGGGTAGAGAGGAAGGCAGGGTAGAGAGGGAGGCAGGGTAGAGAGGGAGGCAGGGTAAGAGGGAGGCAGGGTAGAGAGGAAGGCAGGGTAAGAGGGAGGCAGGTTAGAGAGGGAGGGAGACCTGGGGGTCGGGGGGAGGGAGTCTACATGGAGGGTGTTCCGGGGGGTCAACGCCCCCGCGGCCCGGCCCATGACCAGGCCTCCCGGTGGACCAGGGCCTGATCAACCAGGCTGTTACTGGTGGCCGCACACAATCCAACATACGAACCACAGCCCGGCTCTCGAAGACAGCCAGGGGTCTGTTAGTAACATCTCTTATGCATGTTGGAAGGCTGTTGAACAGCCTTGGGCCCCTGACACTTATGTTGTATCTTAGTGTACTCATGGCGCCCCTGCTTTTCAGTGAGGATATGTTGCACAGTCTGTCTAGTGTTTTCCTTTCATATGAAGTGATTTTCGTTTGCAGATTTGGAAACATTTGGATTTTCTATATGCAGATTATGATGTATCTTTCTCGTCTATGTTCCAGGGAGTACAAGTCAAGAGACTCCAAACATTCCCAGTAATTTTGGTACTTGAGTAAACTTGTATGTGCAGTGAAGGTTCTCTGTACATTCTATAGATCTGCAATTTCATCTGTTTTGAATGGTGCTGCTAGTGTGCAGCAGCATTCCAGCCTACAGAGAACCAATGAATAAAAATAACAATTACTGACATGGTATTCCTTGTTTTCAGATTTCTCATTATCAATCCTATCATTTTCTTTGCAGATGTGATAGTGACACTGTTGTGATCCTTGAGGGTGAGATCCTCTGACATTAACACTCCCAGTCCTTCATGTTACTTCCTCGTTCTGTTGTGTAGTTAGAGGTTATATTATACTCCGTTCTAGATATTATTTCATAAAGTTTTTCCATAACAGATTAATGGAAATTTGTGCTGTGGTTTATATCTCTTTCCATGTCTAATATGAGGATAAGGAACAGGATAGGATAGGGGCGAGTAGTGTGGAAAAGAGTTCTTCACTATGGCAGCCTCCAACTTAACTCTGTTTACCACTACTCTTCGTGTTCATTTGGTTAGAAAGTTGAAGATCCATCTGTCCACTTTTCCATTGATTCTTGTAGCACGCATATGGTGCGCTACTACACCATGAGCACACTTCACGAAGGCTTTCGTAAAGTTTGTGTATAGTACATCTGCATTCAGTTTGTCCTCCATTACCTCGGGGACCATGTCATAATTGTTTACTAGTTGGGAGAGGCTTGTTGGTGATCATCCTTCTTAAAACTCTTTCAGCGTTTTTATAGTGTGGGATGTTAGTGATATCGGTCTATAATTCTTTGCAATTGCTTTACTTCCATTTTTATGGAGTGGGGCTTTGTTTGTTGTTTTTAGCGAATGTGGAATGACACCTGTGTCCATGCTCCCTCTCCTTGGCATATTTAAGGCATGTGAAAGAGGTGTATTGAAATTCTTGATAAACGTGGATTTCCATGAGTCTGGGCCTGGTGCATGTTGTCAATTGTTTTTTTAAAAGTACAATGGATTTAGGGCTATGTTAGAAATTTGGCATATACTGACAGGGTTTTGAGGCTCGTTCATAAATAATGCATTTAGATGACAATCTTCAAATCGCTTGTGCTCTCTAGGCTGGAATACTGCTGTACACTAACGGCCTCCTTCAAGCCTGGCGACAATGCAGACCTGGAGAGTGTACAAAGAACTTTCACAGCATACATAAGTACGATAAGGCACCTAAATTACTGGGAACGGTTGAAGGTCCTTGATCTGTATTCCCTGGACCGCAGGCGAGAGAGATACATGATAATATACACTTGGAAGGTCCTGGATGGATTGGTACCAAACCTACACACGAAAATCACTCCATATGAAAGCAAAAGACTCGGCAGGAGATGCAACATTCCCCCGATGAAAAGCAGGGGCGCCACGAGTACACTGAGAGACAACACAGTAAGTGTCAAGGGCCCAAGACTGTTCAACTGCCTCCGAGCATACATAAGGGGGATTACCAATAGACCCCTGACTGTCTTCAAGAAGGTGCTGGACAGGCACCTAAAGTCAGTACCTGACCAACCGGGCTGTGGTTCGTAAGTCAGTTGGGGTGTGGCAAGCAGTAACAGCCTGGTTGATCAGGCCCTGATCCACCATGAGGCCTGGTCTAAGACCAGGCCGCGGGGGCGTTCACCCTCGAAACCCTCTGCAGGTAAACTCCAGGTACATAATATTTTTTTATGATACTTTTATTTCTTTCTAATTTGTGCACAATAACACTGTGATAACACTGTGATAACACTGTGATAACACTGTGATAACACTGTGATAACACTGTGATAACACTGTGATAACACTGTGTGATAACACTGTGTGATAACACTGTGTGACAACACTGTGATAACACTGTGATAACACTGTGATAACACTGTGATAACACTGTGATAACACTGTGTGATAACACTGTGTGATAACACTGTGTGATAACACAGTGTGATAACACTGTGATAACACTGTGATAACACTGTGTGATAACACTGTGTGATAACACTGTGATAACACTGTGATAACACTGTGATAACACTGGGATAACACTGTGATAACACTGTGATAACACTGTGATAACACTGTGTGATAACACTGTGTGATAACACTGTGTGATAACACTGTGATAACACTGTGTGATAACACTGTGATAACACTGTGTGATAACACTGTGATAACACTGTGTGATAACACTGTGA
>NC_069458.1:14525945-14615945 GCF_026875155.1 Cherax quadricarinatus | reverse complement strand
CACACACACACAAACACACACACACACACACACACACACACACACACACACACACACACACACAACTAACACACGCACACACAGGAGATAGGATGTTCCAGAGATGGGACACAGAAACAAGGGGTCACAATTGGAAGCTGAAAACTCAGATGAGTCAAAGGGATGTTAGGAAGTATTTCTTCAGCCACAGAGTTGTTAGGAAGTGGAAAAGTTTCATGTTTTCCTGTTTAGTGCCCCTCCCTCTCTTCCTCCCCTCTCATTTTTCCTGTTTAGTGCCCCTCCCTCTCTTCCTCCCCTCTCATTTTTCCTGTTTAGTGCCCCTCCCTCTCTTCCTCCCTCTCATTTTTCCTGTTTAGTGCCCCTCCCTCTCTTTCTCCCCCTCTCATGTTTTCCTGTTTAGTGCCCCTCCCTCTCTTCCCCCCTCTCATGTTTTCCTGTTTAGTGCCCCTCCCTCTCTTCCTCCCCTCTCATGTTTTCCTGTTTAGTGCCCCTCCCTCTCTTCCCCCTCTCATATTTTCTTGTTTAGTGCCCCTCCCTCTCTTCCCCCTCTCATATTTTCCTGTTTAGTGCCCTCCCTCTTTCCCCCCTCTCATATTTTCCTGTTTAGTGCCCTCCCTCTCTTCCCCCTCTCATGTTTTCCTGTTTAGTGCCCCTCCCTCTCTCCCCTCCTATTTTCCTGTTTAGTGCCCCTCCCTCTCTTCCCCCCTCTCATGTTTTCCTGTTTAGTGCCCCTCCCTCTTCCCCTCTCATATTTCCTGTTTAGTGCCCTCCCTCTCTCCTCTCTCATATTTTCCTGTTTAGTGCCCCTCCCTCTCTTCCCCCTCTCATTTTTCCTGTTTAGTGCCCTCCCTCTCTCCCCTCTCATATTTTCCTGTTTAGTGCCCCTCCCTCTCTCCTCTCTCATATTTTCCTGTTTAGTGCCCCTCCCTCTCTTCCCCATCTCATATTTTCTGTTTAGTGCCCCTCCCTCTCTTCCCCCATCTCATATTTTCCTGTTTAGTGCCCCTCCCTCTCTTCCCCATCTCATATTTTCCTGTTTAGTGCCCTCCCTCTCTTCCCCCTCTCATGTTTCCTGTTTAGTGCCCTCCCTCTCTCCCCTCTCATATTTACCTGTTTAGTGCCCTCCTCTCTTCCCCCATCTCATATTTTCCTGTTTAGTGCCCCTCCCTCTCTTCCCCTCTCATGTTTTCCTGTTTAGTGCCCCTCCCTCTCTCCCCTCTGATATTTTCCTGTTTAGTGCCCCTCCCTCTCTCCCCTCTCATATTTTCCTGTTTAGTGCCCTCCCTCTCTTCCCCATCTCATATTTTCCTGTTTAGTGCCCCTCCCTCTCTTCCCCCTCTCATGTTTTCCTGTTTAGTGCCCTCCCTCTCTTCCCCCTCTCATGTTTTCCTGTTTAGTTACCTCCTCTCTTCCCCCTTCTCATATTTTCCTGTTTAGTGCCCCTCCCTCTCTTCCCCTCTCATGTTTTCTGTTAGTGCCCCTCCCTCTCTTCCCCCATCTCATGTTTTCCTGTTAGTGCCCTCCCTCTCTTCCCCCCTCTCATGTTTTCCTGTTAGTGCCCTCCCTCTCTTCCCCATCTCATGTTTTCCTGTTTAGTGCCCCTCCCTCTCTTCCCCCTCTCATGTTTTCCTGTTTAGTGCCCCTCCCTCTCTTCCCCCTCTCATGTTTTCCTGTTTAGTGTCCCTCCCTCCTTCTTGACAGAGAGTATAGTAGTCAGTCTTAGGTTTGGTTACTAGTACTTCTGGCAGTCTGAGAGATAGACAGATGGTCAATCCAAATATAAAGTATGTGGCCAGCCTTGTGGCCACTATCATGTATGTGGCCAGCCTTATGGCCACTATCATGTATGTGGCCAGCCTTGTGGTCACTATCATGTATGTGGCCAGCCTTGTGGCTACTATCATGTATGTGGCCAGCCTTGTGGCCACTATCATGTATGTGGCCAGCCTTGTGGCCACTATCATGTATGTGGCCAGCCTTGTGGTCACTATCATGTATGTGGCCAGCCTTGTGGTCACTATCATGTATGTGGCCAGCCTTGTGCTCACTAACATGCATGTGGCCAGCCTTGTGCTCACTATCATGTATGTGGCCAGCCTTGTGGCCACTATCATGTATGTGGCCAGCCTTGTGCTCACTAACATGCATGTGGCCAGCCTTGTGGCTACTATCATGTATGTGGCAAGCCTTGTGGTCACTATCATGTATGTGGCCAGCCTTGTGGCTACTATCATGTATGTGGCCAGCCTTGTGGTCACTATCATGTATGTGGCCAGCCTTGTGGTCACTATCATGTATGTGGCCAGCCTTGTGGTCACTATCATGTATGTGGCCAGCCTTGTGGCTACTATCATGTATGTGGCCAGCCTTGTGGTCACTATCATGTATGTGGCCAGCCTTGTGCTCACTATCATGTATGTGGCCAGCCTTGTGGTCACTATCATGTATGTGGCCAGCCTTGTGGTCACTATCATGTATGTGGCCAGCTTGTGGCTACTATCATGTATGTGGCCAGCCTTGTGGTCACTATCATGTATGTGGCCAGCCTTGTGGCTACTATCATGTATGTGGCCAGCCTTGTGGCTACTATCATGTATGTGGCCAGCCTTGTGGCCACTATCATGTATGTGGCCAGCCTTGTGGCCACTATCATGTATGTGGCCAGCCTTGTGGTCACTATCATGTATGTGGCCAGCCTTGTGGTCACTATCATGTATGTGGCCAGCCTTGTGGTCACTATCATGTATGTGGCCAGCCTTGTGGCTACTATCATGTATGTGGCCAGCCTTGTGGTCACTATCATGTATGTGGCCAGCCTTGTGGCTACTATCATGTATGTGGCCAGCCTTGTGGTCACTATCATGTATGTGGCCAGCTTGTGGCTACTATCATGTATGTGGCCAGCCTTGTGGTCACTATCATGTATGTGGCCAGCCTTGTGGTCACTATCATGTATGTGGCCAGCCTTGTGCTCACTATCATGTATGTGGCCAGCCTTGTGCTCACTATCATGTATGTGGCCTGCCTTGTGGTCACTATCATGTATGTGGCCAGCCTTGTGGTCCATCATGTATGTGGCCAGCCTTGTGGCTACTATCATGTATGTGGCCAGCCTTGTGGTCACTATCATGTATGTGGCCAGCCTTGTGCTCACTATCATGTATGTGGCCAGCCTTGTGGTCACTATCATGTATGTGGCCAGCCTTGTGGTCACTATCATGTATGTGGCCAGCCTTGTGGCTACTATCATGTATGTGGCCAGCCTTGTGGTCACTATCATGTATGTGGCCAGCCTTGTGGCTACTATCATGTATGTGGCCAGCCTTGTGGTCACTATCATGTATGTGGCCAGCCTTGTGGCTACTATCATGTATGTGGCCAGCCTTGTGGTCACTATCATGTATGTGGCCAGCCTTGTGCTCACTATCAGTATGTGGCCAGCCTTGTGGTTCACTATCATGTATGTGGCCAGCCTTGTGGCTACTATCATGTATGTGGCCAGCCTTGGTGCTCACTATCATGTATGTGGCCAGCCTTGTGGTCACTATCATGTATGTGGCCAGCCTTGTGCTCACTATCATGTATGTGGCCAGCCTTGTGGTCACTATCATGTATGTGGCCAGCCTTGTGCTCACTATCATGTATGTGGCCAGCCTTGTGGTCACTATCATGTATGTGGCCGCTTGTGGTCATATCATGTATGTGGCCAGCCTTGTGGTCACTATCATGTATGTGGCAGCCTTGTGGTCACTATCATATATGTGGCCAGCTTTGTGCTCACTATCATGTATGTGGCCAGCCTTGTGGTCACTATCATATATGTGGCCAGCCTTGTGGTCACTATCATATATGTGGCCAGTCTTGTGCTCACTATCATGTATGTGGCCAGCCTTGTGCTCACTATCATGTATGTGGCCAGCCTTGTGGTCACTATCATGTATGTGGCCAGCCTTGTGTTCACTATCATGTATGTGGCCAGCCTTGTGCTCACTATCATGTATGTGGCCAGCCTTGTGGCCACTATCATGTATGTGGCCAGCCTTGTGCCCACTATCATGTATGTGGCCAGCCTTGTGGCCACTATCATGTATGTGGCCAGCCTTGTGGCCACTATCATGTATGTGGCCAGCCTTGTGGCCACTATCATGTATGTGGCCAGCCTTGTGGTCACTATCATGTATGTGGCCAGCCTTGTGCTCACTATCATGTATGTGGCCAGCCTTGTGCTCACTATCATGTATGTGGCCAGCCTTGTGGCCACTATCATGTATGTGGCCAGCCTTGTGCTCACTATCATGTATGTGGCCAGCACTTGTGCTCACTTATCATGTATGTGGCCAGCCTTGTGCTCACTATCATGTATGTGGCCAGCCTTGTGCTCACTATCATGTATGTGGCCAGCCTTGTGCTCACTATCATGTATGTGGCCAGCCTTGTGCTCACTATCATGTATGTGGCCAGCCTTGTGGTCACTATCATGTATGTGGCCAGCCTTGTGCTCACTATCATGTATGTGGCCAGCCTTGTGCTCACTATCATGTATGTGGCCAGCCTTGTGGTCACTATCATGTATGTGGCCAGCCTTGTGGTCACTATCATGTATGTGGCCAGCCTTGTGCTCACTATCATGTATGTGGCCAGCCTTGTGGTCACCACCATAAGCACTATGTGCCTAATTATCCACATATTAAAGAATATAACGATATACAGTATGTCAGTCTATGTGATATGTCAAGATATCTTATTAATGAAATTATGATACCAGATATATTCAACAAATTTCCTTAATTTCTTTGCAACAGAAAAGCGAACTATAGATGTAAATTTAGATGTATTCCTGTTAATCCATTTGGGGACGTAGTTCCTAGGCCTTTGTGTATCCATATGCGCTTGTGCTGCCCTCCACAGGATGGATGTGGAGTGCACAATAAACTAGCCACTACGGTGGCAAGATACAATTTTTCCTGCTCTACCCAATCCTTCCCTCTTGTGGATCTTACATCCCCTCCCCAACCCTCCTCTCCCTACTTATGCACACTCACGTGTGGTTAGTTAGTTTAATATGTTTATTATGCACCCCATACCCATCCTGTGGGCGGTAGTCAAAAGATTACAGAGGTACATAATTGGTCCAGGGACTGGACTCCAAAGTTTTGATAGCTGAGCAAGTTACAAAGGTAATGAACTAGATCTGGTCATAATCATGACCAAGTTACAAAGGTAATGAGCTCCAGGTAGAGCTGGTCACACTCATGAATAATTGCAAAGGTAATGAATGATAAACACGTTATGACATGATTACAATCATAGACAAATTACAGAGTAATGAGCAGTTAACATAGTAGGGAATTCATCCATTGCCCCAACAACAGATGTTGCTAGGTGCCTGTCTCTCCTCGGTAGACAGCCATTGCAAACAGCAGCAAGTTGCCCCGGGATCTGCTGCTTGCACGAGCACCATCGACCCTCACCAAGAGGTCCAAGAAGCCAGTGACTCCGTTAACAGCCCGTGTGGGAAGTGAGTGTGCTACCATCCAAGCTACGGGACAACCACCCAAGCTACGGGACAACCACCTGAGTTACGGGACAACCACCCGAGTTACCGGGACAACCACCCGAGTTACGGGACAACCACCCGAGCTACGGTTGGGAAGCTGCATCTGGTGGCTGATAAACAATCACAATGACTCGGTTTTGGTTCTCAGTGTTTATTGGCGAGACTTCAAGTACATCATATGTGGTATTCAACAACTCTGTATAAATCAGCGTCTCTGACAATCATGCTAATATTCTACATTATTCACTTTCTAAGTGCCAGTTATTTACATATCAGGAAGTAGGGCTCAGCACTTGTCCGTACTGTACTGCAGCTGCCACTTTCAGGACCACGAGATTAAAATGTGTGATTCCTGCCGATGTTGCATGTTATTTTCTATAGAATTAGCCACACAACACATTCTTGTGTCATCGGGGAATTCACTCATACTGTACTTTCTTTCCTTGTTGTGGATATTAAAATCCACACGAGTTCAAACCCCACTCGTGTAGGGAGTGAATATTTTAGACTAAATAGTCATATAAGGGGAGAGACTGGTGGGTTTTTGAGTACTTCTAGTCAACTAAAATTTTTATACACTGTCTTCGTGATCGAACTTTCACAAATTTTGACAATGTATAAATTAGACACAGTCATTGCCCACTCTTTTCCTAGGCAATATGTTCCATATCATCCCTTAGACGTAATTAGATCCATAGCTGTCCTGAGCTTATCTAGCAGCAGTGTCACTTGCCCCTCCCCAAACATCGTACTCACAACGTTGCAGTAAACAGGTACCTGGCAGTTAGCCATTTATTGTGAGTTGCATTCTGGGAACACCTGACAGAATTACAATAAGTATAAAACTTACTTATGATTATATAAATGGCTCACGAAATTGTAATAACACGATTGTGAACGAACCATGGAACAGAGGGAGGGGGTAATAATATAATATATTCATTTGCTATATGTACAAGGTATACAGACCATAGCTGACATCAGTGACATACTGCTATATAGAAAGTTGCTTGTTATGATGAGCATTTCCCGCAAATTATGTCAGTTGTGTCCCAGGATGTGACCCACACCAGTCCACTAACACCCAGGATGTGACCCACACCAGTCCACTAACACCCAGGATGTGACCCACACCAGTCCACTAACACCCAGGATGTGACCCCCACCAGTCCACTAACACCCAGGATGTGACCCACACCAGTCCACTAACACCCAGGATGTGACCACCACCAGTCCACTAACACCCAGGATGTGACCCACACCAGTCCACTAACACCCAGGATGTGACCCACACCAGTCCACTAACACCCAGGATGTGACCCACACCAGTCCACTAACACCCAGGATGTGACCCACACCAGTCCACTAACACCCAGGATGCGACCCACACCAGTTCACTAATACCCAGGATGCGACCCACACCACTCCCCTAACACCCAGGATGCGACCCACACCAGTCCACTAATACCCAGGATGCGACCCACACCAGTCCACTAACACCCAGGATGTGACCCACACCAGTCCACTAACACCCAGGATGTGACCCACACCAGTCCACTAACACCAGGATGTGACCCACACCAGTCCACTAACACCCAGGATGTGACCCACACCAGTCCACTAACACCCAGGATGCGACCCACACCAGTCCATTAACACCCAGGATGTGACCCACACCAGTCCACTAACACCCAGGATGTGACCCACACCAGTCCACTAACACCCAGGATGTGACCCACACCAGTCCACTAACACCCAGACTGTGTCCCACACCAGTCCACTAACACCCAGGATGTGACCCACACCAGTCCACTAACACCCAGGATGTGACCCACACCAGTCCACTAACACCCAGGATGTGACCCACACCAGTCCACTAACACCCAGGATGTGACCCACACCAGTCCACTAACACCCAGGATGTGACCCACACCAGTCCACTAACACCCAGGATGCGACCCACACCAGTCCATTAACACCCAGGATGTGACCCACACCAGTCCATTAACACAGAGGATGTGACCCACACCAGTCCATTAACACCCAGGATGTGACCCACACCAGTCCACATCCTGGGTGTTAGTGGACTGGTGTGGGTCACATCCTGGGTGTTAGTGGACTGGTGTGGGTCACATCCTGGGACAAAACTGACATAATTTGCTGGAAATGCTCACCATAACAAGCAACTTTCTATACAGTAGTATGTCACTGATGTCAGCTATGGTCTGTATACCTTGTACATGTAGTAAATAAAGATATATTATTATTATTATTATTATTATTATTATTATTATTATTATTATTATTATTATTATTATTATTATTATTATTATTGTTGTTGTTATTATAACACCTTCCTAGCCATAATCAATGCTAGGACACGAGGATCCTAACCCCATTGCTGAGCGCGCATAATATTAGCTGGAGGCGTTGTGAGTCGTCCACAACATGTTAGCTGTGGTTGATCTCTGAACTCTTCACGTGATCTTTAAGTGGCTTGTTAACCATAGAGGTGATCTTTAAGTGGCTTGTTAACCATAGAGGTGATCTTTAAGTGGCTTGTTAACCATAGAGGTGATCTTTAAGTGGCTTGTTAACCATAGAGGTGATCTTTAAGTGGTTTGTTAACCAAAGAGGTGATCTTTAAGTGGCTTGTTAACCAAAGAGGTGATCTTTAAGTGGCTTGTTAACCAAAGAGGTGATCTTTAAGTGACTTGTTAACCATAGAGGTGATCTTTAAGTGGCTTGCTAGCCATAGAGGTGATCTTTAAGTGGCTTGTTAACCAAAGAGGTGATCTTTAAGTGGCTTGTTAACCATAGAGGTGATCTTTAAGTGGCTTGTTAACCAAAGAGGTGATCTTTAAGTGGCTTGTTAACCATAGAGGTGATCTTTAAGTGGCTTGCTAGCCATAGAGGTGATCTATAAGTGGCTTGTTAACCAAAGAGGTGATCTTTAAGTGGCTTGTTAACCAAAGAGGTGATCTTTAAGTGGCTTGTTAACCACAGAGGTGATCTTTAAGTGGCATGCTAGCCATAGAGGTGATCTTTAAGTGGCTTGCTAGCCATAGAGGTGATCTTTAAGTGGCTTGCTAGCCATAGAGGTGATCTTTAAGTGGCTTGCTAGCCATAGAGGTGATCTTTAAATGCCCTCTAATACAAACAAGGGTTATAAATGCCCTCTAATACAAACAAGGGTTATAAATGTCCTCTAATACAAACAAGGGTTATAAATGCCCTCTAATACAAACAAGGGTTATAAATGCCCTCTAATACAAACAAGAGTTATAAATGAAAATAGATGGTATAAAATACCGACATAATGGAAACATAAACATATATGCAGTTTAATGTGATCCTTTATTGACAACGTTTCACCCACACAGTGGGCTTTTTCAAGTCACACACGGATCTACCCGTGTATGACTTGAAAAAGCCCACTGTGTGGGTGAAACGTTGTCAATAAAGGATCACATTATACTGCATTTGTGTTTATATTTCCATTGTGTCGGTATTTTATACCATTTATTTCCGGGGTGGAAGGTACGGGAGTATTTATAGTCAGGTTCAGAATGTTGAGGTCAGGTGGAGAATGCTGCATCTGATGATCTACCGGGTGGGGTTATAGAGTCTTGGGTAGCTTGGCAGGGGTATTGGACAAGTTGTGAGTAGACCTTCTGCAGTGTTCTATATTCTTATGTGGGATAGCGATGAAGAAGTTTCTTGGCAAGTGGTTCAGCTATGTTATAGAAGCCGTTGTTCTGGTTGAAATTGTTGGTTATAGAGATAAGCGATGATTCCAGGATTCTTCGGTATTGAGTGTTGTCTTCTGTGGCGATAAGTCTTGAGTTTCTGTAGTTAATTAAATGGTTGTGTGAATTGCGATGTTGTACACAGGCATTCCTTGTATCGTCAGTCCTGCTTGCATATTGGTGTTCTGAAATACGTGTTTGGAGGTCTCTTGATGTTTCGCCCACTTATAATTTGTTGCAGTCATTACAAGGGATTATGTATACCCCTGCAGAGGATGGAGGCTTGTCCTGTCTACTACTGGTGATGTCCTTGATGGTCGTGGTTGTGGAGGTAGATACTTGGAATGATGTATTGGAAAAGATGTTGGAAACATGTTTTGCAATGGAGTTGGTGGGGAGGACTATGTATCTCTTCTCGGCAGTGTCTTCTCTGGGTGTGTTGAAGATGTTTAATGCCCGTCGTCTGCAGTCTCTGATGAAGTGACGAGGATAGTGGAGTTTAGAAAATACTTGTTCAATTATAGTGCATTCTTCCTCAAGGAACTCATTGCTGCAGATTCTGGCTTGTGTAGTAGGTACTTTGGTGAATAGGGAAGTCACGTCAAGGCTGGAAAGTTTCTTGTTCCTGATATTGATGTTGCGAATGCGATTGAGAAGATCACCCGAGTGTTTGAGATGCGCTGGACTGATAGTGCCCAAGAGTTTGGAGAGGTGTTTTGCGAAAATACCTGAGAGTTGGTGGGGAGCACTGGAACATCTGGAAGCCGAGCGTTTCTCCACCATTATTCCTTCGACTGTCACCTGGCTCCGTTATGTTGACGACATTCTCCTCATAACTCCCAGGCGCTTCAACGTTCAAGCTCTCCAAGACAAGCTCAACCAGGTCGAGCCCTCAATCCAGTTCACACTTGAAGAAGAAGTCGATAACACTCTTCCTTTCCTTGATGTTCTTCTCTGCAAAACTGACCATGAACTTAGTTTTAAAGTCTATCGAAAACCAACCAACCAAAACGATCTTCTCCACTTCTACTCTCACCACGACACCAAAACTAAACGTGGTGTAATTATAGGCTTCTTCCTGCGCCCACTCAGAATCTGCAGCAATGAGTACCATTCGTACACAGCAATGAGTTCCTTGAGGAAGGATGCAATGTGTACCATTCGTACACAGCAATGAGTTCCTTGAGGAAGGATGCACTATAATTGAACAAGTATTTTCTTAACTCCACTATCCTCGTCACTTCATCAGAGACTGCAGACGACGGGCATTAAACATCTTCAATACACCCAGAGAAGACACTGCCGAGAAGAGATACATAGTCCTTCCCACCAACTCCATTGCCAAACATGTTTCCAACATCTTTGCCAAAACATCATTCCAAGTATCTACCTCCACAACCACGACCATCAAGGACATCACCAGTAGTAGACAGGACAAGCTTCCATCCTCTGCAGGGGTATACATAATCCCTTGTAATGACTGCAACAAATTATAAGTGGGCGAAACATCAAGAGACCTCCAAACACGTATTTCAGAACACCAATATGCAAGCAGGACTGACGATACAAGGAATGCCTGTGTACAACATCGCAATTCACACAACCATTTAATTAACTACAGAAACTCAAGACTTATCGCCACAGAAGACAACACTCAATACCGAAGAATCCTGGAATCATCGCTTATCTCTATAACCAACAATTTCAACCAGAACAACGGCTTCTATAACATAGCTGAACCATAGAACATATAACACTACAGAAGGTCTACTCACAACTTGTCCAATACCCCTGCCAAGCTACCCAAGACTCTATAACCCCACCCGGTAGATCATCAGATGCAGCATTCTCCACCTGACATCAACATTCTAAACCTGACTATAAATACTCCCGTACCTTCCTAATTTGCGGGAAATGTTCAGCATAACAAGTGGCTTTCTATATAATAGTATGTCATTGATGTCAGCTATGGTCTGTATACCTTGTACATGTACTGGTAGTAAATAAAGATTCATGCTACAATTACTGTCAAATCTGAGTGCATAATAAGGAAATTAAAACTAGGGAATAAAATATTTTCAACATTCTGTGACATGTTAAAACGAGCCTGCAGTCACAACTGGAAGGTTCTGAGGTATCTCAGGGACTCAGCTGCAGAAATCAAGATTGCCTTTATGGTCTGTGTTGTAAAGTTGTAGTTCAGATCATTGATCACAGGGAAGCATTTCATGAGTTTCTCAGATCATTAGGTACCCTTCAAGCTATTGCAGAAGGCCAGTGCAAGCAACATCAAGTGACATAAGCTGCTGATGGTGATACTATATTGACAAGGGTTGGAAGTCCCACACTGAGGTCAACTCAGATGTAAATAACTGGTGGAATTCTGTCATTGCTAATGCTCCACAGACAGAGCTCAAAACACTGCATTTGGTAATTCTAGACAGTTCCTCTGCCCACCACAGAGGGAACAGATCCTCTTCCCAGTAATGAAGCAAGCCTTGCATCTGTTAACTCTCCTACACCTGACATCACTGCTTCAGCACCTGCCAGTACACCAGACAGCGTACATACCATCACTGATCCAACAGATGTCAGCACACCTGCCAACACTACTCCAACATCTGGCAGCAGTGTTTCATCTGCAAGTACTGAGTCACGATTTTCTCCACCAGAGATTGGTGCAGTTAATAATCAGGGGACCAACATTGCACAGGAACAAGTGCTGCGCCAAAGAACGAACAGTAGGGACACATCTATCAGGACTGTTCTGGGGCGTGGTAGAGGAAGAGGACATCCACAGCCATCTCGCCTTCCATCAACACAGTCCCAGGAAAACATTTCATCAGATACACAATCATCAGGCTCACCAGCGGCAGAACCTGCGGATAAATCAGCAGCGAAACACAAGAGGTGCAATAAATGGGAGTCTACCCTCCCAGGCACCTAGGCAATGCTCTCACTGTCACTGGAGGGGGCACACCACTAACAACTGCCTGCAAGATACCAGGTGCAGTTGCTGCCACACGAAAGGCCATCAGGAGGACCAGTGTCAGAAGAAAAAGGAACTTGACAGGCATGACCACCTGTTTAGAGATCTGTTCTCGGAACAAACCAGCAGGATCTCTAAATTGGTGAACACACACGCTACCCACTCAGCTACTCCTATCTCAGCCCAGCAGGTGGTTTTGTGCCTTATACAAGATCACAGACCTACATCCCAGCAGCTGCCTCGGTGTCCTACCTCTCTCAAGGGCAGGCACCTTATACACCCACCACCTCTAGCCAGTTTATTAGCATTCTGTCGGCCAACATTAGAGGTTTCATTACCAATGTTGGAGAGCGCATGCACAGTTTTGTGAATAGTCAACATCTCGACATAGCAGCTGTTGAAACATTTTTGGGCGACAGGACTCCAGAAAATTTTGCAAGAATTGTTGGCTACATCTCATGGATGAGAAGAGACAGGCAAGGGCAAGGAGGTGTTGCTGTGTGCTTCTCTAAAAGCGTACATGCCCAGCACATTGATGTTGCCACCCCTACTCATCTGGAAATGATGTTCTTCAAGCTATGCATAAACACTAGTACTTTTGTACTAGCATGTGCAATGTACAGACCTCAGTGGCAACATGCAGACTCCATCAACTTCCTAATGGAAAATGTGGACTCCCTTCTGCTACAACACAACTGTCAACATATCATAATTGTTGGTGACCTCAACCAACATCTTATACAAAGGAACTTTGATGACCTTCTTGCAGTGTTTGACATGAGAAACTTTGTTGATTTCCCCACTCACATCTCTGGCTCCTCCCCTGACCCAGTAGTAAGTGATCTGGGAGAAGGTATAGTCACTTGTCAACCCGTCGGTTATGTTAGATCGTCTGACCACAAGGCTATTTTTTACGACACAAGATCCCAACAGAATGAGGTGAGGAATCCACACATACAACCTGGCTATGGGAAAGAGGAAACTGGCCAGCCCTTTGCTCTGAGCTCTTCACCACCGATTGGAATGCTCTTCTCCAAGGGGATGTTGACAACCAAGTGAATGATTTCACTGGACATGTCCTTAATCTATAACAAGTACACATCCCTCACCGGCAGTATGTGACGAAGCTTACAGATCAGCCTTGGTTCGGCTTTCGTTGTAGAGAGGGTGCTACTGCTAAGTACAAGGTTTGGCGAAGGTATAAGAGACATCCCACTACTTATAACAAGAACTTGCACAGGCAAAGCATACGGGTGAAGTTCAAAAGTAGGCCATATCTAGACGGAAGACGAGCCCAAAAAGAAAGCTGATATCAGGTAGAGTGGGCACCAAAACCTGGTGGTCCTTGGTCAAGGACAGACAAGAGTATCTGCCTGATGAACTTATTCCGCCTCTTAATCGACAGGATGGGATCCCCTCAACTAGTAGTCAAGAGAAAGCTGACCTCTTTGCCGAACACTTCGATGCCAAAATGGAGGTTCCTGATCCAGCACGGGACCCTCCTTGGCTAGCTGCAAGAACTGTGTCAAAGCTGTCAGTGGTGACAATCATACAGGAGTAGGTGTATCTTCTTAAGTCGCTTGACCAAGAAAAGACTGTGGGCCCAGACAAGTTGAGCCCAAGATTGCTGAGATGTGCAGACCAGCTAGCAGCACCTCTAACTCTCATCTTTCATCACTACCTAGTACAGTGTAAATGGCCTTCTCTATGGAAAGAGGCAAATGTAGTCCCTGTTCACAAAAAGAAGAGCAGAGCAGAAATCAGCAACTACAGACCAGTGTCACTCCTGTCAATCACTGGCAAGATCCTTGACACAATAATCTCAAGACAAATGAGTTTTTTTATTACTATCCATGGCTTTATGACCGTCAATATGGCTTCAGGAAAGGTTACTCTGCTGCTGATCTGTTGTTAAACCTCTCCACTAAGTGGAACAAATCCCTAGATGAATCCAAAGTCAGCTGTGTGGTAGCACTGGACATTGCCGGTGCTTTCGACCGAGTGTGGCATCAGGGCCTCTTGGCAAAAGTACAAGCACTGGGAATTTCGGGCTCTACGCTATGTCTCCTCAGTGATTACCTTCAAGGTAGATCTCTAATCGTAGTTCTCAATGAGACAGAGTCAGCAAGACATCCTGTTGGGGCACGTGTTCCACAGGGTAGCATGCTTGGGCCATTGTTATGGAATGTCTACTTCAATGACCTTCTTCATCTCATCCCAGAATCCAATGCATATACAGACGATTATACTCTGACATTTACTTATCCAAGACAGGAAATGCCAGCTGCTCTAAGCTACATCAATCACCAGCTAAGAGCGATATCAGCCTTGGGAAACCGATGGCAAGTAACATTTGCTCCTGAGAAAACACAAATGATGATCGTCTCTAGGCATCACGATGGTAATGCCGGAGCAGTAGCAAATATGAATGGGAAAGAGTTGGTACCCTAGGACGAAGTTGATTTCCTTGGGGTAACCCACAACTTTATCAAAATCGTGTAAAGAGTTGTTGTTAGGTAAGACACATATGCAACAGTTAGGTATCTTTATTTCGAAACGTTTCGCCTACACAGTAGGCTTCTTCAGTCGAGTACAGAAAAGTTGATAGAAGCAGAAGATACTTGAAGACGATGTAATCAGTCCATCACCCTTAAAGTTTTGAGGTGATCAGTCCCTCAGTCTAGAGAAGAGCATTGTTTTATAGTCTGAAACAATATGGAGTTGAAGTGACAGGATGGAGCCTTATATAGCGCCAGGAGGTGAGACGTAGGTCACTAGTAGAACGCAGATGTTGGGAGGTCAGGTCCCTCTCAAATCCAGCCGTTCTCACTAGTAGAGGTTGTCGAAGTTGATTGCAGGTCTGACAGATTGAACATTAAAATGGTATAAAATACCGACAGGTTGTTAGGTAAGACACATATGCAACAGTTAGGTATCTTTATTTCGAAATAAAGATACCTAACTGTTGCATATGTGTCTTACCTAACAACCTGTCGGTATTTTATACCATTTTAATGTAAAGAGTTGTTTCGATTGTTTTGACGTTTGGGAGCTTAGTCAAGTGTCTTTCAAATTTGGAAAGACCATTTACATTGTTACCTTGCAGGTAAGAATGAATTCACAGCTTCATTATCTGACAAAAAGATTTGAACGTATTGTGCTTATCATTCCTGGAGATTGATGTTGTTCTTCCTTCAGAGTCTGACTCATGGTGCTGTTAACCGGGGGTATCCACACCTCTTGGTGTTATAGGTACCAAATAATAAGGTATGGAACTCCATCCATAAGTACAATTATCATACATAGTAATATATGTGTGAATGTGTGACTTATTTTCGTTGGGGTACTTGTAATATCTTATTAGATTAGAATAAACTATCACTTGTGTTCCAAGCTGGTACCAAATACCACTGATGGTGGTGATGATTTCCAGTCTGCTGAAAGTGGTATGGGGGACATATTGGGCAATCCATTTATGGTCTGTAATTGTAAAAAAGTCAAGAACCCCTGGCTGTCTGAACTGCCTAAGATCATGGGGTTCGATCGGTAGTGTTATGTTCCGATTGTGTGGCAAACCATGGATTACTAAGCCATGATCTCAGATAGTGGCTATAAACTACAACAGCTGCATCACAGTATACCATAATACTTCTTAATTTTAACCGAGTAATTAAATAAAGGTGACCTCGGAGTGACTCGAACACCCAGCCTTCTGATCTGGAGTCAGACGCGCTACCATTGCGCCACGAGGCCGTGACTACCGTAGTCATGTGAGTGACTAAACTCTATACCAGATTTTGGTGCGTATGAGTCTGGTACTGGCCAGTTGGGACGACACACGTAGTATTGATTTCGTGTTTGGCAACTGTTGCCACTGTAGTCCAGTCATCCTAGGGACGTAAACTTGCCTTATCTTGACATAATTCCTACGATGGAAAAACTGCACATGCATAGTTCCAGTCACTAGTTATAACATGAAAAATTAACACTCAAGAACCCAATGGAAAAAAGTCTGACTTTTTTGGGTTATCCTAGATAATTTACACTATATATGATAGTTGCTCTTATGTGTACCAGTACTTAAATAAACGTACACCTCGGGCATGTTGTGCTGCGGCAGCCATCTTGGAAAAGGGCAACCATTTTTGCGTTTTTTTAAATAACTCTTAAATGAAGATAGCAAAACATGCTTTAGACAAACATTATAGATGAACATCAAAATGGTATATAGTACCGACAATTCCTGACTATGGAACTGAACTTCTCCAGGCTGAGGGACTGACAACCTCAAATTCTACGACTTCAAGGGTGATGGACTGATTACATTGTCTTCACATCTCTACTGTTCCTGCCTACTTTCTGTATTCGACTGTGTAGGCGAAACGTTTCGGAATAAAGTTGCCTAACTGTTACCTATGTGTCTTATCTACCAAACATTATAGAGGAACAACTGATAAACATTTTTAATCACTACATTTTTACTGTGAGTACAATGTGAACTGAGTTATGGCTGATATAATTGATCTTCTGCCGAGAGTCCAGTTCCTCCAGGGTGAATGAGCGATCTGTCTCCACGACTCTCTTCAAGGTGGTATACATTTCCTTGTTGAGAGGAGTCAATATTGGTTCTCCCCTCAAGTTGAACCATATCTTGAACTTCAGGTTGTGTCGTGATTCCAGGTATGAAACAACCCCATAGTGGGTTCTGTGGTTCCCATAAGACTTCACCTTGAATTTGCCAGGTCGGTTGAGCTGGTTTGCCTGCTCCTTGGACGGACGGTGCTTCTTCTTCTTGTCCACAGTGTTCCATCCCTCTTGGTTTTCGGGGGGTGCGGTGTTTATTTCCGCACCTGTTTCTATTGTCGCTGGCTCCATGGTTGGGACTGTCAGATCTGTTACAATGTGAGCAGGATCTTCCTCTTCCTCTCGCAACTTCTTCGCTAGAATTTCGCCCCACATTTCCAAATCTGAGTCCTCCGTCGTGTTCATGGAGCATCGTGGCCTCTTCTTTTCGGCAGAAGCCATGTGCCTATCTTGTGATAAGGTAGTGAACTCCGTGAACTGAGAGTGTGTCAATGGATTGTCGTAATACGAGTCTTCCAGCAATAGAGATGGTAATAAATACCGACAAGTTGGTTTAGAAAGACACGTAAGCAAACACTATGACATATTTATTAGAAAACGTTTCGGCCCTGGGACCTTGATCATTCTAAATAAAAGGGGTAGAAAGAATTTTTTATATTGGCGGAGAGTGAGGTGTGACGCACGGCCCTGAGGAATGTCATAAAACATAAAAAGGAGGAACCGTAAAGGCCTACTGGCCCATGCGGGGCAGGTCTTTATCAAAAAAAACCTCTACCAAATTGAAGAGGGGTAGACGATGAAATCATGTGTCCTGTTTGTTGGGTTTGGGTCTGCTTAAGTATCATGTATCCAAATTTTTTTTAAAATTTTTGGATTTCCAGTGTTGCTTCTTGGTCGGGACGGGGGTTTCGGGGCTTTGGGGAAACCCGTCGGCGTCTGAGGTCGGTTCGGTGGAACGAGTTGGCCTCTTTTCCAGTTCATCAAATCCCCCGTGGAGTTTTGGGGGACACAGGCGTACCTTTACTCGTCTCTGTTAGAGGCTTTCGTTCTTTCAGGCGGACTGCAAGTCCTCCTGTTCGCCTACATATTTTTTGGGAAGAAACCCACGGGGTATGTAGACGCCTGCTGTAGAATTAAGGTGTGGGGTTTTGCGTTTCGTAGGAGGTTTTTGATAGATATGGTTTATGGTGGAAACGTTATGTTATCAAAAGAAAGTGCCCGGCGAGTATTCGTGGCAACTCGCCACATGGGAGACTTGAACGTTTAGGGGGTTCATGGGCGTTTGTTGTCCCTTGAGCCCTGCAATCTCGGATGAAGAAGAGGGGAACTGAAGACGGAAAGGCTTGTGTTATGAAGTGCTTTTCTTCTTCAAAAAACAAGGCTGGAGATGCGAAGACCCTTCAAAAGCCAATGGGGACTCCTCTCTTAGTGGGGGTGTCTTGGGGAGCCCCTGCCCGCTCTGAGAACCTGCAAACCCATGCATCCACTGTCCCTCGTCAGTAAGCACACTCTCAGGAGCGTACTGCCTTTGCCGGAAATTGCTCTGTTGTTCCGGGGGTTGATATGTTGAAAAAAATCCGTGAAAACCTTGTTAGTGTACGAGATCCTCCCTGGGGGGACGCTTTTTGGGGTTGGGTCGAAACAGTGGATATTATCGGGGTGTTTTGGTCTGTAGGGAAAGCTGAGGGTTGGATTTTTTTTTGTATGCACCGTGTCTGTTGCTGTATACCAGGTTGGGTAGCCGGGGGTTGCTGGTGAGGCCCGTTTTTGGGCTGCAAATCATCTTGCCGGGTAAGGAGTGCCTTGCTTGCTTGCTATGGCCGGGGGGGGCTCTTTTAGTGCCGCCGCTGATGCATTGACCAGATGAACCCTGCTGACGCCTCCTGTTCCTCTTGTTTCTGTTTCTTTTTTTTGAGGGAGGGTGCAGGGGTTCTTGACCTTTACTCCTGGTTAGGGTTGGGTTTTGGGGAATTCCTGGGGGATTTGACTTTTGGGGTTTGCTGCTGAGAGACTGCGGGGGCAGGATTCTCTGTACCCACCGTTTGCTGAGAGTGATGATCCGTCGTAGGGCCGTAGACGTGGCCCTATGCTGTACCCCGCCTCCGCCTGCTTCACCTCACCTCACTACAGTATATAAGCCACGTCTACGGTCCTATGCTGTACATTCTACAAGATTGATGGACTGAACACATCGACTCCAGGCTGAGGGACTGATTACCTCATACTCCTCCTCTCTTTACGCCTTCCTCTTTGTATTGGACTGATGAAGCCACTGTGTGGCGAAACGTTTCCTGAATAAAGATTCCCATATGCTGCATAAGTGTCTCAATCTTCAACTTGTCGGTTTTTCAAACCATTCATCACATATCCTTACAGTGTTTATCCAGCCAACAATTAATACCAATTGCTCTGGACAACCATTCATTACCAACACCTCTTCTTGGCAAAATGCCACATATAACAGGGCGCCCCCCTTCTTCCTAATTATGTCTATAGCTGTCCTGAACTTTCTAACTAAATCCTCACTTCTACGCTTGCCTACATCATTGCCTCCAGCACTGAGGCAAATAATAGGATTGATCCCATTACCGTTCATGATGTTGTCAAGCCGGCTAACAATGTCCTCCATCCCAGCCCCAGGAAAGCATACCCTCTGTCTCCTACTCCTGTCCTTCAAGCAGAATGCCCTATCCATGTATCTAACCTGGCTATCCCCAACAACAACAATATTCTTACCTTCCTTGTTGTCGTTCGTCGTGACGATCCCAGTAGTCGACTCACATTCGTCGGGTACACCGAGAATGCGTTGGAGGTTTCCACAAGAGTTTCTACAGCAGTCTCTTTCTTCTTCATCGTTTCTGGCTTTCCATTCGTCTTCTTGATCATCAACATCGTTCCCTACTGTCCAGCCACTGACCACGATCCCTTCTTGACCTGAGGACTCGAAACAGGAGGACTAGTACGAATCCTCTTGCTCTCCTCGGTCAATCGCCGTATCTCCATCTTCGCTACCCTCAATTCTTCCTTAAGCTGCTGGTAAAGTTGCTCGATGGAGGGCATCTTGGTTCAGTCCACGGGAGCACACAAGACACTTCTTCACAGAGTTAAGTACAGGTCACCACTGAGTTAAGTATATATATATACTCTCAGGTAAGACCCGTACGGGTGAAAGGGGGAGAGGTGGACAGGGGAAGAATAGTGGGTGAGAGGATGTTTTAAGTTGTAGGAAAAGAGCCAGGGCTTAACCCAGCTGCGTAGCATTATGGGGCTTGGTTGAGGGTCTGGTTCTGGGCTTGGTTGAGCATCGGCTATGGTGCAGCGAGGACTGGACTTGGTCCGGCAATGGTCCAGCAATGGAGGCAAAGGCGCAATTGGGGGCGGCGCCACGCCATCGCAGGTCATTCTGTTGTCTGCCTCTAGGTATGCAAGTGGCGGGGGGGAGGAAAGGGCCCGAGGTTGGCGGGAAAAGAAAAAAGACGTCGTTAAAGGTCCACACCTGCAGAGGGCAGGAAAGAGTTTAGAGGGAAGATTTATGTGTAAAAGGGAGTGGGTCAGGGTTGTAGAGAGATTGGAAAAGGTTTAGAGTGTTTTCAGGTCGCCTGATATTTCGTCTAAGGAAGGTTGTCCAGGTGTCTTGGTGAGTTTCGAGTCGGTCAATTTTTTCTGTCACTGAGTTTCTTCCCCGAATACGTTCAATGCCGGAGTGCCAGTCCTGATGTGGAGAGACTCGCTGGTGGCAAAGTCTCCCAAACCCCACTCCTAGCACCCACCGCAGACACGATTCTGGATTCGTTGTAGCTTTAGGATGTTCGTTTTGGCAGCGAGTGACAAGCCGAAGGTGTAAAAAGAGAGAAGGGACGGATGAGAGCCTTATATAGATGAAGTTTGGTGTGTGGGTTTGCGCCTCTGAGCTTTTACAGTCGCCCTAGGCCCGAACTGGCCAAGGTTCTTTTAAACATTTATTTGGGGTGTGTAGTCTGAGTCTGGTGTCTAGGTTTACAAACCCTAAGTTTTGGTGTTGTGAGTTCTGGGATGGGTGTTCGTGTGGTAGTGGTTCTGAGGTAGACAGGTAGGGGTGGCCGGGCCCTGGGAAGAAAGTAGGTGATTTTGGATTTGGCGGCATTTTTTTGAAATTTGCCACAGGGTCTCCCATGCACTTATCCTGTCCACCTCACGTTTGAGTTTTTGAGTGAGAGGTATCTGTTTGCGTTTTGTGTGTGGTGAGTTGTGTGATGTCGTCAGCGTAAGCCTGTGTGAGTGTGTTGTGGTGTGCAGGGTCGGGATGTCATTTATGTAAAGGATGTACAAGGTGGGGGAGAGGACAGAGCCTTGGGGAACTCCAGCGTGCAGGGTGAAGTGATCAGAGAGACAGTTCCTGAATTTTATTCTCATCAAGCGGCATCAAGGAAGTTGCTGAGTAACTTTTTTACAATTTAGGGGAAGGTCAAAATGATTACACAAACTTGTACTTCAGCCCCGAGTGCCAGACCGGTCGAAGGCTTTCTCCACGCCTTAGCAACTAGGGCCGTTGGCCACAGCCTTGGGCCTCATTTATTCGAATATAATTCAGGATAATGGGTTTAGAGCTGCCTGCGTAGAGGCGGTGTTGGCGGAAGCCAAATTGTCGGTCAGTTAGTAGATGGTTTGTCTCTAGGTGCGTCCTTAGTCTGTGATTTATAAGTCTTTCAAATGTCTTCCCAAGGGTCTCCAGTAGACTGATGGGTCTGTAGTTTCTTGGGTCAGTCGGGTCTTTGCCAGGTTTTGGGATGAGTGTGGCTATGGCAGATTTAAATAAGGAGGGGAAGTATCCGGAGGCGAGGCAGGCATTGTAGAGGTCTGTGAGTGCTGAGATGACAGAGTCCGGGAGGTGTCGAAGTATGTGGTGGGATAGTCCTGAAGCTCCTGGGGCTTTGGGAGGAAGCTTCAGGATTAAGTACAGGTTAAGTACAGGTCACCACTCTGTTAAGTACAGGTCACCATTGAGTTAAGTACAGGTCACCACTGAGTTAAGTACAAGTCACCACTGGGATTTATATCAAGAAGTGTAAGCAACAGAAGTTCAGAGGTCATTCTGCAGCTTTATACATCATTAGTAAGGCCTCACCTAGGTTATGCAGCTCAATATTACAGAATGGAAATAAATTCGTTAGAAAACATTCAGCGTAGGATGACTAAATTTATACATAGAACATAAGAACATAACAACATAAGAATGTAGGAACACTGCAGAAGGCCTACTGGGCCACTGGCCCATACGAGGCAGGTCCTTATCAAAACGACCTCTACCTAAAGCTACCCAAGAAATAACTCCCGTACCCAATGACACCAATCAAAGGAAATATAAACACATATGCAGTATAATGTGATCCTTTATTGACAACGTTTCACCCACACAGTGGGCTTTTTCAAGTCACACACAAATCTACCTGGGGTGTATGTATGTATGTATAATGTTCGCCAAGACCATAGCCCTGGCACGGGTCCCAATCTTGCGATAGACCCGTCTCCTCGGCTCCCGAATGGAAGAAAGGTTTCCACAATGTATGTCGACCAAATGCCACTCAAGCGCCCCCTGTGTCAGTTTCTACTGTGCATCTCATAAGCTGACATCATATGTAACTATGGACACTAGCGAGGAGGAGATAAGTCATTATCCACAGGTAACTAGCTTGTCCTGGTTCGTTGACCCCATGAGTACACTAGTGAGGCCGCAGTCATCTCTGGGTCCTCTTCGGGAGGGAAATCACCCCTAGTTTGCCTGCGGATGTCACAGTAAGCTTCGCAGTCTAGAAGAAAGTTGTGTTAGGGGCCGCTGGACAACGTCTTAACAGTACTGGGCACCTCCTCCTCAGCCTTGTCTATCCATCATCTTTCTGTGGAAAGCCTCAACGAAGCCGATGGGATGCGGTACAACTAGCGCTCCAGGACCAGCAACTATCATAAGTAGGGGGTTCTCCCTGAGTCACTGCATCGGAACCCCGACTGTTGAGATGGGGTATCACCTAAGACCATCCCCCATAAGTTTATCGTGGCAACTGTGCAGCCACCAGTATTGGTCTGTCGTAGGCTGATTGGAACAGTAAAACCCAACAGGTGGATAGTCAGTTGCTTATCTGCCATGGCTTCATTCATTCTGCGCCTCATTTTTTCCGGATGCCAGCATGTGCAGGGGAACCAGTTCAATGTCGACAATTACCCTGAACTTATGCAAATAGCTTACTATATTTTCATTATGCTCATGATCTATGTGATGAGGTGAACATTACCTGTGTTGAGGATGGGAAGATGGCATTTGACAATTGCAGCGTGGAATCAACCTTGTAGACAGGTCGGAGTCGATGTTCATAAGCATGGACAAATGCCTTGCTGAATCGCCACCAGCTCAGCTTGAAGAGATCGCGTGCATGGTCATGGGAGTCCGCCAGCCTTGTGTGTGACCATTATGTGGTAACAAACCAGCTGCTGCTTTCTTCTGTCAGGGTCACAGAACCATCTGTGAAATATACTGCACATGTGCCTCCCTCTGCCCATGGCATGCTTGTCTCAGCATGTATTGCTGAGGTGTCTGACTGCAGGACACTTAGAGATGGGTAGTCTGCATGATGAAAAACATCGGCTGGATCCTGGGCGCCAGGGAGGTGGTGGAAGGTTACGCCAGCAACATGGAAGGTCACAAACTCTGTCTCACAGAGCAGCTGTACAGGCAGCAGCTTCCGCCCAGCAGGCACAAAACAATCGAATCCAGGAGTAGTCCGTGAAGATCGTTGGGATCTGTGTACATGGTATTGTTAATAATATCCGTCTCCTTATGTGGTACCTTGCTTGCCGGTGCAGAGAATCGTGGCCACGTTATGCAGGCGTTTATGTATTTCGTTACTCTCTGTCAGCAGCCCAGAACCGGGCCTCAGATCTGTAGACTACAGTGTTGGACCAGATGGGGGCACCAACATAGTTTTCTTTAATCCGGCCTGGTTTTTGTACGACCTCCCCCCATTGCCTGCCTGCGGAAGAGATGAGCTAAAGCCGGTGCACCGTAGTCAAGAGAGCGAGCGTATAGCTTGTATATAGTCCAAGCGAAGTACATCTTTGCTTGCCCTGCAGGGCTCGTCATGGCTTCTCATGGCGTTGAGTCCTAGTAGAGACGAGACCTTGACATACATCGGCCTGTTTTCTGAAGCCGCTTTTTAAACAATTAGAATCCCAAGTACAGGTAGGAATCCTGTCCACTTACAAGTTCTATATACTGAATAGTAATCTATTCACAGAATCTGGTCCCCTAGAAAATCATTGCAAGAAGATTTCTCGGCCGAGATCTTGAGGCCTAGTTTCCTTGCAAGACTGCGTAATTAGGTCCAAAGCTCTCTGAGCCCTGTCGTTCTAAATTGGCCCTTTCCCATTCACACTAGTGCAAGATCATCACATAGCTGAGGAGCTGTGTACCATATGAAAGGAAGGCTCACAAGTTTCCTGCATAAGGATGTTAAACAGGTGTAGGACTGAGCACAACCCTCCTTGTGGCGTCCATTTTTTATAATATCCAGGGTTTTTAAAGGAAGATTAGAATCCCTGAAAGAGCTGACACAGGCCAGCCTGCCCGCTAAGGTAGGAACTCAGATCCAGGCCTGGAGGCTCCTTAGATATCCCTTTTCCGACTAGTAATTGCCAAATTGCTGTGGGCTTGGCTAGGCTCACTATGCCTTCTCAAGGTCGAGGTAAAACGACGATACCTAGAGTTTTTATGGTTGCGTAACAGCAATCAGGCTTAGTAGAGAGGTTATGCACTCTGTCTGATTCCCACTCCATTGGTATTAAGAGCCAAAATAAGTGATAGCCAAATAAGTGAGAGGGTCCAAGTTTCCCATAGGAATGGCGGTAATAACACCATCCTCTCAGCAGACTGTGCTAAGCCGCTGGGTACAGGCGATATGGTCTCAACTGCCAGTGTCTTGGCTATGGAATTGGTACGATTGAAGCTAGTCTTCTTCCAAGCGCAGGGAGTGTCCCGTGCCCTCCAACGTACATGATAATGACTCTAGTATGGCCTCGCAACCTCCTCCACTCGGCCCCATTCCCGTGCAATCATGGAGTACGTCACATCATCGATGCCGTCGGGGCATGTCACCATGTTGTACTTTGGACACGTCGGAGATCCAAGTCCGTGAGGTCTACATTCATCACATCTTCCTGCCTCAAGACATGCAGCTTGTATCGTTAGCTGCGCTGAGTGGCAAAGATCCGTCTGTAAATTTCCGGATTTCCTGTGGGAGCTAGTGGAGCACCCCCCTGAAGTGAAAAGCACCACTAGTTCTCTGCTTCCTGGGATGTGGGTTCGGGAGTGCTGGTGGCCATCCGGCTTGCTCTTGCCAGTTTTTTATGGTTGAGCTTGCCCCATATCCCCACAATAAGGTGGTGTGATGCCCGAATGTTAGAGTCACACTTCCAGCCAATACTCATTTTTTCTACGCTCTGAGAGAGATTCTGGCGGGCATGCTGCAAAATGGCTCCTCATTCAAGTATTTCCTGTTCTCTGACTAAGGGTTTTACGCCTGTATAGCTTCCCTAAAGAGTTGATGCGGTGGTTCTGCTCCCGCACCTCGTCGTTGTAGAACCACCAGTCTCTTTTGTGAGTGCGTCCTGCGGACTTCTTTGGAATTGCGCACTGTGCTGCCTGGATGAGAACGGTGATTAGCTCCTGTTCAGCCGTATCACAGTCTTCAGATAGAGAGTATGTGGACCACCAGTTATGAAGATAATCCTGGAACACCTTCCACTTGGCCCTCTTTACGTCCCATCTAGGAGGCAGCACAACTGTGGGATTTCCATATAGCGTAAGTGTCTCAATCATCAATCAGGAGATTTTTCTCGACTACCATTCATGTACATCCTCTCAGACATACTACCCACTCAAGAACGGATCCTCAACCATAAATCCACCATAAGTTTCAACACTCCACTGCCTGCTGGAACACCCTCTCCGAGCTCCAGCACCTACCTGTCATTACCATCACCGGCTACCTATTGCTGTGATGCCCTCGTCTCTGTCAACACTCGTCTGTCCCCACTTTCTCCTTTCCAGAGAGTCCGTTCTCAGGCAGCTCGCACTAATAATCCTTCTCCAAGAATTGTGTAAATCACGACAGGATTTCTGGAGGAAAATTAGTTAAATGGTTCAGAAAACAGATGAGACACTTGTGCAACACTTAGGTGTGTAGATGAATGGTTCAGAGAACCGACATGTTGATAAATTAGACACATGTGCAACTCTTGGGTATCTTTATTGAGGAAACGTTTCGCCACACAGTGGCTTCATCAGTCCATACAAAGGAGAATCTTGAAGAACAGGAGGAGAATGAGGTAATCAGTCCCTCAACCTTGAGTCGATGTGGTCAGTCCATCAATCTTGAATAGAATACGGCATACGTGCTGAGAAGGAGCTTATAAACCGTTGGCAGGAGAGGTGCAGAAGTCATAGGTCGTGTAACATTTGTTCAATGTCGAAGTAGGTCGTGCCCAAGAATTAGGCAAGCGAAGAATTCCCAAGTATTCTATTCAAGATTGATGGACTGACCACATCGACTCAAGGTTGAGGGACTGATTACCTCATTCTCCTCCTGTTCTTCAAGATTCTCCTTTGTATGGACTGATGAAGCCACTGTGTGGCGAAACGTTTCCTCAATAAAGATACCCAAGAGTTGCACATGTGTCTAATTTATCAACACTTAGGTGTCTCTACCGTGGAAACGTCCACAGTTCTTCATTGGACTGAAGAATCCACTGGTTGGCAAAGCGTTTCCAGATTAAGGATACCCAAATGTTGTACAAGTGTCTAATTTATCAACTTGTCCGTTTTCTGAACTACTTACACACTAGGTCTGTATATGTGTTATTTCTGTATTATATACTTTCTTCAGCATATCTGAAAGTACTGCAGTAAAAGCTGTACAACAGAATATCCTAACCTCTTAATGTTAACTGAGTGAATGTGACCTAACGTAACTAGGTTAAGGCATTGGCTTAAGCCGGTAGGAGACTTGGACCTGCCTCTCATGGGCCAGTAGACCTGCCGCAGTGTACCTTCTTTTTATGTTCTTATGAGTAATTAAATAAGGATGACCTCGGAGTGACTCGAACACCCAGCCTTCTGATCTGGAGTCAGACGCGCTACCATTGCGCCACGAGGCCACATATGGTGCAAATATGTGGGTGACTATATATATACTAAGTGATGGTGTGTGTTGGTCTCGTGCTGGCCAGCTGGGCGCCACGGGTGGGACCAATGTTGCTTTTGTCTTGCCAGCTGTTGTTACTGGTGGTGAGGAAGGTCCGGTTGTGTTAAGGTTGTGGTGGAGAAGTTGTAGCAGGGGTGGGGGAGCTGTGGTAGTAGCTGTGGTAGGAGAAGTTGTAGTAGTAGTTGTAGTAGTAGTTGTAGGACCTTGAGGGTGTGATTTGGTACCGAGGTTATTCCATCGCTGTTGTTTCCTGAGCTGGAGACTGAGTCCTGCCCGCTCTGAGAACCTGCAAATTCATGGCATTCACTGTCTCCTCTTCGGTCAGAAAGCACACTCTCAGGAGAGTACTGACCATCTGCCGGAATGCGCTCTGTTGTTCCGTGGAGTTGATTGTGTTGCAAATAAGATCCGTGAACACCTTGATGAGTGCTACGAGATCCTCCCTGGTGAGGGCCTGCTTTGGAGATGGGTTCGAAACAGTGGATATTATCTGGGCTGCTGTGGTCTGTAGGGACTGCTGAGGGTTGGATTTCTTTATTTTATGCACCGTGGTCTGTTGCTGTATACCAGGCTGAGTAGCCGGGATCTGCTGGTGAGGTGCCAGTTGAGTCTGCAAAGCTCCTGTGCCGGGTAAGGAGTGCCTGCGTTGTCGTGCTATGGCCGGTGGGGGCTCGTTTAGTGCAGCCTGCTGATCGCATTTGACCCGATGCACCCTGTTGACGCCTCCTGTTCCTCTTGTTTCTGTTTCTTCGTTGAGGTAGGGGTGCAGGAGGTTCTTGACCTTGACGCCTGGTTGAGGCTTCTAGGGTTGGGAATTCCTGGGCATTGAAATTGGTTTAGCTGCTGAGAGATCTGCGGTATGGCAGGGTTCTCTGCACCCATCGTTTGATGATCCGTCGAAGCCTGTTGCCGAGTTTTTGGCGTCTTCCAGACTTCTTGAATTCTGGCGAGCCTCTCGGGGCATCGAGGATTCCAGGCATGGTGTTTCTGCCTGCAGTTCGGGCATTGTGGAGTGGGTGGCGACGCATTTTTCAGCTTGGTGATGCATTCCTCGGTAGGGTGGTGCTGGCTGCAGACACCGCAGATTACTCGTTCGGACAGAGTGCAAACCCCGGTGTCCAAAAACGCTGACACTTGAAACAGCGAACTGGTTCTGCTGTGAAGGTCCTACATCGGACCGCCCCCAAAACCGAGGGCCAGCTGGGGTGGCAGTGGTCCCACATACTGAAAGAGAACCTGTCGGGTTGGGGTTGCCTGCCCTCTTTGCCCCTTTAGACGTTTTAGTGACACCCACTGGGGTGAGCTGACTGCCTGTGGGCATCATCGCAGGATCACCCCCTTCAACTCAACGGCCTCCCACGTTTTGCTGCCTCCTAGATGGGACGTAAAGGGGCCAAAGGAAGGTGTTCCAGGATTATCTTCATAACTGGTGGTTTCCACATACCTCTATCTGAAGACTGTGATCGGGTGAAAAAAGGAGCTAATCACTGTTCTCATCCAGGCGCACAGTGCGCAATTCCAAAAAAGTCCCAGGGCGCACTCACAAAAAAGACTGGGGGTTTTTACAAGACGAGGTGGGGGCAGAACCCCCGCATCAACCTTTTTGGAAGCTTTAAGGGGTAACCCACGGCGAGAAAAGGAAAAAAATTGAGAGCCTTGTGCAGCATGCGCGCAGAATCTCTCTCAGAGTAAAAAAATGAAAATGGCTGGGTGGTGCTCAAATTCGGGCATCCACCCTTTATCTGAGATATGGGGCAAGTAACATAGCAACTGGCAAGAGCAAGCCGAGGCCACCAGCCCCCCAAAAAACCCATCCCAGGAAGCAGAGAAACTGTGGAGCTTTTCATTTCCCAGGGGAGCCCCCATCGCCCCCACGGACATCCGGAATTACGGGGGATCTTCTGCCCAGCGCCAGCAAACAAATACAAGTGCTGTGAGTGGGAAAAGATGTGACTGTGTAGCCTCACGGACTTGGAACCCCCGACTCCCCTTTAAGAACCAGGTGACACTCCCCCGGGCATGGGGTGTGACTATCCATGATTGCACGGGTTTGGGCAAGTGGATGGAGGCCATATAGACGTTTTTAACAAGTCGTGGAGGGCAACACTCCCAGCGTTGGAAGAAAGCTACAATCGACCAACCCCAAAGCCCAAGGACCCAGGCAGATGGACCCATATCGCGACCACTGCTTAGCCAGATGCTGAAAAAGATGGTGTTAAACCGCCCTAGGGAAAAACTTGGCCCCTTTCTCATCATATATTTGGCTTCACCAAAGGGTGGGAACAGGGGAGTCATAACCACCTATAACCCAGATTGCTGATAGAAAAAAAAAAAACTAGTATCGTCTTTTTTACTGACCTTGAGAAGGCATTTGAGCAGCCAGCCCCACAGCAATTTGGAAATTTACTAGCTGGGAAAGGGAAATCAAAGGACCCCTCCTGGCCGGGATAGAGTCCTCCTTTTGGGGGCGGCGGGCCCTGTGTCAGCTTTCAGGGACCACTTTTCCCCAAAAAAACCGGAAAAATGGTACGCCACAAGGAGGTGTGTCGTCCTCCCCGTTTAAACTCCATCGGGAAAATTGTGACCTTCCCTTTCATAGTGGTACACGTCCTAGTATGCTTGATCTTGCCTATAGGAATGGGAAAGGAAATTTTAAAAAGAAGGCTCAGGGCTTTGGACCTAATTATGCAGTTTGCAAAGGAACTAGGTCAGTCTGGGCCCGAGAAATCTTTTGCAATGTTTTTCAAAGGGACCAAAACCTGTAATGATTACATATTCAGGATATAGAACTTGAGGGGGACAGGCTCCTACCTGTTTTGGGGAAATCTACATTGATAAAAACTGACCTTTCAAAAACAGGCCGAGTATGTCAGGTCACGTGCTCTACCAGATAAAAGCCTGAGAGCCATGAGAGGCACTGTGCAGGGGCAAGCAAAGATGTACTTGCTTTTTTACTTATAAAGCTATACGCTCGCTCTTTGGGACTACGGTGCACCGGCTTTAGCTCATCTTTTCCCCGCAGAGCAGGAAAGGGTGGAGGTGTAAAAAACCAGGCATAAAGAACTTGCTTGGTGCCCCCATCGGGACCAAACAGTTTCTCAGATCTGAGGCCCGGTTCCTTCCTTGGTAAAGAGAAAGATACAAAAACGCCTAAAAGTGGCCACGATTCTCCCGGCAGCAAGGTACCCCCAAAGGGGAGACGGTTTTTAAAAACCCATGTCACAAGCCCACACTCTTCACGGACCCCCTGGATTCGTTCTTTTTTTGGTGCTGGGGGAAGCTGCTGCTTTTAAGTGCTCTGTAGAAGAGTGTGACCTTCTTTGCTGGGTACCATCCACCCCTCCTGGCGCCCAGATCGCCGATGTTTGCATTATGCGCTACCCATCTTAAGTTCACTGCAAACAAGACACCCTCAGCAAAACTGCTGAGACAAAATGGGACTGGGAGAGGGGGGCACATGTGCGTGATTCACAGATGGTTCTGTCGACCCTGCAGGAAGAGAGCAGCAGCTGGACTGACCACAATGGTACACCAAAGGGTGGCGACTCCCCGACCACTGCAGTCCTTCAAGCTGGCTGGTGGCGATTCAGGGCATTGTCCAATCCCCCCGAATCGACCGACCTGTCATACATGTTGATTCCACCTCTGCAAAAATGCCCTCTCCCATCCCCAACCCCAAAGGTAATGTTCACCTCTCACTCGATCCTGAGCTAATGACAGCCTTTGAAATTGGGTAAAGATCGACATTTAACTGGATCCCCCGCCCTGCTGGCACCGGGGAAAGAGGCGGGGATGAGCAGCAAGGCAGCAACAGCATCCCAGTTGGGATTTCTTCCCCAACAAACCTCGTGGCCAGAGCACGAAACTTATAGGGGGGGTTTTAGTGATACCCCATCTAACGTGGGACCGAGCAGCGACTCAGGGAGAACCCCCTCCAAAAAAAAGATAGAACTGGTCCGGGCAGGGGACCCCCATCCATCGGCTTTTGTTTGGGCTTTCCCACAGCCCAAAATGATGGTAGACAAGGCTGAGGAGGGGATTGCCAGTACGTAGCACGTTGTCAGCGGCCCCCCAACAACCATCTTTAGAGTGCGGGAAAAATTGAACACTCCGAGGCAACAGGGGGGAAATTCCCTTCCCAAGGGACCCAGAGAGACTGCGGCCACCTATGTACCATGGGGTCAACGAACCGACAAGTGTTTCCCGTATAATGACAATCCTCCCCCTCGAATGTCCATAGTTACATATGATGTCGCTTATGAGATGCACCAGTAGAACTGACCAGAGGGGCGCTTGAGCGGCATGCGTCACATCATTGTGGAAACCTTTTTCCATCGGGGCCAGAGGGGGGCATCGCAAGATTGGGACCCGTGCCAGGACTATGGTCTTGGCGAACATTATACATACACTGGAATGTTGTGCCTTCCAGCAGCTTCCTTAGCCTAGTGAAGACTGATTGAAGATCAGGAACCGAAGATCAGAATCCGAAGAATTATCTTCAGTCACTCTTCGCTGTGTTGGACTGAGGAAACGATGTCAGGAAAAAAAAGTCTCAATTTTGGCTAAGAAAAAAGTTACTGAAAAAAGTCAGATTTTATATAGATTAGGTTAGGCTGTGACTTTTTTCCTGGAGCCGAAGAAGTCAGTGGCCAGTAAAACGTTCCCACAAGATAGCCAAGTGTTACAATGTTGTAATTCTCAATAAAATTCCATAAGTGCTCAATCTTAACTTTTCGGTTTTTAAAAAACCCTTTAGTTGGAGGGGTGTCAGTTTTTCCCTGGAGGGCACTCCGGTGTGGAAAATCGGCCGAGATGAGTAACCCGTTCCTCTCTTGGCACAGGTCTTCAGTACCTTTTCTTGCAAGTTTTAAATCATCTTATATCTGGTTTTAATAAAACAAAGACTATTTAAAACAAAGCATTTCTCATTGTTTTTTTTTTTGTAGAAATTTAGCATAAACGCGGTAAATGCCACCAATACATAGAAAATAAACTCAATAAGAGGAATACATAAAACAGAAACATAGATAACAATACTAACCCAATAAAAATTTAAAAAACATGTTAAAAATGCTGCTACATATTTTTCAGCATAACAGTAAAAACGTATTAGAAGCCTCAACAGTAAAAAAGTGCTGACGAAACAATACAGCAGTGTCATAGCATAAAAAACAGTGTCAGCGCATCAAAAAACACAAACCACACCCCCAAAAAAGAAAAGATATTTGTTTTTGGGGTTTGTTCTCAGGGTCGGAAACAGCAGCCTTTTACCCCTAAAAACAAAATTATGGAGATTTATATCAAGAAGTGTAAGGCAAACAGAAGTCCAGATGTCATACTGCAGCTTTATACATCATTAGTAAGGCCTCACCTAGATTATGCAAGTCAGTTCATGAGTCTCCATATTACAGAATGGACAAAATTTCGTTAGAAAACATTCAACGTAAATTCATACTTCTTAGGATAGTCAACATTCAACGGTTGTTAGTGTAAGGGACTCATATGCAAAGTTAGGTATTTTATTACGGAAACGTTTCGCCTACACAGTATGCTTCTTCAGTCGAGTACAGAATAGTTGATAGAAGCAGAAGAGACCCTTGATGCACGATGTATCAGTCCATCACCCTTAAAGTTTTGAGGTGGGTCAGTCCTCAGTCTTGAGAGAGGCATTGCGAAGTCTGAAACAATGTGAGTTGTTGAAAGTATGTATGTATAATGGTTCGCAAGACGTTGTCCTGACACGGGTCTCAATCTTGCGTTGACCCTGTCTCTGGCTCGAGGGAGGAGTTTTACAATATGCGACTTATGCTGTTAAAGCACTCTTCTGGTCAGTTCAATGGTGATCTAATAGCGACAACACCGTAATGTACTCCTAACTATGGGCACTAGCGAGGAGGAGGATATGTCGTTATCAAAGGTATCAGCTTGTCTGGTTGGTGATCTGGTACACTAGTGTGGCCGACAGTCATCTCTGTTCCTCTTAGGGAGGTAATATCACTCCTAGTTGCCTGTGAGTGCTCTCAGGAACTTTCGCACTTCCAGAAGATAGTGTGTTAGGGGCCGATGGACAACGCCCCCCCCCCCCCCCCCCCCCCCCCCTGCTGACAGTACTGGACATCTCCTCCTCAGCCTTGTCTTCCTTCATCATGGCTGTGGGAAAGCCCAATAGAAGCCATGGATGGCGGTTATCACTGTGCTCTGGACCTGCTTCTATCACAGGAGGGTGTTCTACCTGTATGTCGCTGCTCGGTACCCACTGTTTGAGATGGTGTATCACCTAAGACCTTCCACCCATAAGTTTCATGGTCTGGCCAGCCACCTGCTTTGGTCTGTTGTTGGTGATGGGACAGTAATCCAACATGTGGATGTCTGTTGCTGCCTTGGCCTGCATCTTCTGCCGCATCATTTTACACGGATGCCTGCATGGCTGGGGATTCCCAGGTTCAATGTCGACCTGTTACCTGATCTTCTAAGGCTGTCATTAAGTCAGGATCGATGTGATGAGGGTGAACATTGTCTGTGGTTTGAGGATGGGTGAGGGCATTGATTTGCAGACGTGGATTCAACATGTATGGACAGGTCGGAGTCGATGTGTAGGGATGTGACAATGCCTGATGAATGCCACCAGCTCAGCTTGAAGGATCGTGCAGTTGGTCTGGGAGTCGCCAGCCTTGTGTGTGACCATTGTGGTACAGTCCAGATTGCTGACTCTCTTCTGTCAGGGTCGACAGAACAATCGGTTTGAAATAACACGCCACATGTGCCTTCCTCTGACTGTGCCATGCCTTCTGTCTCAGCATGGGGTTTGCTGAGAGTGTCTTGACTGCAGAGATGCTTAGAGTGGGGTGCTGCATGATGCAATCATCGGCTGGGATCTGGGCGCCAGGGAGGTGTTGGATGGTACCCAGCAACAGGAAGCGTCTCAACTTTTCTCAAGGAGTAGTTGTATAGGCAGCAGCTTCCGCCCAGCAGCACAAAACGAACGAACCAGGAGGTAGTCGTGATGAGTGGAGGATCTTGTGACATGGTTGTCAATATCGTTTCTCCTTAGTGGGGGTTACCTTGATGCCTACTGTGCTGAATCGTGGCCACTTTGCAGGCGTTTATGTATCTTACTCTGTCAGCCAGGGATGGAAGCCGGGCCTCAGATCTGAGAACATACTGTGTTGGTCAGTTGGGTGCCCATAGCATAGTTCTTATTCGCTGATTTTGGTTACGACCTCACTCTCTTGCCTGCTCTGCGGGAACGAGATGAGCTAACGCCGGGTGCGCCGTAGTCATTGAGCGTGCGTTATATCTTGTATATAGTACAAGCGAAGTTCATTCTTTGCCTTGCCCAGCACGGTGCTCGTCATGGCTCAATGGCGTTGATGAGTCTGAGTAGTAGAGCCACGTGACAGGACATACTGGCCTGTTTCTGAAAGGTCAGCTTTTTATCATGTAGATTCCCAAGTTACAGGTAGGAGCCTGTGTCCACTCATGTTCTATATCCTGATTACGGAATCTATTCACAGGTTCAGGTCCCTTGAAACATCCATTGCAAGGATTCTCGCCGAGATCTTGAGGCCTAGTTCCTTGCAAGACTGCGTAATTAGGTCCAAATCTCCTTGAGCCTGTCGTTCTAAATTGCCTTTCCCATTCACTACGAGTGACAAGATCATCAGCATAGCCTGAGGAGTGTGTACCACTATGAAAGGGAAGGCTCACAAGTTCCTGATAAGGATGGTTAAACTGGGTTGGACTGAGCAACCTCCTTGTGGCGTACCAGTTTTCCAGGGATTTAAAGGGAAGGTTGTGTTACCTAAAGCGGACAAAGGCCTGCTGCCCCTAAGGTAGGACTATATCCAGGCCAGGAGGCGTCCTTTGATTTCCCGTCCGAGCTAGTATTGCCAGAATTGCTGTGGGGCTGGCTAGTCATATGCCTTTTCAAGGGTCGAGGTAGACGACAATACTAGGTTTTTTTGTTTACTGTCAGCAATCTGGTAGTAGAGGTGTTATGCACTCTGATTGTACCACTCCTTGGTGAAGCCAAATATGTGATGATGTGAGGGTCAAGTTTCAATAGGAGGCGGTTTAACAAACATCCTCTCCAGCAGTCTTGCTAGCAGCTGGTCAGCGATTTGGGTTCATACTGCCTGGGTCCTGGGTTTGGAATTGGTACGATGTAGCTTTATTCAAAGCTGCCTGGGTGTGTCTGGCCCTCCTCGGTCTTGTTAATGACGTATAGTATAGCCTCCCATACTCTCTGCCCCAAGCCCGTGCAAATCATGGAGTATGTAACTCCATCGATGCCCGGCGCGCAGTGTCACTGTGTTCTTTAATGGCACGTCGGAGTTCCAAAGTCCGTGAGGTCTTTCATCGGTCACTTTCTTCCGACTCACATGCTGCTTGTATCGTTAGCTGGCGCTGTGGACAGAAGATCTGTGTATATTCCGGATGTCCTGTGGGAGCTGAGTGTGCTCCCTGGAAGTGAAAAGCTCCACTAGGTTTCTCAGCTTCCTGGGATGGGTTCGGGGTGTGTGGTTGGGCCTCGGCTGCTCTTGCCATTTTCTATGTTGAGCTTGCCCATATCTCAGATAAGGTGGTGTGATGCACGATGTTGGCACCACTCCAGCATTTATCAGTTTTTTATCTGAGAGAGGGACTCTGCGGGCAAGTGCTGGCAAATGGCTCTCAGAGTACTTCCCTGTTCTCTGCCGTTAGGGTTTACGCCTGTTAGCTTCCTAAAAGAGTTGATGCGGTGGTTCTTGCTCCCGCACTGTCGTTGTAGAACACCAGTCTCTTTTGTGAGTGCGTCCTGCGGACTTCCTTTGGAAATTTGCGCACTCTGCTGCCTGGAAGAGTACAGTGATTAGCTCTGTTCAGCCGTTCACAGTCTTCAGATAGAGAGTATGTGGCCCCAGTCATGAAGATAATCTGGGAAACTCCTTCCAGGGGGGGGTTGGCCCTCTTTACGTCCATCTGGTGGGATGCACAACTGTGGGAGGCCTGTTGTTGTTGAAGGTGGTGATCACTGCACAAAGTGGTCACTGAAAGTGAGGATGAGTTTCCATGTGGCTCCTGACTGCGAGTTGGTCTTGACCCGAAGTAAGGTCGAGGCAGCCACCCAAAAGGTGTGTGGGGTCTCCATTGTTAGCAACTTTACCTCTGGAGTATCGTGTAGGAGCATTGCTATGTGTCTGCCAGCAGCATTGGTTGCTGGTGAGAGTAGCAGCCATTGGGTGGATGTGCGTTGAAATCTCCACCACTCATTAATACACTCAATGCGTGCTAGTGCGAGGAGCTCTGCAATGTCAAGGGTGTGTCTTGGTGTTCTGTAGATGTTATTGATGGTACATGGGCGCCCCAGGTATGTGCACAAGGATGGCCTGTACCTTCGACATCCTCCCCACAGTCCACAGGGTTGGCTATAACTCGTGAGGTATTGTATTGGATACAAATACAGCTCGTGCCTTGCAGTGAACCCCTGGTCCGTGGTGCGATAAATACCCAGCAAAACTGGGTAGTTAGGTTAAGACACATATGCAAACAGTTTTTAGGATCTTATTATGAAACGTTTCGCCTACACAGTAGGCTTCTTCAGTCAAGTACAGAAAAGTGGTTTAGAAGCAGGAGATACTTGAAGACGATGTAATCAGTCCATCAACCCTTAAAGTTTTGAGGTGGGTCAGTCCCCTCAGTCTGGAGAAGAGGATTGTCATAGTATGAACATTATGGAGATGGAAGACTGACAGAATGGAGCTTATTATAGCGCCCAAGAGGTGAGTCGTAGGTCACTTCGGAGAGTAAGAACTCTGATGTTTGAAAGGTCAGGTCCCTCTCATATCAACTTTTCTGTATTGACTGAAGAAGCCTACTGTGTAGGCGAACGAAACGTTTCATAATTAGGTACTAACTGTTGCTTATGGGTCTTTACCTAACAACCTGTCGGTATTTTTACCATTTTAAAGTTCAATCTGTCAGGACACTGACACACACAAAGGTATCTTGGTACAGACCGCAACAACTTTCGAAAACTTACACTAGTGAGAGCGGCTTGTTTTGAGAGGGACCTGACCTTTCAACATCTTGAGTTCATTACCTCTCCTTAGTGGCCTAAGTCTCACCTCTTGGCGCTATAAAAAGCTCCATTCTGTCACTTCATCTCCATTATTGTTTATAATATGGAACAATGCCTCTTCTCAGACTGGTAGGGACCTGCCACCTCAAAACTTTAAGGGTGATGGACTGATCACATCGTCTTCAAGTATCTTCTGCTTCTATCAACTTTTCTGTACTTGACTGAAGAAGCCTACTGTGTAGGCGAAACGTTTCATAATAAGGATACCTAACTGTTGCATATGTGTCTTACCTAACAACCTGTCGGTATTTTTTACCATTTTTAATGTTCAAAAATGGGTGTTCTTGGGCAATTAGTTCGGATGACAGTCTGAGTTTCTTGTAGCAAGACGATATCAACCCGATCCCGAATTACTGCCTCCAGCAAGAGGTGCTGTTTGTCCCTCAGGCCCTGAATGTTCCACTGTAGGACCTTGAGGGTGTGATTTGGTACCGAGGTTATTCCATCGCTGTTTCGTTGTTTTCCTGGTGGAGGACTGAGTCATAGCCCGCTTCTGGAGACCTGCAAATCATGGCATCCACTGTCTCCTCTTCGGTCAGATAAGAACACTCTAGGAGCGTACTGACCATCTGCGGATTGCGCTCTGTTGTTCGTTGGAGTTGATTGTGTTGCAAATAAGTTCTGTGAACACCTTGTTGAGTGCTACGGATCCTCCCTGAGTGAGGGCTGCTTTCGGAGTTGGGTTCGAAAGAGTGGATATTATTGGGTTGTTGTTGGTCTGTAGGGACTTGCTGAGGGTTTGGATTTTCTTTATTGTTATGCACCGTGGTCTGTTGACTGTATACAGTTTGGGTAGCCGCGGGGATCTGATGGTGAGGTGCAGTTGAGTCTGCAAAGCGCCTGTGCCGCGGTTAAGGAGTGCCTGCATTGTCGTGCTATGGGCCGGTGGGTGGTCGTTTAGGGCTGCCTGATGATCGCATTGGACCAGTTGAACCTTGTTTGACGCCTCCTGTTCCTATTGTTTCTGTTTCTTCGTTGAGGTAGGGGTGCAGGTGGGTCTTGACCTTGACGCCGGGGTTGAGGCTTCTAGGGTTGGGAATTCTGGGCATTGAATTGGGTTGGCTGCTGAGAGATCTGCAGTATGGCGGGTTATCATGCAAATCATCGTTTGAGAGAGTGAATGATCCGTCGTAGCCTGTTGCCGAGGTTTTGGCGTTCTTCCAGACTGCTTGAATTCTGGTGAGCCTCTCGGGGGGCATCGAGATTCCTGGCCTTGGTGTTTCTGCCTGAAGTTCGGGAATTGTGGACAGTGGGTGGCGATGCTTTTTTCAGCTTGGTGATGCTTTTCCCGCGGTTAGGGTGGTGCTGGCTGCAGGACACCCGCAGATTACTCTGTTCGGACAGAGTGCACCCAGGTGTCCAAAACGCTGACACTTGAAACAGGCGATCTGGTTTCTGCGTGTATGATAGGTCTGACATAGTTCCTGCCTAGTTACGTGGTCCAGCTGGGTTGGCAGTGGTCATACATGCTGAATGAGGACCTGTCGGGTTGGTGCATTGCCTGCCGTCTGTGCACTTGAGGTCGTTGAGGATGACTCCACCACTGGGGGTGAGCGCTAATGCCTCGATGGGCATCATCAGCGGGGTATCGCATCACTACACCTTGGTGATCTTCTGCGAGGAGTCCTGTTCTCCAGGTGTTGAATGAGCCATCTGTCGCCATGACTCTCTTCAAGAGTGGTTTAACATTTCCTTGTTTGAGAGAGTCAATATTGGTTCTCCCCTAATGTTGACCATTATCTTGAAACTTCAGGCTGGGTCGTGTTCCCAGGTATGAAACAAACCACAGTGGGTTCTGTGGTCCCCGTAAGATTCACCTTGAATTTGACCAGGTCGGTTGAGATGGTTTGCCTGCTCCTTGGACGGATTGTCGCTTCTTCTTCTTGTCCCTCAGTGTACCATCCCTTCTTGGTTGTTCGGGGGGTGGGGTGTTTATTCAGCACCTGTTTTCTATTATCGCTGGCTCCATGGTTGGGACTGTCTGGTTTGCCTACAATGTGAGAAGACTTCCTCTTCCTCTCGCAATTCTTCGCTAGGAATTTCGCCCAAATTCCAAATCTGAGTCCTCCAGTGGTATGGAGCATCGTTGACCTCTTCTTTTTCGGCAGAAGCAATGTGCCTATATTGTGATAAGGTAGTGTATCCAGTGAACTGAGTGTGTGTCAAATGGAGTTGTCGTAATACGATTGTCTCAACACTGTCAATGTGCACACACCGATTGATGAAGTTGAAGTGAAAGGATGGGTGCCTTTCTATAGCTCCAGGAGTGAAGACGTAGGTCATTGTAGAACGCAGATGTTGGGAGGTCAGGTCCCTTTCAAATGCAAGACGTTCGCTCTAGTAGAAGGTTGTCGAAGGTTGATTCAGGTCTGTACCAGGATACACTTGTGTTGCGTGTCTGACAGATTGAACATTAAATGTATAAATCCGACAGGTTGTTAGTAAGAACATATGCAACAGTTGGTATCTTTATTACGAAACGTTTCGCCTACACAGTAGGGCTTCTTCAGTCGAGTACGAAAGTTGATAGATGCAGAAGAGACTTGTAGACGATGTAATCAGTTCCATAACCCTTTAAGTTGTGAAGGTGGTCATCCCTCTGTCTGGAGAAGTGCATTGTTCCGTAGTCTGAAACAATATGTAGTTGATAGTGACAGGATGGAGCCTTAATTTATAGCGCCAGGAGGTGAGACGTAGGTCACTAGTAGATCGCAGATGTTGGGAGGTAGGTCCATATCAAATCCAGCCGTTCTCACTAGTATGAGGTGTCGAAGTTGATTTCAGGCGTCTGTACAAGATACTTGTGTTGCGTGGTCTGATGATTGAACATTGTAATTTATAAAGTTGGTAGAATTACCGACATTATGTAAAGTAAAAGGACACAAGTGATCTAATGTGTAATTTTTAGTGGCACGTTTCGCTCTCCTGGTGCTTTATCAAGATTACGTATTGGCTGATAAAGCTCCTGGAGAGGCGAATACGTTGCAAAAAAAATGTCCACATTAGTTGCACTTGTGTTCTTTTACTTTACAGAGTTGAACATTAAAATGGTATAAAAATTACGACAGGTTGTTAGGTAAGACACATATGCAACAGTTAGGTATCTTTATTACGAAAACGTTTTCGCCTACACAGGAGGGCTTCTTCAGTCGAAGTACAGATAAGTTGATAGAAGCAGAAGAGACCTGGGGCTGTATATGGCTCATCCTGTCACTTCAACTTCTATATTGTTTCAGGCTTAGGGTACAACTGCTCGTCTACAGATGAGGGATCTGACCCGCTCAAACAACTTTAAGGGTGGGACTGATTACATAGTCTTCAAGTCTCTTCGGCTTCTATCAATCTTTTCTGTATCGCGACTGAAGAAGCCTAATGTGTAGGCGAAACGTTTCGTAATAAAAAAAGGTACCTAATTGTTGCATATGTGTATTACACTAACAACCTAAGTAACATAAGAACATAAGAATAGGAGGAACACTGCAGCAAGGACTGTTGGCCGTACTAGGCAGCGTCCTTTACTATTCATCCATAACAAGCTTTTGACCAACCCAATTTTCAAATGCTACCCAAGAAATAAGCTCTGATGTGCAAGGTCCCACTTCAAATCCAACCCCTCACTCATGTTTCTTATCCAACCTATATTTGGAAACTACCAAAGTCCCAGCCCTCAATAACCCAACTAGGTAGACTGTTCACTCTTGAAACTTACCCTATTTCCAAACAATACTTTCCTAGGTCCTTTTAATTTAAACTTATCCAATCTTAAATCCATTATGAGGGTTCTCTCTTGGGAGAGATATCCTCAAAGACTTGTTAATATCCCCTTTATTAATTACCTATCTTCCACTTATACACTTCGATCAGGTCCCCTCATTCTTCGTCTAACATGTGGAAAGAAAACACGTCCAATGTTTCTAATTGCTGGGAATCGAACCCAGACCCTCGCCGGTGTGAAGGAGAGCGTCGTTAACCACCAGGCCACCGAGCCACATACGGTATCTGACATAGAAAAGGATGTCAGCCACAGCATGTGTCTTCATTTGCAGATGACACCCGTTTCTGCATGACAGATCTTCCACTGCAGACACTGCAAGGCTCAGGCGGACTTCAACCAAATTTTTCATGTGGGCTGCAGAAAACAATATGAAGTTCAAACGATGAGAAACTTCCCAATTATCAGATATGGTAAACACAAGGAAATTAAATCTTCATCAGAGTACAAAACAAATTCCGGCCACAAATAGAGCGAATCACACGTCAAGACCTGGGAGTGATATGTCGGAGGGATCTCACCTTCATGCGACCATACATTGTATCTATCCATCTGCTAGAAAAATGACAGGATGGATAATGAGATCCTTCTAAAATAGGTATGCAAGCCATGATGACACTCTTCAGGTTAACTTGTTTCATTAGGTTGGAATATTGTGCCAACTAACAGCGCCTTTCAAGGCAGTGTGAATTGCCGGACCTAGAAAATGTACAGAGAAGCTTCACGGCACGCATAATTGGAGATAAGAACAACCTCAGTTTACTGGGAGCGCTTGAGTTCCTGAACCTGTGTTCCCTGGAACGCGGCGGGAGAGATACATGATTATATACACATGGAAATACTAGAGGGAACTAGTAACCGAACTTGCACACGAAAATCACTCACTTACGAAAGCAATAGACTTGGCAGACGATGCTACATCCCCCCAATGAAAAGGCAGGGGTGTCACTAGCACGTTAAGAGACATACCTAATAGTGTTCTGGGGCCCGAGAATGTTCCCCCTTTTCAACTGCCTCCCAGCATAAATACCTGGGTTTACATGGAAGTGAGTTTAGGGGGTCATCGCCCCCGCGGCCCCGGGTCTGTGACCTGAGCTTCTGGGGATCAGCGCCTGATCAACCTGGTGTTGCTGCAGGCTGCACGCAGCCAAACGTACGAGCCCTCAGCCCGGCTTTCAGGGAACTGACTTTAGAGTGGTGCTTGTCCGTGCCAGCTTGAAGACTGCCAGGGGTCTGTTGGTAATCCACCTTATGTGTGCAGGGAGGCAGTTGACAGTCTCGGGCCCCCTGACACTTATTGTTTGGTCTCTTAACGTGCTAGTGTCACACCTGCTCTTTTCATTGGGGGGATGGTTGATCGTCTGCCAAGTCTTTTGATTTAGTTAGTGAGGTGATTTTTCGTGTGAAAGTGCGGTACTTAGTCCCTCTAAGGATTTCAGTGTAATATAATCATTATCTCTCCCTCCTGCGTTCCAGGGGATATACAGGTTTAGAAGACTCAAGCGCTCCAGTATTGAGGGGTGTTTTATATCCGTTATGCGCGCCGTGAAAGTTCTCTGTAACATTTTCTAGTGTCGGCAATTTCAAACTGCCTTGAAAGGTGCTGTGAGTGCAGGCAATATTTCCAGCCTAGATAGAAAAATGTGACTGAAGGTGTAATCAATGGGCTTGGCCTCCCTAGTTTTGATGGTTATCATTTATCCTTCTGTCAGTTTTCTAGCCAGATGCGTTAGATTCAATGTTATGGTCCTTGAGGTGAGATTCCTACGACATTAAAATACACATCCCAGTCTTTGACGTTGGTGTTTCGCTCATTTTGTGGCCAGAATTGTTTTGTACTATGATGAAGATTTAATTTTTAATGTTTACCATATTGAGTAATTGAAATTTTAATCGTTGAACTTCATATTGTTTTCTGCAGCCCAATGAAATATTTGGTTGATGTCCGCCTGGAGCCTTGCAGTGTCTGCAATTGGAAAGTCACTGGTCATGCAGATTCGGGTGTCATCTGCAAAGGAAGACCCGGTCGCTGTGGATGGACAAAAAAAAATTCCTTGGTCTTTGCGGATATGAGGATGAGGAAACAAGATGGGTGCTAGTACTGTGCCTTGTGGAACAGAGCTTTTCACCGTTAGCTGGCCTCGACTTTACTCTGTTGACGGATACTCTCGGTGTTCTGATTAGTGAGGATAATTATAGATCCATCGACCAGACTTTTCTGTTATTCCTTTAGCGCGCTTTTTGTGCGATCTATTACGCATGGGTCCACAATTGATTCGAAGGCTTTGCAAAGTTTGTATATATTACATCTGCATTCTTTTGTCTTATAGTGCATTTAGGACCGTGTCGTAGTGATCATGTAGTTGAGAAGACAGGGAGCGAGCGACCGGTTTCTAACCAATGATGCCCTGGGTTGTGTAACTGATGGGTTTCTAGATGGGTTGGTGTTCTTGCTTCTTTAGGACCTTTCAACGATTTTTTTGATATGGGATGTTAGTGCTATTGTTCTCTGTAGTTCTTTGGCTGTTTGCTTTACTGCCCCTTTGTGGAGTGGGGCTATATCTGTGGTTTTTAGTAACTGGGGACGACCCCGTGTCCTTGCTCCCTCTCCGAGGATGGAAAAGGCTCGTGATAGGGGGCTTCTTGCGTTTTGATGAACACAGAGTTACATGAGTTGGCCCTGGAGGCAGAGTGCATGGGCATGTTCTTTTAATCGCATGTTCGAAGTCCTTTGGCGTAGGATAACATCGGATAGGCTTGTGTTAATCAAATTTTAAGCCTCTCTCATAAAAATTTCATTTTGATCTTCGTCTTCATCAGTTGTGTTAGAGGCTTGCGAAAAATGAGTCATATTGGGACTTGAGTAGCTCACTCATTTCCTTGCTCGTCATTGGTGGACAAATCTTGTTACACTTAGGGGCCATTTTATGGACGTTTGTTCTCGATTATGATTTGGCATAGGGAAGAAATTTCTTTGGGGTTTCTTCGTTTTCATTTATGGCTTTAGTTCTTCCGCGATTCCTGTCTCCTTAAGTTTCTTTATAGCTTAAGTTCGATGCTTGCTATTTCTTGACCAGTGTCTCACTGCGCAATTTTCAGATTATTTTGACCTCTTTTGCCGCTATGTTATTTTTTCGTCGCCTGTATGGGAGCGCATGTCTCTTTCGATTTTACATCTTACTCCTCCTTTTTCTTAGGGAATAAGCCTTGTGTTTCTTCGAGTGCCTCCGAGTTAATCTGTTCTAGGTAAGTTTGGGTATGTGTTGCTTAGTATATCTTCCAAAATTATATCGGTTAGGACTTGGTTTACTTGGTCCCACTTTATGTTTTTGTTATTGATGTTGGGAATTTTGGTTCGAATGCTCCCTCGTGACTAGTCTCATTTTTGTCGGTCTGGGGCTCCACGCATACATGTCTGAACCTCAAATTATGTATTGTTGTGATTGGTTATTGTTTTGATATGGTGACTATTTTTTATTCAGATCATCAATGTTAGTGTAAGATGAGGGTATAGTGTATTCTCCAGTCTAGTGCTCTATTATTTTGCTGGTTTAAATGGAATTTTGAGGCTGAGATTTAAATGCTTTCGTGTGAGTAGTGAGTTTCATCAGGCTGCCCTCCTGGTGTTATTACTGCAAACAATATTATTGGCTATATTCCTACATTTTTAGGTGCTTAAGTTGATATCCCCCAGGTGCAACGATGTTGGGAGCAGGGAGTGGTAGATTTTCCAGGACAGTGGTAATTTTTTTACAGCTGTTCCTTGGAATTGCTGGGATGTTGCATCCGGAGGCTTGTAGAACTTACCACATGAATCAGGTTTTGGTACCTCCGAACCTTTCTGCTAAACTTCCACTACGTCATTTGAGGCATTAAGCAGTGTTTCGTGCAAACTAGTGACTCTGCAATGTACAGGGCCCAAAACCCCCCCCCCCTTTTGTCTGTTCACTCTGTCACATCTGGATAGGTTGTAAACTGGGATCCTTATTTCGTTGTCCAAGTGATCCTTTATGTGGGTCTCAGTGTAAGCCGCGAAACATTGCTTTGCCTCTGCAAGCCGTCACGGAATGAAAGGTATTTTTGTTGTTGGTTTGCTGGCTTTAGTCCTGTATATTTGCAAGAAGAATGTTTCGGACTGGTGGTATTGTTGGTTCTGGGGGGGATTTTTTTCGGATTTGCAGTATCTGTATCGGTTGGTTTGGAGGGAGGCCATCGACGTGTTCAACTCCGGAATGAACTCGGTTTTGGTGTCGGTTTTTCTGCCCATTTCCTGCCAGTTTTTTTTCCGTCCTGGCACTATAATAACCTTCCTCTTGAGTGGCTGTGGCTCAGGTTTTCACATGGCCTGGATGTTTTGTATCTTTTTGTCCCCTTTAGATGGTATGCCTGGCATTGAGTTATAGCACAGTCTTCCTGATACTGAAGAGGGTACACATTTCAGGGTGAAAAAGCTTACAGGAAAGGGGAGGAGTTTGCATTTTCCTGTTGTCAATGGGCTTGGCATTTTCTAGGGTGGTCTTAGTTGCATGTCCCATCGGTTTTTCCCTGGATTTCCATGCCTGCAGATACAAGTGCATAGTTATGTGCACAGGCTTGGTTTCGTCATGCCTTGGGTTTCTGTGTACTGTATATTCCCTGTTGGTGCATGTTTCCCTGTCTTACTTCTATCCTCCCTAGCACCAACAATGGAGCTCCCACCAGTTGGTTTGTGGTAATTTATCCTCACTATTGCATTGGGCTCCTCTTGTTTGCTATTACTGCCGGTTTTTTCTTACGTTTGCAATATTTGTTTTATATTTATCTTTGAATACCTTATGGGGGAGTACAACAGACCTTGCAGTCTTCAAGCTGGCACTGGACAAGCACCTAAAGTCGGTTCCTGGCCGCCGGGCTGTGGCTCGTTACGTTGGTTTGCGTGAAGCAGCTTGTTACAGCCTGGTTGTCAGGTCTGATCCACCAAGAGGCCTGGTCACAGACAGGGCCGGGGGGGCGTTGACCCCCGGAACTCTCTCCAGGTAACCCACGGTTCTACTAGGAGTCAAGAGAAGAGCGGACCTTTTTGCCGAAACACTTGCTACCAAATTGGCTATGTTCCTGATCCAGAAGGGACGTTCGTTGGCTAGCTGCAAGAAACTGATGTCAAAAATGCAGTTTGTGGTTGACAATAAGGCAGGGGGAGGTGCATTTCCTTTTAATCGCTTGACCAGAAAAGGCTGTGGCCCCAGACAAGTTGAGCCCAAGATTGCTGGATGTGCAGACAGCTAGCAGCACATCTAACTCGCATCTATTCAGCACTTCCTAGTTCAGTGTAAATGGCCCTCTCTGTGGAAAGAGGACTGGTCTAACTTTTTTTCCATTGGGGGTCCTTAATTTGTCCCCACGGATGCGACCACTCACCAGTCGACTAACACCAGGTTACCTATTTGCTGCTAGGTGAACAGGACAACAGGTGTAAGGAAAAGTGTCGAATTGTTTCTACACGCCGGGAATCGAACCCGGGCCCTCCGTTCCGTAGGTGTGAAGCGGGGGAGCTTTTGCCACCAGGCCCTGGGCCTCTGAGCCTTCAACATAGGTGGTGTTGTGGGTGGCATTACTGTTATGTACATAGGGCCAATATTGTCCAAAAATACCACACTTGATCCTCTTCGAGGACAGCGTGAAGATCACGATTTTATGCCACCAAGACGGGCAGGAAAGCAGGCATTTTCTCTTCTGGCTGTACCTTCTCCAGAACTCACTCTACATCTGAGATATACAGAACCAGGATGACTCGAAGTATGGAACACTTCGAAAGCGCATATTGATGTCAACGAGATAAAGTTAGTTCCTCAAATGAAAAGGCTGGCCACAGATGGTCCTGTTTCATCATGATTTCCTATTGTTGGTTCTCATCATAAATATGCTCTTCAAATGATCTGATTGTAGGTAACAGTCTTAGGCTTCGTCAATAAAGTTAGGAATCCTTAACCTGTATTTGCTTGTCGGGGTGGCCCGGGGGCCTGTGGCTAAAGCTCCCGCTTCACACACGGAGGCCGGTTTCGAATTCCCGGTGGGTGGAAACATTTCGTCACGTTTCCTTACACCTGTTGGGTCCTGTTCACCTAGGCAGCAAATAGGTAAGGCAAATAGGTACCTGGGTGTTAGTCGACTGGTGTGGTGAATCCTGGGGGTCAAAAGTTTAAGGACCCCAATGGAAATAAGTTAGACAGTCCTCGATGACGCACGGACTTTCTTGGGTTATCCTGGGTGGCTAACCTCCGGGGTTAATAATCCGAACGAAATTCTTTTTTATTTATTTATTTATTTATTTATTTAATTAAAATAATTTGAGCACACATACAGATGTACATCAAATACTAGGTAAATGTAGACAGTATGCCATAGCCACTTTTACTATGCATTGCATTACGGGCTGGCTTAAAATTTAAACTTAAGATTAACTATGCAATGTGAAATCAGTGATAAAACATTAATGTAAACAGGTTACTTAATGCACCAAGTGAGTTTTTACAAAGACAGAGTCATATGGTTGTATGCATTGTGATACATTCTAGTAGAATGGAGTAATTCTGTTAGGTAGTGTATTTAAAAAAGTCTAAAAGTTAGATTGGGTTTTTGGTTTTACTTTCTATGTGATATAATTGTGAGAAAACATTTAAAGATATACAATTTATATGGTGCAGTTATTAAGTATTTATTTGGTTTTGGGTAAGTGATTTTGAGGAAAGAGACTTGGAATTTATAAACAGGTAGTGTTTTTTCTTTTATATTTTCAGGTATTGAATTCCAGTTTTTAGGGCCTCCTTTTATGTGCATTGAGTTTATTCCATAGTGTCCTGGATGGACCGGGGAAACTTCAAAGAGTGATCTGTGCCTTGTGTTATGGTCTTGTGTTCTCTGTTGATGGTTGGCAAGGTGATGTTTGAGGGGTGGGTTATATCAGAGTTAAGTGTTCTATGTATGTTATAGGTGCAGTAGTTAAGTATGGATGTTTTGTATGGGAGGAGTTTTTAGTGTATTTAATATGGTGGAGGTGCTGCCTATAGGTGAGAATTTGTTATCATTCTAACTGCAGCCTTTTGTTGGGTAATTAGTGGTCTGAGATGGTTACTTGTTGTTGAGCCCCATGCACAAATTCCATAGGTGAGATAGGGGTAAATAAGAGAGTGATATAGGGCCAGGAGGCTGACTGTTGGAGCATAGTACCAGTTTCTCTTGTCTATTATGCTAGGGATCCTTAACCTAATCTTGTACTTTTATATTAATAGTGTGACATAATGGGTGGGTGATAAGAGATCTTGCTCGAATCTTCTAGCAAGTTTATTTAGGTACAGGTACACATAAGTACAATTATACATAGTAACGTGTAAATTACCTAGGATAGCCTCCCAAAAAGTCAGTGACTTATTTCCATTGGAATAGCCAGAACTGAGTATATCTGTATTTGATTAATTAAATAAAAACTGCGATACAAAATTACAGTTTTATTAAGTGTGTGTGTGATATAAACTATATAGTAAGTTTACAGTATCTAGTAATTGATTTATGATTAGAGTGGAGGTGATGGTGGGGAGGGGATTGAGCAGCAGAGGATGCTGACTCCAAGTACATCTGGAGAACACTATGATCAGGTCAAATCTCGTCAAACATCCACTCTGCCATTCAGGTACGAATGCTTTACCTATGTTCCTGGATCGTTAGGTAGCAATTATAATTACATGGAACTTAAACGTGATAGATGACATATGTAGCAAATGATTATTGGAGATTTATATCAAGAAGTGTAAGGCAAACAGAAGTCCAGATGTCATACTGCAGCTTTATACATCATTAGTAAGGCCTCACCTAGATTATGCAAGTCAGTTCATGAGTCTCCATATTACAGAATGGACAAAATTTCGTTAGAAAACATTCAACGTAAATTCATACTTCTTAGGATAGTCAACATTCAACGGTTGTTAGTGTAAGGGACTCATATGCAAAGTTAGGTATTTTATTACGGAAACGTTTCGCCTACACAGTATGCTTCTTCAGTCGAGTACAGAATAGTTGATAGAAGCAGAAGAGACCCTTGATGCACGATGTATCAGTCCATCACCCTTAAAGTTTTGAGGTGGGTCAGTCCTCAGTCTTGAGAGAGGCATTGCGAAGTCTGAAACAATGTGAGTTGTTGAAAGTATGTATGTATAATGGTTCGCAAGACGTTGTCCTGACACGGGTCTCAATCTTGCGTTGACCCTGTCTCTGGCTCGAGGGAGGAGTTTTACAATATGCGACTTATGCTGTTAAAGCACTCTTCTGGTCAGTTCAATGGTGATCTAATAGCGACAACACCGTAATGTACTCCTAACTATGGGCACTAGCGAGGAGGAGGATATGTCGTTATCAAAGGTATCAGCTTGTCTGGTTGGTGATCTGGTACACTAGTGTGGCCGACAGTCATCTCTGTTCCTCTTAGGGAGGTAATATCACTCCTAGTTGCCTGTGAGTGCTCTCAGGAACTTTCGCACTTCCAGAAGATAGTGTGTTAGGGGCCGATGGACAACGCCCCCCCCCCCCCCCCCCCCCCCCCCTGCTGACAGTACTGGACATCTCCTCCTCAGCCTTGTCTTCCTTCATCATGGCTGTGGGAAAGCCCAATAGAAGCCATGGATGGCGGTTATCACTGTGCTCTGGACCTGCTTCTATCACAGGAGGGTGTTCTACCTGTATGTCGCTGCTCGGTACCCACTGTTTGAGATGGTGTATCACCTAAGACCTTCCACCCATAAGTTTCATGGTCTGGCCAGCCACCTGCTTTGGTCTGTTGTTGGTGATGGGACAGTAATCCAACATGTGGATGTCTGTTGCTGCCTTGGCCTGCATCTTCTGCCGCATCATTTTACACGGATGCCTGCATGGCTGGGGATTCCCAGGTTCAATGTCGACCTGTTACCTGATCTTCTAAGGCTGTCATTAAGTCAGGATCGATGTGATGAGGGTGAACATTGTCTGTGGTTTGAGGATGGGTGAGGGCATTGATTTGCAGACGGTTATGTATTTATTTGCGAAAACATTGCTAAAGCTTCAAGACAGCCATCACATAATTATTTAATACATACCCAAATATTTTATTAATAGCGAGAGTACCAAAATGTTTAAGACAAGACTGTATAACTTTGCCTGCTGTAAATAACTATAACCTATGTAATTTCTTCCCATCAAGGGAGGTTCCTTGACGCTGGTGAGGGGCTCTTAATATAATAATAATAATAATACTATCTTTACAGTATCTCTACAAGTACATGTACAAGGTATACAGGCCTAGCTGGTATCAATGACATACTACTACTAAATAGAAAGCCACTTGTTGTGCTGAGCATTTTGGGCAAATTAGGTCAGTTTTGTCCCAGGATGCAACCCACACCAGTCGACTAACACCCAGGTACCCATTTTATACTGATAGGTGAACATGGACAGCAGGTGTTTTATGGAAACATGTCCCTAATGTTTTCCAGACGTAACGGAGATTCGAACTACCCAGTGATTATTATAATAATCCTTGACGCTGGTGATGGGCTCTTGACATAGGGGAATTGGATCTGTGTGCCAGTTCCCTGAATTGAGTCTGAATACCTTCCATTCCTTCCCCCCCAGGTGCTGTATAATTCCTACGGGTTTAATGCTCCCCATGATTACAATATGTAATTTCTTAAAATACTGTTCCTTACGATAAGTATACTTTGTTGTAAAGCCCATGTGTTTCATCTAACATGTAGATCATTTATTACTACTGTAACCTTAGTAATTAAAAGATTTTTGAGGCAATTCCCAGACTCCTTATGTGCCTCTAAAATCCTGAATATAAGCATGATGGAGCACTGCAGTAGGCTTATTGGCCCTTGCTAAGCAAATCCAATTTTGAATAACTGCATTTATGTACAGTTCAGGATATTTATTGGTCAATTCGTACTGTATTCCTGAGTATATCTGGAGATACATTGTCAACATTAACAGTATACCTACCACCACTGATATCCATAACACAAACACACTTATCTCTTATGTAGATTATCATACTACATTAAAAATCTTAGCCACAATTTTACTCCTTGGAATGAAATCATATAACGTGAACCTCGTCAATATTTTATGTCATAAACAGTTTATCCATGTCACGGGAAACAGTTGTTTGTCATGCAAATTCATCAAGATAGATAAGATAAGATAAGATTTCGTTCGGATTTTTAACCCCGGAGGGTTAGCCACCCAGGATAACCCAAGAAAGTCAGTGCGTCATCGAGGACTGTCTAACTTATTTCCATTGGGGTCCTTAATCTTGTCCCCCAGGATGCGACCCACACCAGTCGACTAACACCCAGGTACCTATTTGCTGCTAGGTGAACAGGACAACAGGTGTAAGGAACGTGTCGGAATGTTTCCACCCGCCGGGAATCGAACCCGGGCCCTCCGTGTGTGAAGCGGGAGCTTTAGCCACCAGGCCACCAGGGCCATAATAATAATTTTAGGAGTACAATCACATGACACAATGACTCAGCAACCCAGCATTGGGTGGCTGGGTTGTGGGTCATGGATTGCACCCACACCACTGCAACACCACCACACTTTCACCACTTCCTTGATGCAATATCATGTTCTTTCACCCTCAGTAAATGCAAGTACAGTGGACCCCCGGTTATCGGCTGTAATCCGTTCCTGAAGGTCAGCCGATAACCGAAATGCCCGATAACCAAATTAATATTTCCCATAAGAATTAATGGAAATAAAATAAATTCGTTCCAAACAAAAATATTCACAAAAAAAATAATTTTTTTTTACAATTATGTAAGTATTACATACCTTTATTGAAGACTAATGCTGGCTTCTGGAAGATAGGGAGGAGGAAAGAGGGAGGAGTTAGTGTTTGGAAGGGAAACCCCCTCCATGGAGACTTTAGGTCGCAATGCCTTCTCTGGGGTTACTTCCCTTCTCTGTCTTTTAATGCCACTAGGACGAGCTTGAGAGTCACTGGACCCCTGTCTCACAAAATAACTGTCCAGAGTGCTCTGTTTCTGGTGTCTCTTTAAGATTTCCCTGAAGTGGGACAGGGTTTTGTCACTAAACATGTTGCAGATATGGCTTGTTTCAGCTTTGTCAGGGTGGTGTTTCTCTACAAAAGCCGTGCATTTGTCAGAACTTGCAGCCTCACCATGCCTTACAACACTGTGTATGCCACTACGCTTCTTAAATCTATCAAACCATCCTTTGCTGGCCCTAAATTCACAAACTGCAGCACTTGTTCCAGGCATTTTCTTTACAAGATCCTCATGCAACTGCTTTGCCTTCTCTCAGATGATCGACTCCACTACACTGTCTCCCACTAATTCTTTTTCCTTAATCCACAATAATAATAACTTTTCCATCTCTTCCATTATTGGTGTCCTTTGTTTAGTTAGAGAAGCTACTCCTTTTGCTACATTAGCGTCTTTCATTTGCTCTTTCTTTGCCAGATTTAGATTTAGATTTAGATTTTGCCACCGAAGTGGCTAGTTTATTGTGCACCCCATATCCATCCTGTGGACGGTAGCGCGAGAGCATATGGATACACAAAAGGCCTAGGAACTAGGCCCCAAAGGGTTAACAGGAATACATATGGATTTATATCTACATATCTATAGTTCACTTATCTGTTACAAGCAAATTTAGGAAATTTGCTTAGTATATCTGGTATCTTATTTTCATTAATAAGATATCTTGACATGTCACATAGGTTATTATACTGTCTGTCTCTGTATTCCTCAATAAGTGGACAATTAAGCACATAGTGTTCAAGAGAGTGACCATATGCCTGATCACATAATTTACATTTAGTTTGATCATCATCTGTGTGTCTCCCAAACTGCCAGAAGTACTTGTAACCAAGCCTAAGCCTGGCCACTACAACATCAGTCAGTCTGTTCACATTGCAAGTTGCTCCATAAACATACTTATCTACGTTCATGTTATCATAGTGGGTTATAGATCTACTCAGGCTTCTAACTGCATTCCTATAACAATCATTTTCATTATTTACTTCTCTCCTAATATTATTCCTAATGCTAGACACAGTTATACCAAAGTTATATTCTACATTCTCCTTCTCTTCTTGGCTAACATATCAACTTTATCATGAAGGAGTAATCCAATGTGTGATGGGATCCATAGCAATTGTACATTAATTCCTTTGTCCCTAATTTTTGAGTATCTATACCTGGCTTCCCCAATGAGCATGTTGTTGGAGTCATTATATGAGTCAAGAGCCTTCAATGATGACATAGAATCAGTAATGATGATAGAGTCAAGCTCAGTGTCATAGGTTAGCTTTAGCGCCATTAGGATTGCAAACAATTCAGTTTGCAGTGTAGACGCCCAGTTGTTAATTCTTATGCCTAACTCAACAAATTTATTATCGTTCTTAACTAGGGAGGTGGCAACAAGAGCAGATGCAGCCCTGCCAGAAGACACCTGTTTAGATCCATCAGTGTATATAACTTGTGATAACTTGTTACTACCAGCTAGGTGAGAAATTTCTTCTTGAGCAGTTGCTCTAACAAGAGATTTAAGGAAGGGATTACTAGCAATGAGCTTCTTGGGAGGGACTTGTAGGTATGTGATATTAAATGAACACATCTTCCATGGAGGGGTGAAATGCTCTTGTTGCCTACAGTGATACAGTTCATGTAGGTTATAAAACTTAATGCAATTGCACGTTTTCACAATCCATTTAGATCTGTGTGTATTTACCTCTAGACACTTGGTAAGATTCACTGTGACAGTGTCTGGTTCGTTTCTCAACATTCTAATACCAAGTACAGTGTTAATTTCAACAATCCTATCACTGATACTAGAAATACCAAGCTCCTTCCTCATGTTAAGAACTTTTGTAGATCTGGGACAGCCAAGAATAATCCTGAGAGCTTCATTTTGCATTAACTCCAAGGGTCGGAGAGAACTTTCTCTAGCTAATATCAACATGGGAGCAGCATAATCAATTAAGGACCTAACATAGGCTATGTACATCATTCTCACGATTCTCACATTTGCACCATAGTTGGGATTGTAGCCAGCAACAGCTTTGAGAGCATTTAGCCTAGCTTTCTTTGCCAGGATGGATGTAATTGTTGATTTATTCTTGCTGTACATCCTGGCAAGTTCCACCACATTTATACCACTCTCAAATTTTTCTGTCACTTCACGCTTAAATTCCATGGTGTGTCTCACTTTCTTCACCACAGGAACTTTACTAGGAACTTTCTTTGGAGCCATGGTTACTTATTTCACAGTTGCACTGCAAGAAAAACCACTAAAAACAATGGTAAACAAGCGAAATGTTTGGATGTATGAGCAGAAGCTTCCTCAGCCACCAAGAGACAAAGCCAAACTGAAGCGCAAGCTGCCCCAGCCGGCGGATGGACGCATCCAAAACAGCCGATAACCGCCAAAAACCCCGCCGATAACCGAGTTGGCCAATAACCAAACCAGCTGATAACCGGCGGTCCACTGTATCATTCTTTTTTAGTACATTGGGTTAGGTTGCCATGGGTCAGTTTGCCTTAGGTTGGTTTGCTTTAGATTAGTTTGCCTTAGATTAGTTTGCCTTAGCTTAGTTTGCCTTAGGGTAGGTTGGGTTACATAGCATTTTATTTCACACTTGCAAAAGTAAAAGTTTTCTCTAAATCACAGTCACATCAGTTTTGGGCAATTTTAGCTAAAAATAATGCTGACATTGATCCCGGGAATAAAGTACATATTCATCCATTTATTAAATGTCCTGAACTGTACATGGAGGTCCGTATCTAACACCAGTTGATATCACGCCATATACAACGTAGGTAGGTCCAATTCCTCCCCAGCCACTCCCACTCGTATACATGTCAGACTTGTACATAAAGGTACCCAAAGTTCAAACTCCCCATTGACTCTACTTGGGAGTTTGTTCCACTCTTGCCAAACAGTACTTCCTTATATCCTTTCTAAATTTAACTTCGTCCAACTTGAGTCCATTACTGCAAGTCCTGCTTTACTAAGATATTTTCAGCAGCAAAAAATAACTATCGATCATGTCATTCATATTTCAGGCTATATAAGCAAGCTTATTGAAATTACAGAACCTGCTTAATATAAGCAGCATACACAACTGCTGTTCAAAAATGTTACCTTTTGTTAGGTTCCTGGACATCTGGGTGTTGAGGTGTACTATACAGGGCAGTCACAAAATACTTACAACTACTGGAATGCTTTGCAAGAAAAATTTGTTGGAGATTTTTAGCAAGACAATTTGCTATAACATTTGTAGGGGTTATTACTAATGCTGGTCAAATACAAATGCAAATACTATATGGTACAAATACAAAAATTTATTTCTTTGCAATAGTTACAATGTGTGATTAAATTTTATAATCTGATTGGTACAAAGAAAGCCACTATCATGCTGGGGCATTTTGGGCAGACTTAACCTAATACTTCAAGACTACTTAAGTCTAGACAGGTAAAGAGTGGTAAATTTTAAAAATTCATTATTTTACTCGTATTACTACTATGAGGTAGCCAGATGTTTTTAGTTAATAAACTTTATAGATATAATGTAGACATAATTGATAACAGCATTACAAGTAGTACAGTTTATGGAATAAACATACATTATAGGTATGTAATAATGGTTTAATAGATTAGGGGGTCATAATATATTTGGGAGAATTGCTTCAAAACTGGTTAGAGATTAGTGTAGGTATGGTATAATTTAAATTGCTCTCATCTTGTTTCTCATCCTCATATCTGACATAGACAAGGATGTCAGCCACAGCACCGTGTCTTCCTTTGCAGATGACACCCGAATCTGCATGACAGTGTCTTCCATTGCAGACACTGCAAGGCTCCAGGCGGACATCAACCAAATCTTTCAATGGGTTGCAAAAAACAATATGAAGTTCAACGATGAGAAATTTCAATTACTCCGATATGGTAGACACGAGGAAATCAAAACTTCATCAGAGTACAAAACAAATTCCAGCCACAAAATAGAGCAAAAAACAAACGTCAAAGACCTGGGAGTGATCATGTCGGAGGATCTCACCTTCAAGGACCATAACATTATATCAATCGCAGCTGCTAGAAAAATGACAGGATGGATAATGAGAACCTTCAAAACTAGGGATGCCAAGCCCATGATAACACTCTTCAGGTCGCTTGTTCTATCTAGGCTGGAATATTGCTGCACACTAACAGCACCTTTCAAGGCAGGTGAAATTGCTGACCTAGAAAATGTACAGAGAACCTTCACAGCGCGCATAACGGAGATAAAACACCTCAATTACTGGGAGCGCTTAAAGTTCCTGAACCTGTATTCCCTGGAACGCAGGCGGGAGAGATACATGATTATATACACCTGGAAAATCCTAGAGGGACTAGTACCAAACTTGCACACGAAAATCGCTCACAACGAAAGCAAAAGACTTGGCAGATGATGTAACATCCCCCCAATGAAAAGCAGGGGTGTCACTAGCACGTTAAGAGACAATACAATAAGTGTCAGGGGCCCGAGACTGTTCAACTGCCTCCCAGCATACATAAGGGGGATTACCAATAGACCGCTGGCAGTCTTCAAGCTGGCACTGGACAAGCACCTAAAGTCGGTACCTGACCAGCCGGGCTGTGGCTCGTACATTGGATTGCGTGCAGCCAGCAGTAATAACCTGGTTGATCAGGCTCTGATCCACCATGAGGCCTGGTCACAGATCGGGCCGCAGGGGCGTTGACCCCCGGAACTCTCTCCAGGTAAACTCCAGGTAATTACTGCGCTGCATAGCATCTCCTGGGCCATCTCTCGGGCAAACTTAGCTTATACAGTGGACCCCTGCTTTACGATCAGCTCCCAATGCGACCAATTATGTAAGTGCATTTGTATGTGTATGTTTGGGGGTCTGAAATGGACTAATCTGCTTCACAATATTCCTTATGGGAACAAATTCGTTCAGTACTGGCACCTGAACATACTTCTGGAATGAAATAATATCGTAAACCGGGGGTCCACTGTACTATACAGCCTCTCCTCACTTAGCAACATTTTCGTTTACTGTCCACTTGGACTTGTAACCAGCTCTCTAACCAGTATGCAAACCTAAGTAATGTATATATTACAGCTGATTTCCTCTATTCTGTTTATTACAATATACAGTACACTACAGTATAAACATTTAAAAATATACCAGAAAAGTTATAAATGGTGCAAAGGTGACATTAAAAAATATCTAAAGATAGTTGACACAAACCCACTACCAATATAGTATGCTCCATGCTGAATGACCAACTCACTTACAAACCTACTCTTAGGAATGGAACCCCATCGTTAAGTGAGAAGAGGTGGACTTGAAATTTACTCATGTTCCTGGTAACTCGTAATAAACATCACAATAAGAATCTTCTTATTGTCAGGTTAAGCAGAGTGGTACTAGTTACTTAAATTACTGTACAAAATATGTTTAGATAGTATATATGCTTATCTAACACTAATATGTGGGTATTGAAGGAAAGCTGGAAGACCAACAACAGGGACAGAATTGGATGAAAACAGTAGGCTTTGGGATTATTTTAACATTGTATACTGCTATGAAAATCACATTAGCATTTATCAACAATTGTGAATAATTGAAGCTATTCTCAGGAGGCCCTCCATTAAAAATATTTTATACTCAATGCTCGTAAATTAGATAGCTTGCAAATTTGAGGGTTCGACTGTATGAGCCCTTTTAAAATTACATATACATACATAATACAATCTACTAATCCAAAATTGTTACAACTATGGCAGTGTACTTTTTTAATTATTGTAGACCCATGATTATTATTATTATATATGTTATTATATAGTTATTATTATGTATTACTCTTTCAACAAGATCAACAGTAATTTTTTTTTGGTTGTGTTGCCTTTAACCCTTTCAGGGTCCAGAGGCCAAATTTCAAAGTGTGCACCAGGGTCCAAGAATTTAAAAAAAATAATTTTTTTTTCTTATGAAATGGTAGAGAATCTTTTTCTGAAGGTAATAAAACAAAAACTATAAAATTTGATGGAAAATTGACGAAATTATGCTCTCGCAAATTTTGATGTGTCGGCGATATTTACGCATCAGCGATTTTACTGATTTTGACTCCCATTTTAGGCCAATTACAGTATTCCAGTCAACCAAATTCTTAGCTATTTCACTAGTATTACTTCTATTCTATCGACTGAGCACAAGAAATCACCACGTCAACTGTTTCAACAACAAAATAGTGACCGGAAATTGGTAATTTGGCCAATTTAACGCAAAGTTCAAAATATTCCAATTTCAAAATAGGGTCCAGAATAAACAATGCTGGCATTCCTGGCACTAAACTAACATTTCCTCTGTTCATTAGTTACATTTCCAGGCTTTACAAATGAATTTCATTTTTATTTTTTATTCACATAATGAATTTTTATTCAAACCAAAAAATAGAAAGACTTACTGTTATGCAATACTGTAATAACTGTATAAATAATATCACCACATTTGTGAATGCTTATTAGACCCACCAGCTGTCATGTATTAGACTTGTGAGGTCATTTGTTTACTCTTGAACATCGGCAAAAATTTAACATTTCTGCTAATTTGAACTCAGTTTCAAGTCATTTCCATTATTAAAACCAATCAAAATCATTTCTATTTCTGTAGTATATCTTCCATTCTATCAAATGAGACCAAGAAATTGCAAATACAACTGTAAAAAACATACGAAAAAACACTGCAAAGTCGCTGTTTTAATCGAAAATTATGGTCTCGGGTTTTTTTTTTCTCTCATTATGCACTGTGTGCTGCAGGATTTGTTTTATGTGGTGCACACATACCACATAGATGTATTCTCTCATATCTAGGCCCAAATTTACTGCTCACAGCTTATCAGAGTGAGCTGAGCTCATGGCGTAGATATACGATTTGGACCCTGAATGTAAAGCCGTAGATCTACGGCACGGACTCTGAAAGAGTTAATTTGCTTTCTTGTGCAAATTTCATTGTTCACAAAGTCTCTCCTTTTCCCTCAAAGCTGCTTTATTTATACAGCTGTGCACATGCACTTTTAAAAGTATGATTCATTTACCAAATAGAGCACAGACCTGTGCTTTGAAGATTAATTTTCTTACAAAAATATTTTGTAAGCATGGGACAAATGCATAATTGTAGAAATATTTTGTAGTACAGTCTTACGCTACCTGTATTTGAATAAGATATTGTATGTACTTCAGGTCGGAGGTTATTGAAATGCATGTACAGTACTGCCATTAATATATGAAGTATTACCACAGCAGGGCATATAGATTTGTTTTAAATAAAAATTTTGTCCTGAACAGTGAAAGCACCTTCAATGAAACTTGGATTGTGTGTGATTTTTATTTATCTTATAACTGCTATCAGGCTAATTATAATAAATAATAGTAATAATATCTTTATTTCTACAAGTACATGTACAAGGTATACAGGCCTAGCTGACATCAGTGACATACTACTATATAGAAAGCCCAGGATGCGACCCACACCAGTCGACTAACATCCAGGTACCTATTTTGTACTGATGGGTGAACGGGGACAGCAAGTGTCTTATGGAAACGGGTCCCTAATGTCTTCCAACTGCACTGGAGATTCAAACTCTAGACCTCAGTGTGTGAGTTGAGTGCACTAGAGATCGAGCTACAGGACACCTATAGCTACTGGTTTCATTATCACTTAATGGAGCATTGTTGGTGAGACATGTATGGGCAAGTCTTTTGCTGCTGATCATCTGGCAGTAAATAAGTACCCAAGAGTTAGCAGCTACAGTAGACTGTTGAGTCACTTTTAACCCTTAAACTGTCCAAACGTAGATCTACGTTGACGTGTGTAGTGCTCCAACCATGATTTTCTCCCATTTGCAAGAATGTAAAATCAGACGTAGATCTACGTTCAGAGCACTATGCATGTCAGCGTAGATCTACGTTTGGGCAATTTAAGGGTTAAAGGGTGGTAATGTATCACAGAAAGAGCTAAGTTTTGAATTGAGTTAAAGTAGGATAATAGTTCTTAGCCTGTTAAAAATGGAGAGATATGTTAATCTTGATTATTGGATTTTTAACATTCATTTAGTTCTTTTATATAATAATTTTTTTTCTCTGTGTAAAGGTTGTGCTAACAATTTTGTAGTAGATATTTTATTATGCATAAAATATTTTTTTCCCACAGTTTTGACAATGCCTTGTTTGGAAATTGCTACCAATATTCCTAAGGAAAGAATAACTCCGGAAGTGGTGGCTGACCTCAGTAAGCTCTTCAGCACTACAATGCGAAAGCCTGAACAAGTAGGTGTTTTTCTTTTGGGGTATTATAGCTGCATCTGTTCCACCATATCATTTTTAACCAATGTATTGTAATTAACTAAAAATTATGAAATAAAAGCTTTATACTGTAACAATTTATGATAAGAGGATAGACTTTAGCATGCATGCATGCATCCAGTATTGACAGAACTGGTGGTTATAGCAGAGGGCTGTGTACTTAACTGTACAAGAAGTCTTGCATAATAGGTATGTCTAGTTCTTAAGTAGCATGTAATTTTTAAGATTAGTTGCCTAAAATGCATTGCATAATTAATGGCTTTCTTTTGTGGTTACTATTGTACTGATTCATGTATCAACATTATTTGTATAACTCGGAGAAATAAAGCATTATCATTACTGAAGTCATGCAGCCCTGCAGTACATCTAACTGTTGCATATATCAGACAAGCAAAACTTGCATGGATATACACAATTGTTCAATAGATTGCAAAGAAATTCTCGCTGATAGTTATTCTTTCTCCAAAATAGTCTCTTATTTTCTCCATTTTGCCTGGATCTGAGAGAATTTGCCTGAAATCTGCCCCTAAAAATAAATATTATTACATTGTAATAATATTTATTTATTTATTTATTTTTTATTTGGACATGATACATAGTTGTACAAAGAAATATAGTGATTGGGGGGTACATGCCAAAAGCCTCTTGTATGCAGAGCATTATGGGCAGGCTTAAAATTAACTTAAGATTAACTAAGCAATGATACATTCAGTGGTAAAAATTGCAGTAAACAAATTACAACATGAAAATACAAATGAGTATTTCAAATAAGAAGCATTAAAGTTGTACAAATTTGTAGCATAACAATGTACAGGTCCTCCATCACAAATCCAGCATCATTGGGACCTGTAGTGTGCCGGATTACTGAGTTTGCCGGATTACAGGGTGGTTAGGTTAAAATATACTTAATAAAATTAACCAACTTGACTTACACAAAGTTCATTGAACATCGGCAAAAATCGAACATTTCCGCTACTTTGAGCTCAATTTCAAGGTACTTTTCGTCATGAAAGCAATCAAAATCATGTCTGTTTCTGTAATATATCTTCCATTCTATCATACGAGTCTAAAAAAAATGAGAATACAACCATAAAAACCATACGAAAATATACTGCAAAGAGGCGGCTGATGGCTGAGAAGTGAACTCCCTTATTTATCGTCCGCCTTTTTTATTTTTGGTGTACGTTAAGAAGCATCTTTCCATCATACATTGCCCAAGTTTCAATGAGATAGCCCAACAAACAACCAAGAAAAAAAATATTTACCAAAAGTCATATATGGCAAGCCCAAGCCAGGTACTGGAAATAAGTCACTTTGACTTTTTTGGGTTATCCCAGGTTCTCTATACATACACTGCTATGTATGATAATCTATGTAACTGTAATTGTGTATACCTGAATAAACTTATTTACTTCTAGTCTGTCAACTGAGTACAAGAAACCGCCCATTCACTTATTTCAACTACCCAATAAAGTGGTCAGAAATTGGCAATTTGGCCGATTTCACACAAATTTCAACAGATGCCAATTTCAAAATAAGGTCCAGAATAAACAATGCAGACATTCCTGGCACTAAAATAACATTTTCTCTGTTCATTAGTCACAGCTACAGGCCCCTCTTATATTACTCTTGCTAACCATTTGGAATTTTTATTCACAAAAAAAAAAAAAAATAGAAGATTTACTGTTATGCAGACTGCTGCATTATTGTAATAATTGTATAAATAATGTCAACTCATTCTTGATGCTGTATTGGAATTTGGACTGACAGGCAGACAGGTATTGGACGGTGACGTCATTTGTTTACTCTTGAACATCGCTAAAGAATAGAACATTTTCGCTTCTGTGAGTGCAATTTCAAGATACTTTTCGTCATGAAAGCAATCAAAATCATATCTGTTTCTGTAATATATCTTTCAATCTATCAAATGAGACCGAAAAAATGAGAATATAACCATAAAAACCATACAGAAATATACCGCTAAGCTACCGCTAATGGCTGAGAAGTGAACTCCGCTATTTATGGTCTGATTCCTTTCATTTTTGGTGTACATTAAGAAGTATCTTTCCATCATACATTGCCCAAGTTTCAATAAGATAACCCAACAAACAATTGAGAAAATAATATAATAACAATAATAATAATAATATTAATAATAATAAATCTTTATTTACTACATGTACACGTACAAGATATACAGGCCTAGTTGACATCAGTAACATACTACTATATAGAAAGCCGCTTGTTATGCAGAGTATTTCAAGAAAATTAGGTCAGTGTCCCAGGATACCCACACTAGTTGGCTAACACCCAGGTACCCATTTACTGATGGGTAAACATAGACAACAGGTGTAAAGAAACACGCCTAATGTTTCTACCCTGGCTGAGACTCGAATATTTACCAAAAATCATATATGGCTAACTCAAGCCAGGTACTAGAAATAAGCCACATTGACTTTTTTGGGTTATCCTAGGTTCTCTACACATATGCTGCTATGTGTGATAATCTGTATAGAGAAAACAACTTTTGTTTCAGGTTTATGGTGCAGTACGAATGTATATCACAGTTAGCCCTGTGCTATACTCCATTTTCTCTAATATAAGCCCCCAAGACAGGGACAGAAGAATGGTATTTGTATACCATATCCTCTTCATACCTCTGTCGATCTGCTCGGTGTTATGCCAAATATTATTTATTCTGGAGCATTTAACATTTTTTATGTTATTTATATTGTTTATGTCATATTAGATCAGTTGTGATAGGCAAATAAGCTGTGGTGTTGATATTAGCATAATAATAAAGCATATTCTCCTGCATCATGAGACTGAGCTCATGGCAACCGACAGTGGCTTCAAAGCCACCTTACCTTTAATGGATAATGTACAGTGGACCCCCGCATAACGATCACCTCCGAATGCGACCAATTATGTAAGTGTATTTATGTAAGTGCGTTTGTACGTGTATGTTTGGGCGTCTGAAATGGACTAATCTACTTCACAGTATTCCTTATGGGAACAAATTCGGTCAGTACTGGCACCTGAACATACTTCTGGAGTGAAAAAATATCGTTAACCGGGGGTCCACTGTACTGTGTAGGTGCTTTACATAATGAGAAGCATTTCTTTTATTCATTGGAACCATGGCTAGGGCTAAAAGCAACCAGGTTATAACAATAAACGGAGAAAAAGAAATTGGAATGACTTATGCAGCGAGTAGCGCCACCAAACAGTAGCAGCAGGTTGGTGTGGCGACCCTGGAAATTTGAAATTATGCTAGCCAAAATTAGTGCCGAATAACTGAAGGAACCAAATAACTGATTGCTGGATTTGTGATGGCGGACCTGTATAATATAATTGAATCAGATCGAGTAAAATCAATGATTTGTAGTGCAGAAACAGGTCATGTGGTGCATTACTGTGCAGTCAAGAGAATGGAGTATTCTATTAGGTAATGTAGTTAAAAAAAAACATACTGTAGTTTGATAGGGTCACAGGTTATACATTTATGAGATACAGTTATTCAGTATTTATTTAGTTGTGGTTGAGTAAGTGGTTTTTAAGAAGTCTTGAACTGATAAACAGACAGTATTTCTTTTATATTCACAGGTAATGAATTCCAGATTTTTGGGTCTTTTATGTGAATTGAGTTTTTACATAGTGTGAGATGGACACGGGGAACATCAAAGAGTGATCTGTGCCTTGTGTTATGGTCATGTGTTCTGTTGAGGTTGGTAAAGAGAAGTTTGAGGGGAGTGTTTATATCCAAGTTTAGTGTTCTATGTATGTAGTAGGCACAATAGGTATGGATGTTTTGTACGGTGAGTAAGTTTAGAGTTTTGAATATTGGTGGAGTATGCTGCCTGGAGTGGGAATTTATCATCATTCTGACTGCAGCCTTTTGTTGGGCACTAAGTATATTGAATATAATTAAATTTTAGTAAGACTTACCTACCATACTGCATTTTTATAATATGAAAAGTCCAGTGATCGAAACACATTTTCTAAATGTTTGAGACTTGTTTTTCACTGTGACATGATGACTGCTGTCTGTCTATATGCAGTACTGCTTACTATGATATATACTGTACTAGCTATTTTGCTTTATAACAAAGTGTGCCAGTATTTGCTTAAAATAAAAGCTCAGACATTTTTTGTTTTACCATGAAGACTTAATATTTTGCTTAGTAAACATAACGAGCACTTTTTTTTAATCTTACAGTATTGTATGGTAAGAGTGATTCCAGGACAACTGATGACATTTGGGGGCAGCTTCAATCCATGTGCAGTTGCAACTGTCATGAGCATTGGCAATCTGGGTGTACAGGAGAATAAGGCTCATGCTCAGAAGATTTTTGAATTTACAGAGAAAACACTTGGAATTCCAAATGACAGGTGAGCATTTTAATACAATTCTTGTCATAGTTAGCAGTGTTTTTGTTATGCATGGTAATGGCTCTCTTAAGAGTAGTATGGTACAGGTACATCAGGTACAGTAGGGCCCCACATACATGGCAGATAAGGTTCCAGGCTAAATACACACACACACAGTACACTCATTACTCGCCTCAAAATATTTGTAATCTTAATGTAGGGTGAGAGGTGAATAATATTTATTTGTAGAAAGTCAGGTGTGGGAGGTATGGTAGCCCACCTGGCCACCCCACCTACTACGACATTTGAAGCTCCCTAGAATTAACAGGTGCATATACAGTACACTCATTACTATTCATCAGTCCTCACCAAAGTAATAAAGAAGCCAAACAACTATACTACTCCAGTAGATTCACTGACACAAGAGGAGATATAAAAAAGACCTGGAAAACACTCTCTCCAGATTCTAGGGACCCACAAACTGAAAAAAAACAAGAATATTGTCCTAACTAAACCTAATGAAACACCACTGCAACCCACTGACACAGCTAACAAGATAAACGACTTCTTCTCAACCATAGGTTCTAATCTCGCCAATAAAATCCCACGTACCAATGCCCATGCCAGGGACTACCTAGATGGGAATTTCCCAAATTCCTTCTATCTTGCTCCAACTGAGCCCACGGAAGTCAGCGAGATTATAAAGTCACTTAAAAATAACTCGGGGAATCTGTCTCATGTCCCACCATTATTGTCCTCTCGCATACTATCTCATTACTTTTTAACAAGTCATTAGAAACTAGCACCTTCCCGAAACTACTCAAGACGGCAAGGGTTACACCAATACATACCATTACTTACCATTGCTATCCAGAATCTTTGAGAAACTTGTGCACAGGAGACTATATTCATTTATAACGGCACAAAACATACTCAACCCCTGCCAATTTGGATTCAGGAAAAATAAAAGCACTAACGATGCAATCATAAAAATGCTAGATCTGCTTTACATAGCATTGGAAAATAAGGAATATCCACTAGGAATTTTTATTGACCTAAGAAAAGCTTTTGACACAGTAGACCATGGCATCCTACTCCACAAACTTGACCATTATGGTATAAGAGGCCATGCACTTGCATATTTCAAATCTTACCTTACTAATAGGTATCAGTATGTTACCATTAAAGACACAGCATCAACAACACAGCCACTTGATACTGGAGTTCCGCAGGGAAGTGTCCTTGGTCCCCTGCTCTTCCTCATATACATCAGTGATCTTCCAAATGTATCTCAACACCTGAACCCCATTCTCTTTGCTGATGACAAGACTTATGTCATCTCTCACCCTAATCTTGCCACCCTCAACACCATTGTTAATGAGGAGCTGATCAAAATATTGACTTGGATGACAGCCAATAAACTTACGCTTAACGCTGACAAAACCTACTACATTATGTTTGGTAGCAGAGCAGGAGATGCACAAATTAACATTAAGATCGACAACACTCTAATTGCCAGGCATAATGAGGGCAAATTCCTAGGCCTATACCTCGACAACAACCTGAACTTCAGCACCCATATCCAACACATAACCAAAAAAGTATCCAAAACGGTTGGGATCCTCTCCAAGATACGATACTACGTGCCGCAAACTTCCCTTCTCACACTATACCATTCACTTATATATCCATACCTCACCTATGCTATCTGTGCTTGGGGTTCAACTGCAGCAACACACATAAAGCCAATAATAACCCAACAAAAAGCCGCAGTAAGAATAATCACTAAATCCCATCCCTGGCAACACACTCCCCCACTCTTCATAGATCTAAACTTACTCCCTGTTCAGTACATCCACACTTACTACTGTGCAATCTACATCTACAGGACCTTAAATTCCAATATTAACCTTGACCTAAAATGCTTTCTTGATAGTTGTGACAGAACCCACAGGCACAACACCAGACACAAACATCTCTATGACATTCCCCGTGTCCGACTAAACCTTTACAAAAATTCAATGTATGTCAAAGGCCCTAAAATCTGGAACACCCTACCTGAAAATTCTAAAACTGCAGACATATTCATCACCTTCAAAACTACTATCAGAAAACATCTTATCTCCCTGATACACCCTGTCAACTAATTACACGAATACCACCTGGTGGTTCACACTTACACTCGCTCACCCATTTGACCATAAACAGAAATATCAATCTCAATCTCAAAAAAATGAATCTTAACTAGTCATAAGTTGGCCTGTGATACTCCAATACTGAAACTGTGTATAGTGCCAAAACAAAAGCATTCACATTGCTAAACTCACAAACTAGTATTTAGTCACTTAGCCATAATACCAACTTACCTCATAATTTTGTAATATCTCGAACTTAAGATTTAATCTAAGTCTGCCCGAAATGCCTAGCCATGCTAGGTGTTCTAGTGGTACACTCTGTAATTATTATTTTACTACATGTAAACCACACAATAACCAAATTCTGTAAACTCAGCATTGTAATCCTTATAGAGAATAAACTTTGAATTTGAATTCTTTCTTTCAACACACCAGCCGTATCCCACCGAGGCGGGGTGGCCCAAAAGGAAAAACGAAAGTTTCTCCTTTTACATTTAGTAATATATACAGGAGAAGGGGTTACTAGCCCCTTGCTCCCGGCATTTTAGTCACCTCTTACAACATGCATGGCTTATGGAGGAAGAATTCTGTTCCACTTCCCCATGGAGGTAAGAGGAAATAAACAAGAACAAGAACTAGAAAGAAAATAGAAGAAAACCCAAAGGGGTGTGTGTATATATGCTTGTACATGTATGTGTAGTGTGACCTAAGTGTAAGTAGAAGTAGCAAGACATACCTGAAATCTTGCATGTGTATGAGACAGAAAAAAAAAGACACCAGCAATCCTACCATCGTGTAAAACAATTACAGGCTTCAGTTTTACACTCACTTGGCAGGACGGTAGTACCTCCCTGGGCGGTTGCTGTCAACCAACCTACTACCTAGACTCATTACTTTCCTTAAAATCTTTGTTGTCTTAATGTATGGTGAGAGGTGAGTAAATGATATAAAAACGAATAAACTAGAGAGAGAGAGAGAATGAGTAAATGAGAGAAGAGAGAGCCGCAGAGTATGTAAACAAACAGATGAATGTGCCTGGTTATGGTTGATACATGTTCAATTCCATGTCTGTGAATCTTATACCATAATACAGTGGACCCTCGGTTTTCATGTTTAATCCGCTCCAGAGCCATCGGCCAAAACCGAAACCATTTTTCCCATAAGAAATAATGTAAATGGAATTAATCCGTTCCAGACACCCAGAAGTATCAACAAAAAAAAATTTTTTTTTTACCTTAAAGATAGATTACATGCACAAAAGAATGAACATTACACATGACACTTAGCTTTATTGAAGGCTGTTGTTGATGGATGGAAGACAGGGAGGAGGAGAGAGGGAAGAGAGGTTACTGTTTGGAAGGGAAATCCCCCTCCATAAGGACTCTTAAGTACCAAGTCATCAGGAGTCACTTCCCTAGCTTAAATATAGATTTACATACAGAAAAGAATAACAAATAAATATAAAGCACTAATGAAATGTATAAATGAACATTTAACATCACACTTACCTTTATTGAAAAGACTTGTTGGTGTATGGCAGACCAGGCGGAGGGGGAGAGGGAAGCGAGAGTATTGTTGGAGAATATGACACTAATATCAACTCAACGGCATATTTATCTCTCACAATTCAACTAATATGACATAATAAACAATATTAATAATAGAAATGACAGTAGTTTGTTGGATTATGTATTGGTAGATAAAAGACTGTTGAGTAGACTTCAGGATGTACATGTTTATAGAGGGGCCACAGATATATCAGATCACTTTCTAGTTGTAACTTTGTCCTTGGAGGCAAAGAGGGGAATGTATGAGAGTATAGTTTTACCAACGCTCTTATATGGGTGTGAAGCGTGGGTGATGAATGTTGCAGCGAGGAGAAGGCTGGAGGCAGTGGAGATGTCATGTCTGAGGGCAATGTGTGGTGTGAATATAATGCAGAGAATTCGTAGTTTGGAAGTTAGGAGGAGGTGCGGGATTACCAAAACTGTTGTCCAGAGGGCTGAGGAAGGGTTGTTGAGGTGGTTCGGACATGTAGAGAGAATGGAGCGAAACAGAATGACTTCAAGAGTGTATCAGTCTGTAGTGGAAGGAAGGCGGGGTAGGGGTCGGCCTAGGAAGGGTTGGAGGGAGGGGGTAAAGGAGGTTTTGTGTGCGAGGGGCTTGGACTTCCAGCAGGCATGCGTGAGCGTGTTTGATAGGAGTGAATGGAGACAAATGGTTTTTAATACTTGACGTGCTGTTGGAGTGTGAGCAAAGTAACATTTATGAAGGGATTCAGGGAAACCGGCAGGCCGGACTTGAGTCCTGGAGATGGGAAGTACAGTGCCTGCACTCTGAAGGAGGGGTGTTAATGTTGCAGTTTAAAAACTGTAGTGTAAAGCACCCTTCTGGCAAGACAGTGATGGAGTGAATGATGGTGAAAGTTTTTCTTTTTCGGGCCACCCTGCCTTGGTGGGAATCGGCCGGTGTGATAATAAAAAAAAAATAATAAAAAAAATTTCTAGTTGTAGCTACACTGAGAGTAAAAGGTAGATGGGATACAAGGAGAATAGAAGCATCAGGGAAGAGAGAGGTGAAGGTTTATAAACTAAAAGAGGAGGCAGTTAGGGTAAGATATAAACAGCTATTGGAGGATAGATGGGCTAATGAGAGCATAGGCAATGGGGTCGAAGAGGTATGGGGTAGGTTTAAAAATGTAGTGTTAGAGTGTTCAGCAGAAGTTTGTGGTTACAGGAAAGTGGGTGCGGGAGGGAAGAGGAGCGACTGGTGGAATGATGATGTGAAGAGAGTAGTAAGGGAGAAAAAGTTAGCATATGAGAAGTTTTTACAAAGTAGAAGTGATGCAAGGAGGGAAGAGTATATGGAGAAAAAGAGAGAGGTTAAGAGAGTGGTGAAGCAATGTAAAAAGAGCAAATGAGAGAGTGGGTGAGATGTTATCAACAAATTTTGTTGAAAATAAGAAAAAGTTTTGGAGTGAGATTAACAAGTTAAGAAAGCCTAGAGAACAAATGGATTTGTCAGTTAAAAATAGGAGAGGAGAGTTATTAAATGGAGAGTTAGAGGTATTGGGAAGATGGAGGGAATATTTTGAGGAATTGTTAAATGTTGATGAAGATAGGGAAGCTGTGATTTCATGTATAGGGCAAGGAACAACAACATCTTGTAGGAGTGAGGAAGAGCCAGTTGTGAGTGTGGGGGAAGTTCGTGAGGCAGTAGGTAAAATGAAAGGGGGTAAGGCAGCCGGGATTGATGGGATAAAGATAGAAATGTTAAAAGCAGGTGGGGATATAGTTTTGGAGTGGTTGGTGCAATTATTTAATAAATGTATGGAAGAGGGTAAGGTACCTAGGGATTGGCAGAGAGCATGCATAGTTCCTTTGTATAAAGGCAAAGGGGATAAAAGAGAGTGCAAAAATTATAGGGGGATAAGTCTGTTGAGTATACCTGGCAAAGTGTATGGTAGAGTTATTATTGAGAGAATTAAGAGTAAGACGGAGAATAGGATAGCAGATGAACAAGGAGGCTTTAGGAAAGGTAGGGGGTGTGTGGACCAGGTGTTTACAGTGAAACATATAAGTGAACAGTATTTAGATAAGGCTAAAGAGGTCTTTGTGGCATTTATGGATTTGGAAAAGGCGTATGACAGGGTGGATAGGGGGGCAATGTGGCAGATGTTGCAGGTGTATAGTGTAGGAGGTAGGTTACTGAAAGCAGTGAAGAGTTTTTACGAGGATAGTGAGGCTCAAGTTAGAGTATGTAGGAAAGAGGGAAATTATTTCCCAGTAAAAGTAGGCCTTAGACAAGGATGTGTGATATCACCGTGGTTGTTTAATATATTTATAGATGGGGTTGTAAGAGAAGTAAATGCGAGGGTCTTGGCAAGAGGCGTGGAGTTAAAAGATAAAGAATCACACATAAAGTGGGAGTTGTCACAGTTGCTCTTTGCTGATGACACTGTGCTCTTGGGAGATTCTGAAGAGAAGTTGCAGAGATTGGTGGATGAATTTGGTAGGGTGTGCAAAAGAAGAAAATTGAAAGTGAATACAGGAAAGAGTAAGGTTATGAGGATAACAAAAAGATTAGGTGATGAAAGATTAGATATCAGATTGGAGGGAGAGAGTATGGAGGAGGTGAATGTATTCAGATATTTGGGAGTGGACGTGTCAGCGGATGGGTCTATGAAAGATGAGGTGAATCATAGAATTGATGAGGGGAAAAGGGTGAGTGGTGCACTTAGGAGTCTGTGGAGACAAAGAACTTTGTCCTTGGAGGCAAAGAGGGGAATGTATGAGAGTATAGTTTTACCAACGCTCTTATATGGGTGTGAAGCATGGGTGATGAATGTTGCAGCGAGGAGAAGGCTGGAGGCAGTGGAGATGTCATGTCTGAGAGCAATGTGTGGTGTGAATATAATGCAGAGAATTCGTAGTTTGGAAGTTAGGAGGAGGTGTGGGATTACCAAAACTGTTGTCCAGAGGGCTGAGGAAGGGTTGTTGAGGTGGTTCGGACATGTGGAGAGAATGGAACGAAACAGAATAACTTCAAGAGTGTATCAGTCTGTAGTGGAAGGAAGGCGGGGTAGGGGTCGGCCTAGGAAAGGTTGGAGGGAGGGGGTAAAGGAGGTTTTGTGTGCGAGGGGCTTGGACTTCCAGCAGGCATGCGTGAGCTTGTTTGATAGGAGTGAATGGAGACAAATGGTTTTTAATACTTGACGTGCTGTTGGAGTGTGAGCAAAGTAACATTTATGAAGGGGCTCAGGGAAACCGGCAGGCCGGACTTGAGTCCTGGAGATGGGAAGTACAGTGCCTGCACTCTGAAGGAGGGGTGTTAATGTTGCAGTTTAAAAACTGTAGTGTAAAGCACCCTTCTGGCAAGACAGTGATGGAGTGAATGATGGTGAAAGTTTTTCTTTTTCGGGCCACCCTGCCTTGGTGGGAATCGGCCAGTGTGATAATAAAAAAAAATAATTAATAATAGAGAAACATGACATATACTCAAGAATGAATAAAATAGGTCATTATGTATGTAACGACAGGTGTTCTGTTGCTGTTGTTGGGTGTATTAGGGCCACTGTGAGCATAAGTCGTACATAATGTTGGTGATGGCTGCAGCTGAGGCGGCGGTGTTTTCTGTAGCCCTCTATAGCTCCTCCAACATTGGAGGAGTTAGTAGAATTGTTGAATCACTGAAGAAGGCACCCTCTACTGCCATCACAACCACTACCACCATCACTACCTTTTTTGAAGACTTCTGGGTGGGTGGAAGGCAAGAGGAGGGGAGAGGAAGAAGGTACATTATTGTTTGGAAGGGTAATCCCCTTCCATAAAGATTTCAGGTACCAAGCCCTTTTCTGGGGTTACTTCCCTTTTTTTTTTAATGGCATTGGGACCAGCTTGAGTCACTGGACCCCTGTCACACAAATATCTGTCCAGAGAGCTGTTTCTGGCATCTCTTTAAGATTTCCCTAAAATGGGACACAACATTGTCATTGTACATGTTGCCAACATGGCCTGCAACAGCTTTATCAGGGTGAAGTTCATCCATAAATGTTTGCACTTCAGTCCACTTTGCAGAAAAGTCCTTAATCTTTGAAGAAGGCACCTTCCTCCATCTCTCTTCCTCCTTCTCCTCCTCCTCTGAAGCAGTTTCCTGAGCTGTGGTCTGTTGCTGTTGCAGATGAAGCTCTTGCAGCTCTGTAGTGGTTAGCTCTTCACCGTGGTCCTCCACCAACTCTTCCACATCCTCCAAACTCACATCCAACCCCATGGAATTTCCCAATGCCACAGTACTTTCCGCAACTGGCATAGGCTCCTCAGGGTCAGCCCCAAACCCTTCAAAATCCCTCTCTTGTACACATTGTGGCCACAATATTCTGCAAGCAGAGTTCAAAGTCCTGCAAGTCACTCCCTCCCAAGTCTTACCTATAAAGTTTATGCACTAGAGGATATTGCAGTGATCTTTCCAGAACTCTCTTAGGGTCAATTGAGTGTCTGAGGTCACTTCAAAGCACTTTTGAAACACTGCTTTGGTGTAGTTTTTTGAAGTTTGAAATGACCTGCTGGCCCATGGGCTGGAGGAGAGGAGTGGTATTAGGGGGCAAGAACTTTACTGTGATGAAACGAAACCCCTGCACCATTTGCTCTTCGAAGTCTGAAGGATGAGCAGAAGCATTGTCCATTACCAGGAAGCACTTGAGTTCCAATTTATTTTCCAGGAGGTATTTCTTCACACTGGGGCCAAACACTTCATTAAACCAATCAAGGAAAATGTCCCTTGTAACCCATGCCTTACTGTTTGCCTTCCACATCACACACAGTTTACTCTTGGTGACACTGTTTTTCTTGAAAACACTGGGATTTTCAGAGTGATACACCAGTAAAGGCTTTACTACAAAACATGAGAGTTAGTCTGTCTTTCATAGGCTTGTGTCCTGGCAGTGCCATTTCCTCCTGTGTGATGTAGGTCCTCTTTGACATTTTCTTCCAAAACTGGCCTGTTTTGTCACAATTGAACACTTGTTGGGGTTTGAATTGTTCAGTCTCTGTGTACCCCTTGAATTCCTTAACATATTTTTCAGCCGCTTTTTTTTCAGAACTGGCAGCCTCACCATTCCTTACCACACTGTATGCCACTATGCTTCTTAAATCTCTCAAACCAGCATTTGCTGGCCTTAAAATCACAAACATCAGCACTTGTTGCAGGCATTTTCTTTACAAGATTGTCATGCAACTGCCCTGCCTTTTCACAAATTATCAACTGCATAACACTATCTCCTGCTAACTGCTTTTGGGCAATCCATACCAACAATAAGATGTCCACTTCTCTTTTTTGTCAGCATATCTACCCCTTCTGCAACAACACCTTCCTTGATTTCCTTTTCCATCGCCACAATCAAAGTGGTGGTTGAATGGTGTTTGCCATATATCCTGGCAAGCTCTGAAAGATGCACTCCACTTACATATTTTTCAATGATTTCTCTTTGAATTCGATCATGTTCCTCACTTTCTTTAGCAAAGGGATGGCACTAGCTTTCTTTGGGCCCAGGGTGACTTATTTAGCAGTTGCAAGCACAAAAAAAGTGACTTATTATGAAATGTATCATATGAACCTGTGGGGTGATGGTTACTCGCTGATAAACAATGGCACACTTGAGTGTGAATGGTGCGGGAGACTGGCTTTGTGTGTGTGCTGATGGTGGGATGCCGGCTGGACGCGTAGCAGATGGTCTCCGAATCCCAAGGTCAATCATGAACCGTGAGGCTATATTTTGCTTAAAAAAGCTACCGAAAGTCAAATTTCACGAAAGTTGTGGCCGCCGAAAGGCAGGGGTTCACTGTATGTGGAATGATGAAGTAAAGGGTGTGATACAAGAGAAAAAGGTAGCTTATGAGAGGTTTTTACAAAGCAGAAGTGTTATAAGAAGAGCAGAGTATATGGAGAGTAAAAGAAAGGTGAAGAGAGTGGTGAGAGTGTAAAAGGAGAGCAGATGATAGAGTGGGAGAGGCACTGTCAAGAAATTTTGATGAAAATAAGAAAAAATTTTGGAGTGAGATAAACAAGTTAAGAAAGCCTAGGGAACGAATGGATTTGTCAGTTAAAAACAGAGTAGGGGAGTAGTAGATGGGGAGATGGAGGTATTGGGTAGATGGCGGGAATATTTTGAGGAACTTTTAACCCTTTCAGGGTCGAGAGGCCTTCTCCTAAACTTGTTCTCAGGGTCGAAAAATTTTCGGAAAAAAAAAAAAGTTTTTTTTTATGAAATGATAGATAATCTTTTCCCTCTCATAATGACACCAAAAGTATGAAATTTGATGGAAAACTTATGGAATTATGCTCTTGCGAAGTTAGAAGTCTCGACGATGTTTGCACATCGGTAATTTCACCCACTTTGAGCCATATTTTTGGCCAATTCCAGTGTACTAGTCGACAGAAACCATAACTATTTCGCTAGAACTCCATTTTTTCTATTGAATGAGTACAAGAAACCACCCATTTACTGATTTCAACTATCCAGTAAAGTGGTCAGAAATTGCCAATGTTGCCAATTCCACACAAATTTCAGAAGATGCCAATTTTCAAATAGAGTCCAGAATAAACAAGACAGACATTCCTGGCACTAAAATAACATTTCCTCTGCTCATTAGTCACGTCCCCAGGCCCCTCTTACATTTCTTTTGCTTTCCACTTTGAATTTTTATTCTCACAAAAAATAGAAGATTTACTGTTATGCAGACTACTGCATTACTGTAGAAATGGTATAAATAATATCAACGCACTTGTGAAAGAATATTAGACTCATCAGTTGACGTGTATTGGATGCGTGGCATGATTTGTTTACTTTTGAACTTTGGCAAAAATCTAACATTTCTGCTAATTTGAGCTCAATTTCAAAGTACTTTTCATTGTGAAACCAATCAAAATCATCTCAATTTCTGTAATATGTCTTCCATTCTAGAAAATGAGACCAGGAAAACTAGAATACAACCATAAATGCCATACGAAAATACAGTGCAAAGTCGCTGTTTTAAACCAAAAACACGGTCAAAGGTTTTTTTTTCTCATTACGCACTGTGTGATGCAGGATTTTTTTTTTATAAGTGCACAATGACCACATAGACCCATTCTTTCATATGTAGGCCTACTGCTTTCTCTCGCTAGATATGAAGGCGCCAGAATTTGTGTGTACTAGTACGTCAGTAACCCTGGTGTGTAAGATGTACTAGTACGTCGGAAACCCTGAAAGGGTTAAATGTCGATGAAGAAAGGGAGGCGGTAATTTCATGCACTGGCCAAGGAGGCACACCATCTTTTAGGAGTGAAGAAGAGCAGGATGTGAGTGTGAGGGAGGTGCGTGAAGCATTACGTAGAATGAAAGGGGGTAAAGCAGCTGAAACTGACAGGATCGTGACAGAAATGTTGAAAGCAGGGGGGATATAGTGTTGGAGTGGTTGGTATTTTTGTTTAATAAATGTATGAAAGAGGGGAAGGTACTTAGGGATTGGCAGAGAGCATGTATAATTCCTTTATATAAAGGGAAGGGGGACAAAAGAGATTGTAAAAATTATAGAGGAATAAGTTTGCTGAGTATACCAGGAAAAGTGTATGGTGGGGTTATTATTGAAAGCATTAGAGGCAAGACAGAATGTAGGCCATGCGCTTGCATATTTCAAATCCTACCTTACTAATAGGTATCAGTATGTCACCATTAAAGACACAGCATCACCAACACGGCCACTTGATGCTGGAGTTCCGCAGGGAACTGTCCTTGGTCCCCTGCTCTTCCTCATATACATCAATGATCTTCCAAACGTATCCCAACACCTGAACCCCATTCTCTTTGCTGACGACATGACTTATGTCATCTCTCGCCCTAATCTTGCCACCCTCAACACCATTGTTAACGAGGAGCTGCTCAAAATATCGACTTGGATGACAGCCAATAAACTTACGCTTAACACTGACAAAACCTACTATATTATGTTTGGTAGCAGAGCAGGAGTTGCGCAAATTAACATTAAGATCGACAACACTCTAATTGCCAGGCATAATGAGGGCAAATTCCTAGGCCTATACCTCGACAACAACCTGAATATAAAAAACACATAACCAAAAAAGTATCCAAAACGGTTGGGATATTCTCCAAGATACGATACTACGTGCCGCAAAATGCCCTTTTCCACACTATACCACTCACTTATTTATCCATACCTCACCTATGTTATTTGTGCTTGGGGATCAACTGCAGCAACTCGCCTAAAGCCAATAATAACCCAACAAAAAGCTGCAGTAAGAATAATCACTAAATCCCATCCCTGGCAACAACCCCCCCCCCCCCCCCACTCTTCATAGATCTAAACTTACTCCCTGTTCAGTACATCCACTCTTACTACTGTGCAATCTAAAATCTACAGGCCTTAAATTCCAGTATTAAAACCTTGACAAAAACATTTTCTTGAAGTGTGCAGAACCCATTTGGAAATAACACCAGACACAATCATCTCAAATGACATTCCCCATTTTCCAAACTAACCTTTACAAAAATTCAATGAAATTCAAGGCCCTAAAACTGAAACCCCCTCCTGAATCCCTTAACTGCAGACAATTCATCACCTTCAAAACTACCATTAGAAAACATTTTCTCCCTGATAACACCCCGTCACTAATTACATTGAATACCACCTGGTGTTCACACTTACACTCACTCACCCAACTTGACCATAACCAGAAATACAATTTTTAATCTTAAAATAATGAATCCTCCAATACTGAAACATGTATTGCAAAAACAAAAAGCATTCACATTGCTAAATTTCACAAACTAGTATTTATTCACTTAGAAAATAATCCCAACTTCCTCATTTTTTTTTTTTTTTTAATAACTGCCGATTCCCACCAAGGCAGGTGGCCGAAAAAGAAAATTTTCACCATCATTCCACTCCATAAACTGTTTGCCGAAGGGTGCATTACACACAGTTTTTAAACTGCAACATTAATACCCTCTTTCAAAGTGCAGCACTGACTTCCCATCTCCAGGATCAATCCGGCCTCCCGGTTCCCGGGAACCCCTTCATAAAATTTACTTGCTCACACTCCAACAGCACGTCAAGTATTAAAAACCATTTGTCCCTTTCCCACTACCTATCAAACACGCTCAGGCATGCCTGCTGGAAGTCCAAGTCCCTCGCACACAAAACCTCCTTTACCCCCCCCTCCAACCTTTCCTAGGCCGACCCCTACCCCGTCTTCCTTCCACTACAGACTGATACACTCTTGAAGTCATTCTGTTTCGCTCCATCTCTCTACATGTCCGAACCACCTCAACAACCCTTCCTCAGCCCTCTGGACAACAGTTTTGGTAATCCCGCACCTCCTCCTAACTTCCAAACTACGAATTCTCTGCATTATATTCACACCACACATTGCCCTCAGACATGACATCTCCACTGCCTCACCTTCTTCTTGCTGCAACATTCATCACCCATGCTTCACACCCATATAAGAGCGTTGGTAAAACTATACTCTCATACATTCCCCTCTTGCCTCCAAGGACAAAGTTCTTTGTCTCCACAGACTCCTAAGTGCACCACTCCACTCTTTTCCCCTCATCAGTTTTATGATTCACCTCATCTTTCATAGACCCATCCGCTGACACGTCCACTCCCAAATATCTGAATACATTCACCTCCTCCATACTCTCTCCCTCCAATCTGATATTCAATCTTTCATCACCTAATCTTTTTGTTATCCTCATAACCTTACTCTTTCCTGTATTCACCTTTAATTTTCTTCTTTTGCACACCCTACCAAATTCATCCACCAATCTCTGCAACTTCTCTTCAGAATCTCCCAAGAGCACAGTGTCATCAGCAAAGAGCAGCTGTGACAACTCCCACTTTGTGTGTGATTCTTTATCTGTTAACTCCACGCCTCTTGCCAAGACCCCCCGCATTTACTTCTCTTACAACCCCATCTATAAATATATTAAACAACCACGGTGACATCACACATCCTTGTCTAAGGCCTACTTTTACTGGGAAATAATTTCTCTCTTTCCTACATACTCTAACTTGAGCCTCACTATCCTCGTAAAAGCTCTTCACTGCTTTCAGTAACCTACCTCCTACACCATACACTTGCAACATCTGCCACATTGCCCCCCTATCCACCCTGTCATACGCCTTTTCCAAATCCATAAATGCCACAAAGACCTCTTTAGCCTTATCTAAATACTGTTCACTTATATGTTTCACTGTAAACACCTGGTCCACACACCCCTACCTTTCCTAAAGCCTCCTTGTTCATCTGCTATCCTATTCTCCGTCTTACTCTTAATTATTTCAATAATAACTCTACCATACACTTTACCAGGTATAAATCAGCAGACTTATCCCCCTATAATTTTTGCACTCTCTTTTAAACCCCTTTGCCTTTATACAAAGGAACTATGCATGCTCTCTGCCAATCCCTAGGTACCTTACCCTCTTCCATACATTTATTAAATAATTGCACCAACCACTCCAAAACTATATCCCCACCTGCTTTTAACATTTCTATCTTGATCCCCTCAATTCCCCGGGTGCCTTACCCCCTTTCATTTTACCTACTGCCTCACGAACTTCCCACACACTCACAACTGGCTCTTCCTCACTCCTACAAGATGTTATTCCTCCTTGTCCTATACACGAAATCACAGCTTCCCTATCTTCATCAACATTTAACAATTCCCCAAAATATTCCCTCCATCTTCCCAATACCTCTAACTCTCCATTTAATAACTCGCCTCTCCTATTTTTAACTGACAAATCCATTTGTTCTCTAGGCTTTCTTAACTTGTTAATCTCACTCCAAAATTTTTTCTTATTTTCAACAAAATTTGCTGATAACATCTCACCCACTCTCTCATTTGCTCTCTTTTTACATTGCTTCACCACTCTCTTAACCACTCTCTTTTTCTCCATATACTCTCCCCCCTTTCATCATTTCAACTTAAAAAAATTTTTCCTCATATGCAAATTTTTTCCCCTCCCTTACTACTCTCTTTACATCATAAACCCCACCTTTTGGGGCTCCTCTTCCCCCCGCCCCCCTTTTTCCTGTAACCAAAAACCCTTCTGCTGAACACACTAACACACTTTTTTAAACCTCCCCATACCTTTTTCGACCCCTTTGGCCTATTTTTTCTGTTTAAGCCCATCTACCTCCAATAGCTGTTTTTTTATCTTACCCTAACGGGCCCCCTTTTTTAAATTAAAACCTTCACCCCCTCTCTTCCCTGATGTTTTCTATTCTCCTTGTACCCCATCTCCCTTTTTTACTTTTCATTGTAGCTAACAACAAAAAGGATCTGATATTTTCTGTGGCCCCTCAAAAAAACATTACTTCCTAAAGTCTACTCAAAAAATTCTTTTATCTCCCAAATACATAATCCAAAAAACTACTGTAATTTCCCCCCTACATCTATCGGGTACTTATTTATCCTCTTTTTTTTAAAAAAATTTTATTACCTAAACAAAACCCCCTTTTCTATACAAACTTCAATCAAAGGGCTCCTATTATCATTTAAAACCCTGCACCCCCCCAAAACTTCCCCTACCAAAAACCCTCTCAAAAAAGTTTTCCCCCTCCTTTAGCATTCTTGTCCCCTCCCACAATCCTCTCTCATTTGGTTTAAAAAGGGCTCCTTACATTCCCTTAACATCTTCCCCCAAAATCCCCTATCTCTCCCTGGGCCATTCCTCCTTCCCCCGGGTGCAAACCCCCTTATTATAACCCATTTTCCCCGCATCCCAACCTTTCCCTTTAACCCCACATAATTTTTAAAATTTAAAACATTCATTTTCCCTCTCTTCCCTTCCATAATTTATCATTAAACATTACTGTTCCCCCTTCCTTTGCCCTAACCTCTAGATACCTAATTTAACCCTTTTATTTCCCCCCCTGAAACCCCCCCAAACCCCCCTTCACTTTGTTTCGTTTGGGGCCAGGACATCCAACTTCTTTTCATTCATAACTCAGCAATCATTTTTTTTCTTGCCATCCGCAACATCCACGCACATTAAGGGATCCCAGTTTTAAAAAAAGTTTTTCTTCTCCTTTTTTTTGTAAATGGCTACAGGGGAAGGGGTTACTCCCCCTTGCTCCCCCGGGATTTTAGGGCGCCTCATACAAAAACGCTGGGGGTTTCGAGGAAAGATTCTTTTTCCCCTTCCCCCCTGGACAATAAAGAAATATTTTTAAAATTAAAAAATTTTAAAGTTAAGAATTAATCTAAAAAACTGCCCAAAATGCCTACCATGCTAGTTTTTTTAGGGGGGCCCCCCTTTAATTTAAAATTTTTAAAAAATGTAAAAAAAACAAATATCCAAATTCTGTAACCAGCCCTTTTAATCCCTTTTAAGAAAAACTTGAAATTTAATTTTAAATTTGGATTTCAGATGGCCCAAAGGGGGTTTTGAGTGGGTAGGGGGTGGGGTTAAAAAAACAAAATTTTTTTCATTGAAATATTTATTTTAACAGTTTTTTAGATAACAATGGGGCAGTTTTTTATTGCATTTGGGATTTCCCGAAAAAGGGTAATTAAAGTTGATAGGGGGGAAAAAAAACAATGTGGCAGATGTTGGGAAGACAGTATATGGAATAGGAAATAAGTTAATAAAGGGTGTAAAAAATTTTTTAGATATTTTAGGCTCAGGGGTTTTTGGGGGTGTAGAAGAAGGGGGAAAATACTTCCTGGAAAGGTGGGTGTTAGACAGGGGTGTGTAATGTCACCAATTTTTTTTTAAATAATTTTTAGATTTGGGGTTGGAAAAAAGTAAATGCTAGGGGGTTTTTTGGGGAGGGGTTTGGGGGTTTAAATTATGGGGAAAACAAAACAAAATGGGAATTTTACAGTTTTCTTTTTGCTGATGATACTGTGATTTTTTGGGAGATTCCCCAAAAAAAATTGCATAGTTTAAATGGACAAGTTTGGGAGTGTGTGTAAAAAAGAAAATTGAAAGTGAACATAAAAAAGATAAGGGGATGAGGGGATCAAAAGATTTAGAAAAAAGAAAAATTGGATATCAAATTTTAGAGGGGTTTTGGAAGAATGAATGGTTTTTAGAAAATTGGGAGTTGACGTGTCAGCAGATGATGATTAAGAAAAGTTTAACCATGAATTGATGAAGGGGAAAAAAGGGGAGTGGTGCATTAGGGGTATGTGGAGGGCAAAAAACATAACTCTGGAGGCAAAGAAGGGAATATAAAGAAAGTATAGTGGTAAACCCAAAACTCTTATAAGGGGGTGAAACTTGGGTTGTGAATGCTGCAGCGAGGAGGCGGTGATGTCCTGTCTAAGGGCAATGTGTGGTGTAAATATTTTGCAGAGAATTCGGAGTGTGGAAATTAGGAGAGGGTGTGGAGTTAATAAAAATATTAGACAGAGGGCTGAAGAGGGGTTGTTGAGGTGGTTTGGTCATTTAGAGAGAATGGATCAAAGTGGAATGACATGGAGGGCATATAAATCTGTAAGGGAAGGAAGGCAGGGTGGGGGTCGTCCTCGAAAAGGTTGGATGGAGGGGGTAAAGGTTTCATGGGCGAGGGGCTTGGACTTCCAGCAAGCATGTGTGAGCGTGCTAGATAGGAGTGAATGGAGACGAATGGTATTTGGGACTTGACGAGCTGTTGGAGCATGAGCAGGGTAATATTTAGTGAAGGGATTCAAGGAAACCGGTTATTTTTATATAGCCAGACTTGAGTACTGGAAATGGGAAGTACAGTGCCTGCATTTTAAAGGAGGGGTGTCTTGTGTATTTTTATACGTGTATGCTTCTAAACTGTTGTGTTCTGGGTGCCTCTGCAGAAACAGTGATTATGTATGAGGGAGGTGAAAGTGTTGAATGATGATGAAAGTATTTTCTTTTTGTAATTGTTTTACAAGATGGTAGGATTGCTGGTGTCCTTTTTTCTGTCTCGTAAACATGCAAGATTTCAGGTACGTCTTGCTACTTCTGCTTACACTTAGGTCACACTACACATGTACAAGCATATATATACACACACCCCTCTGGGTTTTCTGCTATTTTCTTTCTAGTTCTTGTTCTTATTCTTGTTTATTTCCTCTTATCTCCATGGGGAAGTGGAACAGAATTCTTCCTCCGTAAGCCATGCGTGTTGTAAGAGGCGACTAAAATGCCGGGAGCAAGGGGCCAGTAACCCCTTCTCCCGTATAAATTACTAAATTTAAAAGAGAAACTTTCGTTTTTCTTTTTGGGCCACCCTGCCTTGGTGGGATATGGCCAGTGTGTTGAAAGAAAGAAATGCATATACAGTGGACCCCCGGTTAACGATATTTTTTCACTCCAGAAGTATGTTCAGGTGCCAGTACTGACCGAATTTGTTCCCATAAGAAATATTGTGAAGTAGATTAGTCCATTTCAGACCCCCAAACATACACGTACAAATGCACTTACATAAATACACTTACATAATTGGTCACATTTGGAGGTAATCGTTATGCGGGGGTCCACTGTAAATGCGAGATAACAAGTGTACACTAACATATATTATGTTAGCAATAAAACTGGGCATTAAAAAACAAAAAAAAAGTATAATACACACACAGTACACCCATTATTTACCTTAAAATATTTGTAGTCTTAATGTAGGATGAGAGGTGAGTTTTATTTGTAGGAAGTCAGGTTTGGGAAGTATGGTAGCCAGCCAAGGCAGCCCTCCCCACCCCACCAGTGCATAATGTAAACAAACCAGGCAAACATGTCTGATGTTCGTTCATACACAAATAACCCGCACATAAAAGACTCTTCCTGCCTATATATAGCCGTCCTGCTCCTCCTCTGTTAGTGTGACTTTGTCAATGGTCCAAGTCGGACCGAAACGTCGTCGTGAGCTTCTGTCTTTTATGTGCGGGTTATTTGTGTATCGTTCCAGTCACGGTATTGTGCCTTTTTGTTATTTATGTTCGTTCATGTACATATGTATTATACCATAATACAAATACTTTACATTGTGTACAAGTTGTCTACATGTTGATACAGTAGAATAAATGAAGACCAGCACTTCTATTCTCATGTAATTTTTAGAAGGAATGATGCTCTGACAAATTATTACAGTATTATTATTATTACAGATTATTGTTATTACAAGTTGTTGTTTATTATAATTATAATAAAGAAGCACTAAACCCACAAGGGTCATGAATAGCTATAGATAGAGTGAAGGCATACGAAAGGAATAAATTTCTAATTAAGTTACTAGTGTTTGACTAGAGAAAACGAAATTCTTCGACTCTTCTATCAAACGCTTGGTAAACACGTCTTATATTTATGTTAATTTTTATACTGTGGGTGTATGTATCATGTTTATATGTTATGTAGTGTGCTTATTATATAATTTTGAAAAAATATCATAGTTGGACATTTGTCTATATTAACGTAATATACGATATTTAATGCGCCCAAGAGATTATTATGATGGCGTAGAGAGACGTACACCATATTTGAAAGACCGCTTGCCATATAGCAAAGTAATAAACATTAGTACAGTACTTCTAATTAGTGCACTACGAAGGATCCAATCTTCAGATTGTTCTATCCCTCTTATGCTTTACATCAAGCATCAACACTCATCACATCTTTATTAGGCACAAAACGGTTCTTTTTCTGGGTCCCCCTAGCATTTTTAGTATTCTGGGCAATCAACCTCCAGATTTCCTTGCATGTTTAGTAGTATGAAACCTTGTGTATTTCTTGTTCCTCACCTATTTCTTGGCTTGCTTGTGCATAAGCTGTCCTTATTCCTGTTGTCATTATGCACTACTAAAAACAAGTACAAAAACAAAATGCTATTTATTTTACCTTTAATAAAATTGAAGTGAAACTTACAAACCCCAGGTAGTGCCTTCTATCATTTTTTTCCCCTCTAATGAATGTTCTAGTGAGTAGAGATGGCACTGATATTCATTTTAGTGAGTTGACCTTGTACTTGTCTTTTCCAGGATGTACATCATATTTACTGACAAGCCAGCATCAGAGATTGGATATAAAAGTACCACCTTTCATGAAATACTTGGTTTAAAATAAGAGCAGAATACAACACCGTTTGTTTCATTCATTACTGAAAAGGCAGTGAATATAACCATCACTTTTGTATGTCATATTATTAACCTTAAGTTAGCTTTTAGTTTAAGCGATGTTTATACAGTGGACCCCCCAGTTATCAGCTGCTTCTGTTATCAGCCAACTCAGTAATTGGCCAGTTTTTTGGCACCCGGTTATTGGCCGTTTGGGATGCGTCCGTCTGCCAGCTGGGGCCGCTTACATACCAGTTTGGCTGTGTCTTTCGGTGTGTGAGGAAGCTTCTGCTCATACATCCAAATATTAAGCTTGTTTTCCATTGTTTTTTGTGGGCTTTTTGCAGTGCAACTGCGAAATAAGTAACCATGGCTCCAAAGAAAGTTCCAAGTAAAGTTCCTGTGGTAAAGAAAGTGAGAAACAACATGAAATTTGAGCATGAAGTGTAGCAGGCATGCAGGGAGTGTAGCAGACATGCAGGAAGTGTAGCAGACATGCAGTATGTGTAGCAGGCATGCAGGAAGTGTAGCAGGCATTCCAGAAGCCAGCATTAGTCTTCAATAAAGTTATGTAATACTGATTTAATTGTTAAAAAAATATTTTTGGGTGACTATTTTTATCTAGAATGGATTAATTGTAATTACATTAATTCTTGTGGGAAATATTATTTTGGTTTTAGGCTGAGCTTCTGGAACGGATTACGGCTGATTACTGAGGGTCCACAGTATATACACTGTAGACATTGAATGCATGGAGGGCATCTGATTATTGAAAATTTATAAAAGTAAGGGGGTCTGGATTTTTTTAAGCATTACTATAGACTAGAAAAAAAAATTCAGAATATACTTTATTAGAGTGCACATAATTTCTTGTAGTTAAACACTACCTAAGTTTAGTTAGTGGAATTATTTTATATAATAGTTAAAACATTAAAAAAAAAAAAAAAACTCACAAGAAGCTTATTTTGAAAACTATTCCAAACTGTTCAACTTGAAAATGCAATGCCAGTGAACACTTAAAAATTAATACAGTAACATTATTGGTAGTTATTTAACTCTTTCAGGGTTGATGCCGTACTAGTACGGTTTGCACGCCAGGGTTGGTGCTGTACTAGTACGCATAAATTCTAGCGCCTTCAAATCTAGCGAGAAAGCTGGTAGGCCTACATATGAAAGAATGGGTCTATGTGGTCAGTGTGCACAGTATAAAAAAATCCTGCAGCACACAGTGCATAATGAGAAAAAAAACTCAGTGTTTTTGGTTTAAAACAGCGACTTTGCAGTGTATTTTCGTATGCTATTTATGGTATTCTAGTTTTCCTGGTCTCATTTTATAGAATGGAAGACATATTATGGAAATTGAGATGATTTTGATTGGTTTCACAAAGAAAAGTACCTTAAAATTGAGCTCAAAGTGGTAGAAATGTTCGATTTTTGCCAAAGTTCAAAGGTAAACAAATCATGCCATGCGTCCAATACACGTCAACTGGTGAGTCTGATATTGTTTCACAAGTGCACTGATATTCTTTATACCATTTCTACACTAATGCAGTAATCTGCATAAGAAATCTTCTATTTTTTGTGAGAATAAAAATTAGAAGTGGAAACCAAAAGAAATGTAACAGAGGCCTGGGGATGTGAGTAATGAACAGAGGAAATGTTATTTTAGTGCCAGGATGTCTTGTCTTGTTTATTCTGGACCCTATTTGGAAATTGGCATCTTTTGAAATTTGTGTGAAATTGGCAAAATTGCCAATTTCTGACCACTTTATTAGTTGAAATCGGTAAATGGGTAGTTTCTTGTACTCATTCGATAGAAAAAATGGAGTTCTAGCAAAATAGGTATGATTTTTGTCGACTGGTACATTGGAATTGGCCAAAAATAGGGTTCAAAGTGGGCGAAATCACTGATGCATAAACATCATCGAGACCACTAAATTCACGAGAGCATAATTCCATAAGTTTTCCATCAAATTTCATACTTTTGGTGTCATTATGATTGGGAAAAGATTCTCTGTCATTTCATAAGACAAAATAATTTTTTTTTTTCCGAAAAATTTCCAACCCTGAGAACAAGTTTAGGAGAGGGCCTGCCGACCCTGAAAGGGTTAATAGTCACATGTATTTTAGTATAGTGTAACCTTTAGTATCAGACTTTAAACTGAGGCTTCATCAATTCAGAAAATTTCCTCAATCCCAGTGCCCTCTGATATACAATGTTATATCGGTTATTGGTTCCAAGGATCATCACCCATGTGGCTGTCTTATTACCAGGCCTAAATTTGAAAGGAAATAGTTATACCCCTCCCTACATCATTACAGCCTCTCATCACTTAGCAACGTACTTGTTCACCAACGACTCGGACTTATGATGGGTGCTCTAATCAGTATGAATACCTAAATTATGTACGTATATTAGAGCTCAGTTCCTCAATTCTGTTTATTATAATAAACAGTACACTGCTGTATAAGCATAAATGTTATAAATGGTGCAAAGGTAACATTAAAACAATATCAAAGATGGTTAACACAAACCCACTACCATTATAGTATGCTCCTTACTTAGCAACGAATTCATTTACTGACACATGGTCTTAATAATGGAACTCCGTCGTTAAGTGAGGAGAGGCTGTACAGTGGTCCCTCGTTTATCGTAATTAATCCGTTCCTGGAGGCGTTACTATTATCGAAATCTACGATTTTCAAATCAATTTTCCCCATAAGAAATAATGTAAATACAGTTAATCCGTTCCTGACACCCAGAAGTATTAAAACGAAAAAAATTTTTTTACATGAAATATAGATGTAGTACATAAACAATACAATGGGACATGATGACTGAAACATTAACAGCATAACACTTGCCTTTATTGGCAACTCTTCTTAGTGTATAGAAGACTGGATGAGGAAAGAGATTGGATTATTTACAGTTTGGAAGGGGAATCCCCTTCCATCAACACCTCAGGTACCAATTGCTTTTCTGGGGTTACTTCTCTTCTCTGTTTCTTATTGCCACTAGGACCAGCTTGAGAGTGACTGGAGTCCTGTCTCCCAAAATAACTGTCCAGAGAGCTCTGTTTCTGGCATCTCTTTAACACTTCCCTAAAATGGGCCAAGACTTTGTCACTGTACATGTTGCCAACATGGCTTGCAACAGCCTTGTCAGGGTGTTGTTTCTCCATAAATCTTTCCATCTTGCCCCACATTTAAAAAATCTCCTTAATTTCTGAAGAAGGCACCTTCTTCCATCTCTCTTCCTCCTCCTCTGCAGCAAGATTCTGAGCTGCAATCTGTTGCTCTTCCTGCTGAAGCTCTTGCAGCTCCTCAGTGGTGAGCTCTTCGTTGTGGTCTTCCACCAACTCTTCCCTTCCACATCCTCCAAACTCACATCCAACCCCATAGAACTCCCCAGTGCCACAATAGATTTAACAACAGACATAGGCTCATCAGGGTCAGCCTCAAACCCTTCAAAATCCCTCTTGTCAACACAATCTGGCCACAATTTTCTCCAAGCAGAGTTCAAAGTCCTGGTAGTCACTCCCTCCCAAGCCGTACGTATAAGGGTTATGCAGTGGAGGATGCTGAAGTGTTCTCTCCAAAAATCTCTTAGGGTCAAGTGAGTGTCTGAGGTCGCATTCAAGCAACTTTGAAACATTGCTTTGGTGTAGAGTTTTTTAAAGTTTGCAATGACCTGCTGGTCCATGGGCTGGAGGAGAGGAGTGGTATTCGGGGGGCAAGAACTTTACTGTGATGAACCCAAACTCCTCGAAAATTACGTCATCCAAGTTTGGAGGATGAGCAGGTGCATTGTCCATTACTAGGAGGCACTTGAGATCCAATTTCTTTTCCAGGAGGTAATTCTTCACACTAGGGCCAAACACTTCATTGAACCACTCGACGAAAATGTCCCTCGTGACCCATGCCTTACTATTAGATTTCCAAAACACACAGAATTTACTCTTCATAACATTGTTTTTCCTGAACACTCTGGGATTTTCAGAATGGTACACTAGTAGTGGCTTCACTTTGAAATCCCCACTAGCATTAGCACAGAACATGAGCGTCAGCCTGTCTTTCATAGGCTTATGTCCTCCTGTGTAATGTAGGTCCTCTTTGGCATTTTCTTCCAAATTGAACACTTGTTCAGGTTTCAGTCCTTCAGCCTCTATGTACTCCTTGAATTCATGCACATATTTTTCAGTTGCTTTGTGGTCCAAACTGGCAGCCTTACCACACTGTGTATGCCACTACGGTTCTTAAATCTCTCAAACCAACCTTTGCTGGCCTTAAATTCACTCACATCACTAGTTGCAGGCAATTTCTTTACCAGATCATCGTGCAACTGCCTAGCCTTTTCACAAATAATCAAAGTCATAAGACTATCTCCAGCTAATTGTTTCTTGTTTATCCACACCAATAATAACTTCTCAACCTCTTAAAGTACTGGTGATCTCATTTTTGTCAGCATATTTACCCCCTTTGCAACAACAACATCCTTGATTTCCTTTTTCTTGGCCACAATGAAACATATGGTTGTATAGGGTTTGTTAAACATCCTGGCCAGTTCAGCCACACTTACACCACTTTCATATTGTTCAATGATGTTTTTCTTAAATTCAGTCGTATTTCTCACCTTCTTTACCAAAGGCTTGGCCCTAGGAGCTTTCTTTGGAGCCATGGTAGCTTATTTAGTACTTGCAAGCACTAAAATGAATGGAATATTATGAAATATTTTGTAGGAGCAGTGAGGGGACCTTCGCTCACTGGTAAACAATGCCACACTGGCTGGGTAGGGAGGCCGCCCTGGCTCACAGCGTACGTACACGTCCTGGACGAACTACTATTCGCGAGTCAATCTATGATTAGCGAGCCCATGTTTTTACGAAAATATCGCTATGATTTCCAAAATTTACGACTCTCGAGCCCTACGATTATCGAGGGACCACTGTAATTGGTTCCAAGAGCCGTGACTTAACCTAGTTTTTGGCATAAACCAGACATAATGCCTTAAATATGCCTGAAAATGAAGACAAACACTGTAAAACTAATATAAATAATTCACAAAAGAATATAACTATCATTAATCCTTAAAGAACACTAAAAACACATTTTAGTCATTTTCTTTCTTAAACTGTCCAAATGTAGATCTACGTTTATGTGGGTAGCACTCTGACCTTGATTTTCTCCATTTGAAAGCATGTAAAAAAAAAAAAAGTAGATCTACATTCGGAGCACTACATGAGTGAATGTAGATCTATGTTTGGACAGTTTAAGGATTAAAGAATAATGAGTACAATTAAAAAAATTATTTACCTTGTGATTTGCCCTTAACTATTTGAGGGTCCAGAGGCCAAATCTCAGTGACAGCCAAGTCCAAAAATTTTCAAAAAATGTACCAATTTTGATGGAAAATTGACGAAATTATGCTCTCGCGAATTTTGCTTTAACCCTTTCAGGGTCCAAGGCCCAAATCTGGAGTCACACACCAGTGTCCAAGAATTTTCAAAAAAAAAATTTATT
>NC_069458.1:14503951-14525445 GCF_026875155.1 Cherax quadricarinatus | reverse complement strand
TTTTATTTTTTATGATGTTATTTATTAATGATCTTGATAAAAAAATACCCACTATTTTGAACCCTAGATTTTTTGGGTAAAAATTTAAGTAAAATCGTACAAAGGAATGACCATGAAAATTTTGCCTTTTTGTAAAACCCATTTTGATTTTTGAGTTCTAATAGTGTATTTTTCAGTTTAGTGAAAAAATTAATTAATGCTTTTTCCCCCCCCCCCCCCAAATTTTTAAAATTTGTGTGCAAAAATTACTTTGTTCACATTAATCAAGACATAACTGTATAACAAGTTAATGAATTGAGAAAAATTTACTTTTTAGCTTTATGTATAGATTTTCATGTTGCACTTTTTTGTGAACAGCGGAGGTGAGGCCAAAGAGAAGTTTTGGCCAACAGTACATTTGTGTACAGATCATCTACCAAAGAACAAACCTCGGTATTGCATGGGTGTTGGCTTTGCTGTTGACCTTGTTGTGTGCTGTGCTCTTGGAGTGGATATGTTTGATTGTGTATTTCCAACTCGAACTGCGGTAAGTTCCGAGTGATTAATTTTTTCATATTTGCAGTGGAGGAAGTAGTGTAATGCGCTGTTAACATAACAGATCAAATTAGAATGTGTTTCTTCTTTTTTTAACACACCTGCCACCTCCCACTGAGGTAGTGTGAACTCACTCACTCCCTCTAATTCATTTTAAGTGCTAAACCAATGTGGGTCATTTAGTGCAAGATGTGGTGGAGGCTTGATCCTCTGTCTGCTGAGTGCCAGACAGATGTGCTTCCCATTTGTATTCACCTGTGTCTTGATAGTGTGAACTAAGAGAGAGAAAACACATTCACTGATATTTATTTAATCGATCTTGTCATAAGTGTGCTAACATCACAGTTCAGATGACCTCACCTCTCCCCTTTTATAGAGTGCAAGTACGTACTGTACTTTCCACCTCCAGGACTAACCAGTTTCTCTGATTCTCTCATAAGTGATACCGTAGTATATGTAATACTTTATAAATACTTGTTTGAGTTTGTGGGCTCCCACTCTTGATCCTGCCTTTTGTGATTGAGACTTTTTCTTATATACAGTGGTACCTAGACTTACAAGTGCCCCAACTTACAAGTTTTCCGAGTTATGACCTGTCGCCCGGTTGATTTTTTGCTTTGAGTTACGAGTCAAAATCCGAGTTACAAGCAAGCTCCAGATAACTGCCACTAGTTGGCGTAGCGAACGCCACAACATCTGCCTAATATCCTGCATCTCACTCGTTCAGTGCACATGGTTACCTTGCCGGGGAAGCATCTTTCTTGTGTTGTGCTTGCATTTTGTGCTTTTTGTGCAGTTATTTTGCTAAATTTCTTTTTTCTTACCGTGGGTCCTGTAAGTGCAAAGGACAGTACTGAGAAGAAGAGGATGATGTACATTGAATTAAAGCATGAAATCATAGAAAGACACAAGTGAGGTGTGCGTGTAGTCGACTTGGCGAGGCAGTACGAGCATTGTACTTCTACAGTATGTACCATACTTAAGCAAAAGGAGTCGATAAAGGCTATAACGCCACCAATAAAGTGTAGCAAGTAAGTTAAGCGATTAAGTGATAGTTTAAAATGAATGAAAGCAACTGAAAAAGCACCAAACGAAACGAACTCCTCCAGTCTCCTCTGCCTATCTTTCCCATCCACCTCTGCCAGCATCTTCTGATAGCCCAAGTCGTTTGATCTCCAAGGTAAATACACTTTATAAAACCAGTTTATTTCTTTACATTCTCTTTTATTATGTTTTTATTCAATATTTCTTATTTATAAATACATTTTTCTTATTTAAAAACCCGTAACAAAAAAATTGGGATGGTTTTTTTAGGGGCTGGAATGGATTAATGGCATTTCAGTTAATTTCAGTGAGGTAAATTTATTTGATATATGAGCAAATTGAGTTCTGAGCTCAGTCACAGAACGAATTAAACTCATAAGTCAGGGGACCACTGTATGTATATTTTTTTTTTTTCAACAAACCAGCCGTATCCCACCGAGGCGGGGTGGCCCAAAAAGAAAAACGAAAGTTTCTCCTTTTACATTTAGTAATATATACAGGAGAAGGGATTACTAGCCCCTTGCTCCTGGCATTTTAGTTGCCTCTTACGATACGCATGGCTTATGGAGGAAGAATTCTGTTCCACTTCCCCATGGAGGTAAGAGGAAATAAACAAGGACAAGAACTAGAAAGAAAATAGAAGAAAACCCAGAGGGGTGTGTATATATATGCTTGTACATGTATGTGTAGTGTGACCTAAGTGTAAGTAGAAGTAACAAGACGTACCTGAAATCTTACATGTGTATGAGACAAAAAAAAGACACCAGCAATCCTACCATCGTGTAAAACAATTACAGGCTTCTGATTTACGCTCATTTGACAGGACAGTAGTACCTCCCTGAGCGGTTGCTGTCTACCAACCTACTACCTAGGATGGATATATATATATATATTATATATATATAATATATAAAAGGTAGTAGTTGGTAGACAGCAACCACCCAGGGAGGTACTACCGTCCTGCCAAGTGAGTGTAAAAACGAAAGCCTGTGATTGTTTTACATGATGGTAGGATTGCTGGTGTTTTTGTCTGTCCATAAACCATGCAATTTCGGGTACATTTTGCTACTTCTACTTCCCACTTAGGCCATACTCAGTAAAAGCGTATATAAAAACCCCCTTTTGGGTTTTCTTTTTTTTTCTTTTATTTTCTTGTTCTTGTTTTTTCCTTTATCTCCAGGGGGAAAGTGGAACAAAAATTCCCCTCCGTACCCCATGCTTTTTGTAAGAGGCAACTAAAATCCCGGGGGAGAAAGGGGCTAGTAACCCTTCTCTGTATATTTACAAAATGTAAAAGGAGAAACTTTTGTTTTTCCTTTTGGGCCACCCCGCCTGGGTGGGATAGGCGATGTGTTAAAAGAAAGAAAAAAAATATATTTTTAAAATATATATATAGGTATAGGTTGGTAGACGAAACCAGGGGGGGACTACCGCCTCCAATTTGGTGAAAAACGAAAGCCTTGATTGTTTTACATGATGGTGGATTGTGGTGTTTTTTGTCTGTCTCAAAATATGCGATTACAGACATGTTTCCCTATTCTCTTACAGTTAGCTACACTACACATCATGTACACATTTATTTTATACCCCTCACTGAGTTTTTTTTGATTTTATTTAATGTTTTTGGGCTTTTTTAATTTTTCCTTTTTTTCCATGGGGAAGTGGAATAAGAATCTTTCCTCCGTAACCCATGCGTGTTGAAAAAAGTCAACTAAAATGCCCGGGAACAATGGCTATAACCCCCCTTTTCCCGTAAAGATTACTAAAAAGAATAAGAAGAAAAAAATTGTTTTAAAAGGGGGAAATCTGATGTGCGTGGATGTTGTGCAGAGATAAGAAAAGAGTATTGTGGTGTTTTTGAAGAGAAAACTGGTGTCGGTTTAAGTGAAACAAAGTGAGGGGGGGGGAGTTTCGTGGAGAGGAATAAATGGGGTTAGGTCAGGGGTTTTAAATAGGTTAGAGCTAAAGAAGGGTAGCAATAATGTTGAAGGGTAAGCTTGGCAGGAAAAAAGGGACTATAAATGTATTAATTCAAGGATTATGTGGAGTAAAATAAAAATTGGATGTGAAAAGTGGGTTATAATAAGCGTGTATGCACCTGGAAGTGGTAGAGGAGAGAGAGAGTTTTTGGGAAATGTTGAGTGAATGCGTGGGAGTTTTGAATCAAGTGTGAGAGTAATGGTGGTTGGGGATTTCAATGCTAAAGTGGGTAAAAATGTTATGGAGGGGAGTAGTAGGAAAATTTTGGGGGTGCCAGGGGTAAATGTAAATGGGGGGGCCTTTAATTGAGCTATGTGTAGAAAGAAATTTGGTAATAAGTAATACATTTTTATGAAAAAGAGGATAAATAAATATACAAGGTTTTGATGTAGCACGTAATGAAAGTAGTTTATTAGTTTAAATGTATTGGTGGATAAAAGGTTGATGGGTAGGCTCCAGGATGTACAGTTTATAGGGGGGCAACTGATATATCAGATCATTATTTAGTTGTAGCTACTTTTAGAGTAAGAGGTAGATGGGAAAAGAGGAAGGTGGCAACAACAAGTAAGAGGGGGGTTTGGAAAGTGTATAAACTAAGGGAGGAGGAATTTCGGGTGAGATAAAAGGGCGCTATTGGCAGAAAGGTGGGCTAGTGCAAAGTTGAGTAGTGGGGGGTTGAAGAGGGTTGGAATAGTTTTAAAATGCAGTATTAGAATGTGGGGCAGAAGTTTGTGGTTTATAGGAGGGTGGGAGCAGGGGGAAAAGAGAAGTGATTGGTGGAATGATGAACAAAAAGGGTTGTGATAAAAGAGAAAAGGTAGCTTATGAGAGGTTTTTACAAAGCAGAAGTGTTATAAGAAGAGCAGAGTATATGGAGAGTAAAAGAAAGGTAAAGAGAGTGGTGAGAGAGTGCAAAAGGAGAGCAGATGATAGAGTGGGAGAGGCACTGTCAAGAAATTTTAATGAAAATAAGAAAATTTTTTGGAGTGAGTTAAACAAGTTAAGAAAGCCTAGGGAAAATATGGATTTGTCAGTTAAAAACAGAGTAGGGGAGTTAGTAGATGGGGAGATGGAGGTATTGGGGTTATTACAACCTAGGCTTTCAAATGGCCTGTTAACCCAGGTGTAATGGGAGCAAATAAACACAGTAGAAAAAGTTTAGACTTATATTATCCTTCACCAAATTTAGAACAGCAATATGTACACTATGTACAGTAATAAATATAGTGCACGTCACGGTAAGCAAGGCAGAAATAGAAGCCACAAGAAAGCAGACCGTGCTTCAACCAGCTCTAGAATGGGAATGACAAGGGCAGACAGGAGAGCGGTATCCACATAACCTCTGCGATTGTCAATCCCACCTTCTTATTGGCTAGAACCTGGTCACTAGTTGAACGATGGGGCCCCATCATCAACTCTTAGCAACCTGGTTCGCTGGTTGGGGGAGATAGCCTGTAAATGAGGGTGTGTCCATTGCGCCGAAAAAAGGGTTTTACGTACTCTTTGCATGCCACACCCCCACCCCCGAAGAAGGCCTCAGGATTAGGCTGCCACCTCCCAGTGGTAACCGTGCCGCCATGGCACAAAATAATGGGACCGCCTATCCTCTCCACCATCCAACTCTTAGATAGAGCTCAGCTTTCCTAGTGCCTGAAAGCCAAACCCTAAACTCAGAGTGAGACAGCATCAGAAAGCCAACATAGGTCCAAGATACAAGCGGACGGTACCCCGTATCCCCTCACAAAAAAAAAAACCCCACATCAGGGATAAAAAAAAGAGCTTGAAAGGGGGGTTACCACAAATACATCCTAACCAAAATTTAAAATATTAAACTAGACTCTTGACAAAGAGTCTGCCAACACATTTTCTTTGCCGGCCAATATTTTTTAATAAAAAAATTGTAGGGCTGCAGCCTGAGAGTCCAACGCATAAGCCTTGTGTTGTGATTCTTCAGGGCTTGGAGATAGACTAACGGGTTGTGATCACTGTAACTGTGACCACCTGCGATGTTTGGCCCACATAAACATCGAAATGCTCCAAAGCCATTACCAGCGCGAGGGCTTCTTTTTTCAATGGTAGAGTAACTCTCTGATGTGGCTGGAACTTGGCTGAAAAGTATGGCGATTGGCTGCAGTCCTTGTTCCCGATTTGTAATAGTACCGCCCCAACCCCAGACTCACAAGCATCAACGTAATGAAAAAGGTTTGGAGAAGTCTGGAGACAAGAGAATGGGTGCAGAGCAAAATTTAATCTTTTTGCTTTATTAAAAGCAGTGTTACCAATCTGACGTCCAATTAAAGGGAATTTTTATGACTGGTAAGAGAGGTAAGAGGGGCTACAATATCTGAGAAATTCTTACAGAATCTTCTGTAAAATCCTACCCATGCCTGGGAAAACGTTGAAGAGATTTCCTATCATGAGGAACTGGATATTCTTTAATCGAAAGAACTTTAGCAGTTTAGGTGCAACTTACCACTACCTACTTCATGGCCTAGAAAAATTTGACAGTGGCCGGGGCCAAAGGAAGATTTAGACAAATTAACTTTTTAATTGGAATTCTTAAAGGTCTCAAACAGAGCTTTAAGTCTAAGTAGGTGTTGATCCCAAGTATCAGACCCACAACAATATCATCTAGGTATGCTGCCGTGGCCTTCAAGTCCTTTAATAGCCTGAGGGACGAGTTTCTGGAATGAAGAGGGGGAATTTTTCATTCCAAAGGGGGGTAACTGTATACTGATAATGACCTCCTGGAATCACGAAGGCAGAGATTTCCTTCGCCTTATCTGTCAAAGGTACCTGATAGAAACCCTTTTAAGGAGATCTAATTTGGACACAAAAGTAGCCTTACCCAAAAAAGTCAATTACGTCATCCAGACGAGGAAGGGGGGTTAAGCATCTGTAATTGTGACCTCGTTCACTTTACGGTAGTCTGTGCACATACGAAACCCTCCATCAGCCTTTTTTACTAGGAGCACGGTGAAGCCCATGGACTAGAACGACTCCTCCACTAAACCATGTTCTAACAAGAAGTCTACTTCCTGCTGAAGTAACCTTTGCTTTTCAGGATTAGCTCTGTAGGGGGAGAGTTTAAATTGGTTTAGTTTTTCCACATCTACATCATGGTAACCTAACGTACATTTTTTCGGCACATCCGAAAAAAATATTAGGATATGACTGTGGGAAGCTCAGTTAAATTGGTTGCTGTATTCAGATAATCCATCCATTAACGGGCCAGGATCCTTGAGGAGGACAGAATTTGAAAGTTTAGTATTAATTTCAGAGATAGAGTGCAAAGAGTCGAGTCGTCCTCAGAGGTAGAGGACAGAGTCATTACTGGGACTTTATCTGGTGTATGAAAGGGCCCTTGATTTGATTTATGTGGTAAGTTTTTGTTTTTGGGTCTTATCAATGGGAGCTACACATAATTTAAATCAGATAATCTACTTACTATCTGCATAGGTCCCGTAAATCTAGCTTTCAAGGTGTGGCCGGGTAAGGTTCCTGCACCAACACCTTGTCTCCTGGATGGAAGGAGCGGAATTGTGCACTTTTGTCATACCTCTGTTTCATCTTACTTTGAGCTGTCTTTAGCTTAGCCGTGGCTAACTCACGTGCCACCTGCAACCTTGAAGACGGTTGTAGAGTGCTGAGCTTACGTCTTCTCCCATCCATCCTTCTTTGAGCACCCGAAGAGGACCCGTACATTGTGCCCAAAGATCAGCTCAAACGGACTATACCCTGTAGACTCTTGCACGTCTCTCGTACTGAGAACAGCAACAATGGTAAGAGATTCATCCCAATCTGTCGGAAAGTGCATGCAAAAAACTTCTCATCATTGTTTTTAATGTTTGGTGGAATCTTCCAAGGCGCCTTGGGACTGAGGGTGATGGGCAGTGGATAAGTTGTGAATTATCCCTAACCTATTTTAATACTTCCCTAAATGCTTTGGGCAGTGAAGTTAGTACCTTGATCACTTTGGGATAGTTTTTGGAATGCCAAAACAAGAAATGAATTTTGTTAAAGCTTTGAGAATAGCTTTAGTATTGATACTACGCATTGGATCGCTTCAGGATATCTGGTTACTTTATCCATAATTGTAAATAAATACTGATTTCCAGACTTTGAAATTAGGGAGTGGACCTACACAATCTATAATTAAATCTGCAAAAGGTTCTCCATCAGCAGGTATGGGTTGGAGAGGTGCAGGTTTAATGGAATGTCCAGGTTTTCAACTTGCTGACATTCTCGGCAACACCTAATATGATTCTTCAAAATCTTTTTTTTAATGTTGGCCAATAAAAATTCTTTTGTGATTCTATACAAGGTTTTTGTAATTCCTAAGTGACCCCTGATGACGTATTATGAGCTATATTTAATATCTGAGGTCTATACTTGGTTGGAAACCACTAACCTGTCGGATAATTGCCGGCCCTCTTTCTCCTTACCAGTCTCAGTGGGAAACCAAATAATCATTTTTAACTTCATACTTGACTGGATGACCCAAGAGGATTTACCCATGGCTGCCTGAAAAGCGAATTTTAAAGAAGGTCCTTTCGTGTTCCTCCCGGAAGGACAGTCCCTCGGGCATGGAAACAGAGACATCTGGCAATCCTGCAACCTGGGAATAGGAAAAGGGTTGATCGGGGTCTGTTCACTTGATCTACGAGGCTCTGGCCAGTTTTCCTCGTAAAACAATGTGGCTATTCCGAGATCGGAGTCGTCCAAGGATAGGTCAACATTCTCTCCAGACAACCCTTGGGAAGTTGCCCGAGTTATGGCCAACACCGGAGAAGCATTAATCATTATAGGTTCAGGACACGAACTAACAGTAGTAATGTTATTACCCAGTAATAACATAGCATTTTTCATGGGGAATCCTTTTGAGACACCTACAGTCAAGTACCCAGTGTAATATTTGCACTGTACATAAATTTTATGCAAAGGAACTGAATATATAGCTCCTCCATAGGCTTCCAATAAAACTGAGGAATTCAAGGAAGTATTCTCTGAAAGGGGTAATATTCCTTCTCTGCAAGTGAGCAAATATCTCCCGTATCTCTAAAGGTATTTACTTTAGTTGGTTCTGAGTTTCCTGAAGGGAAATAAGACTTTCGCAATAATAAGGGGCCATTTCCTTTTTCTACTTCTCTAGGGGACATGTTACTAGGGATATTTTGAGATTTTCCCGATGGGTTGAGGTTTTTTTGGGGGGAGTTGGAACTGATGTGACCTCTTTATTGCACCTGAAGCAGACGACAGGCTTGCCCTTTACTCCCTGATGACGTTGCAAGTGGTGTCGTTCTGGCTGGTGCCTTTTCTGGATATGTTGTCGAGAGCTCCATAAGTAGTTTGCCTCTCCGCAAAGGGGGGCCATATGTTGAGAAGCGTGGCTCACCAGGTGACTTGGTTGGATGTCGTAGACGCTCTCCCTCCGGCTGGCACTTCATTCTCCAATGTTGTCGATCTCTGCTCACGCCAGACTGTTGAAAGAGAGACGGGAACCGCTCGGACAAGGAGCGGTTCGTTTCGAAGGTATCAGCCAACCTGGCCGCCTCCCTGCAGTGGTTAAGTCACGATCCTGCAGAAAGACACGAACCTCTGGTCCCACAGACTCCAGCAGGTTATCAATCAGAATAAGCTGCACCAGCTCCTCAAAATTAGAGACACCACTCGCTTTATACCACTGGTAAAAAACTTTGGTTTGCTGTCTCACAAAATCCACCAGGGATTGACCAAGCTGCCGCCTGTTCAATTTGAGGTCTTACGATATTTAGCTGGGATACTTTTATATGCTCCCAACACTGTGGTCTTCACTACTTGATAATCAGAGAATTCAGCGTCAGTTAATACCGACGTAAATTCCTTGCCTTACCCAATAATGCTGTATGAACCAACGCTGCCCAGTGCTGTTCCGGCCACCCCAAGGCTCGAGCCTGATTTTCGAAGCTTTCGAAAAATTGCTCTGGTTCGGCCTCATTGAAGCGGGGAACAAGCTGTACTGCTTTTTTTAAACTGAAATCGTTTACAGAAAGCGAAAACTGCCTCCTTTCTCTTTCCCTATCAAATTCTTCCCTTGCGAATGCTCTCTGTTCCCTAGTTTGCTCAAGATTTATTTTTGCCAGCTGAAGTGCCAACGACGCTGATCACCCTGAGACAACCCATGTGCACTATACTGAAACCCTTTTGCTCCGTAGGTGTATCATCTTCCTCCTGCGAGAACATAGTAGTTTTTGCCCTAGCTCCCGTAGAGGGAGGAGTCTGATGTGCCATCTCTTCTTCAATTAAGTAGTCAGCAATAAGTGAACGCAGTTTGCGCAGCTGTAAGAGTGCGTTTATAGGGAATGCCAATGGAACGAGCAATTTGCCAACAACGCGTAGGGACAATTTAGGTAGGTTATGCAAAGTATATGCCGACACCAGGCGTCTGACTCGTCTAGGTGGCATAAGTTATTCGCTATGCACAGTACAATACCCCCAACGTAACACGTTAATTTGCATAACACGCTTAGCTATGCACAGTACGATTGCAGAATACGCATACAAGCAAAGCCGACTGCACACAAGACTGACCGTAGCGAAGCGAGCACACTGAACAAGCTAGTAGCGAGCTGCTGAACGATCACACAAAAAGCAAGGCTGATAATAAGCAAATGACACGCAAAATTTGTAAAGCGAAGCGAAACAGCAAGCACACAAAAGTTCCTGCTACAAGCTTCACCCTAAGCTCAAAACCCTTTCTCTAAGTCCAGCTCTCGGACAGGCTACCCATATTACAACCTAGGCTTTCAAATGGCCTGTTAACCCAGGTGTAATGGGAGCAAATAAACACAGTAGAAAAAGTTTAGACTTATATTATCCTTCACCAAATTTAGAACAGCAATATGTACACTATGTACAGTTAATAAATATAGTGCACGTCACGGTAAGCAAGGCAGAAATAGAAGCCACAAGAAAGCAGACCGTGCTTCAACCAGCTCTAGAATGGGAATGACAAGGGCAGACAGGAGAGCGGTATCCACATAACCTCTGCGATTGTCAATCCCACCTTCTTATTGGCTAGAACCTGGTCACTAGTTGAACGATGGGGCCCCATCATCAACTCTTAGCAACCTGGTTCGCTGGTTGGGGGAGATAGCCTGTAAATGAGGGTGTGTCCATGCGCCGAATAAAGGTTACGTACTCTTTGCATGCCACAGGGGTAGATGGCGAGAATATTTTGAGGAACTTTTAAATGTTAAGGAAGAAACAGAAGCAGTAATTTCATGCACTGGTCAGGGAGGTATACCATCTTTTAGGAGTGAAGAAGAGCAGAATGTAAGTGTGGGGGAGGTACTGAGGCATTACGTAAAATGAAAGGGGGTAAAGCAGCTGGAACTGATGGGATCATGACAGAAATGTTAAAAGCAGGGGGGGATTATAGTGTTGGAGTGGTTGGTACTTTTGTTTAATAAATGTATGAAAGAGGGGAAGGTACCTAGGGATTGGCGGAGAGCATGTATAGTCCCTTTATATAAAGGGAAAGGGACAAAAGAGACTGTAAAAATTATAGAGGAATAAGCTTACTGAGTATACCAGGAAAAGTGTACGGTAGGGTTATAATTGAAAGAATTAGAGGTAAGACAGAATGTAGGATTGCAGATGAGCAAGGAGGTTTCAGAGTTGGTAGGGGATGTGTAGATCAAGTGTTTACATTGAAGCATATATGTGAACAGTATTTAGATAAAGGTAGGGAAGTTTTTATTGCATTTATGGATTTAGAAAAGGCATATGATAGAGTAGATAGAGAAGCAATGTGGCAGATGTTGGAAGTATATGGAATAGGTGGTAAGTTATTAAATGCTGTAAAGAGTTTTTATGAGGATAGTGAGGCTCAGGTTAGGGTGTGTAGAAGAGAGGGAGACTACTTCCCGGTAAAAGTAGGTCTTATACAGGGATGTGTAATGTCACCATGGTTGTTTAATATATTTATAGATGGGGTTGTAAAGGAAGTAAATGCTAGGGTGTTCGGGAGAGGGGTGGGATTAAATTTTGGGGAATCAAATTCAAAATGGGAATTGACACAGTTACTTTTTGCGTGATGATACTGTGCTTATGGGAGATTCTAAAGAAAAATTGCAAAGGTTAGTGGATGAGTTTGGGAATGTGTGTAAAGGTAGAAAAGTTGAAAGTGAACATAGAAAAGAGTAAGGTGATGAGGGTGTCAAATGATTTAGATAAAGAAAAATTGGATATCAAATTGGGGAGGAGGAGTATGAAGAAGTGAATTTTTCAGAATTCTTTGGGGGTTGAGTGTCGGCGGATGGATTTATGAAAGGGTGAGGTTAATCATAGAATTGATGAAGGAAAAAAGGGTGAGTGGTGCGTTGAGGTATATGTGGAGTCAAAAAACGTTTTTCTATGGAGGCAAAGAAGGGAATGTATGAAAGTATAGTAGTACCAACACTCTTTTATGGGTGTGAAGCTTGGGTGGTAAATGCAGCAGCGAGGAGAAAGGTTGGAGGCAGTGGGGATGTCCTGTTTAAGGGCAATGTTTTGGTGTAAATATTAAAGCAGAAAATTCGGAGTGTGGAAATTAGGAAAAAGGTGTGGAGTTAATAAAAGTATTAAATCAGAGGCAGAAGAGGGGTTGTTGAGGTGGTTTGGTCATTTAGAGAGAATGGATCAAAGTAGAATGACATGGAAAGCATATAAATCTATAGGGGAAGGAGGCGGGGGAGGGTCGCCTCGAAAGGGTTGGAGAGAGGGGGTAAAAAAGGAGGTTTTGTGGGCGGGGGGCTTGGATTTCCCAGAAAGCGTCGTGAGGTGATAGATAGAGGGGAATGGAGACAATGGTACTTGGGACCTGACAATCTGTTGGAGTGTGAGCAGGGTAATATTTTAAGGGAGGTTTGGGATATTGGGCATTTTGGGGGGGGATATGTTGTGTATCTTTAATGTGTATGCTTCTAGACTGTTGTATTCTGAGCACCTCTGCAAAAACAGTGTAATGTCGATGTGGTGAAAGTTTTGAATGATGATGAAAGTATTTTTTTTTTGGGTTTTTCTTCTTTTTTGGTCCCCCTGCCGGGGAGGGGCCCGACTTGTAAAAAATATTTTTAAAAATAAAAATATATATATATATAAATATAATATAAAAATATATATAAATAAATATATATATATAAATATATATATATAAATTATAATTCTTTCTTCTTCTTTCAACACCCGGGCCGTATCCCCGAGGCAGGGGGGCCAAAAAAGAAAAAACCAAAGTTTTCCTTTAAAATTTGAAATAAATACAGGAGAAGGGGTTACTAGCCCTTGCTCCCATAAAAATTATATTTATACTTCTTTTTTCTTTCAAACAGGGGCCGTACCACCGAGCAGGTGGCCCCAAAAAGGAAAAACGAAATTTTTTCCCCTTTTACATTTAGTAATATATCAGGAGAAGGGGTTACTAGCCCCTTGTCCCGGCATTTTAGTCGCCTTTACAACACGCAGGGCTTAGGAGGAAGAATTCTGTTCCACCCCCCAGGAGATAAGAGGAAATAAACAAGAATAAAACTAGAAAAAAAAATAGAAAAAACCAGGGGGGTGGTATAATGGTTGTCATTTATGGTAGTGGACCTAGTGTAAGTAAAGTAGCAAGACGCCCTGAAATCTTGATTTTTCATGAGCAAAAAAAAAGGACACCCAAAAATCCTACCATCATGTAAAAAAAATTACGGGCTTTCGTTTTACACTTTTGGCAGAGGGTGTACCCCCTGGGCGGTTGCTGTCTACCAACCCACCTTAATATTTTTTAATATAAATATATATATATATATATTATATAAAAATATATATAAAAATATAATAATATATATATATATAAATTTTTTTTTTTTTTTTTTAACAAGTCGCCATCTCCACAAGGCAGGGTGACCCAAAAAAGAAAGAAAATACTTTAACATTCAACACTTTCACCCCCACCAAATAAACACTGTTTTTTTCAGAGGCGCCAGAAAAAATATACCATTTTTTAAGTCTTCTTTCTTTCAAGTACCAACCTACCCACCGAGGCGGGGTGGCCCAAAAAAAAAAAAAAGTTTCTCTTTTTAAATTTAGGAAATTTATACAGGAGAAGGGGTTACCGCTCCCGCCCTGGGATTTTAGTCCCTTTACAACATGAAAGGCTTACAAGAAGAATTCTGCTCCCCTTTTCCCCCTGGGATAAGAGGGAAAAAAACAAGAATAAAAGAAAAAAAAAACCCGAAGGGTGTGTGTAGTTATAATGCTTGTACATGTTGTTTAGTGTGACCTAAGTGAAGTAGAAGTAGTAAGACGTACCTGAAATCTTTCATGTTTATGAGACAGGGAAAAGGCCCCAGTAATCCTTCCATCAGTAAAAAAAATACAGCTTCCATATTACATCAGTTGGCGAACGGGAGTACTTCCCTAGTGGTTTCTGTAGCCAACCTACTACCTAGCTTTTTTCCCCCTTTGTGCAGGGTTTTTTTGTGCATTTTTTCCCGTCACTGTATTGACTTTTTATTCTTCCCTTGTAAAGCTCTTACACTTGTGTATCCTGTCTATGCCTAGTAGTACTTTGTATATTGTGATCGTATAACCTCTTGTTCTTCACTCTTCCAGTGCAGTAAGGCTTAGTTCACACATTTTTTCTTCAGATCTCATTCCCTCAGCTGATGTACCAGTCTTGATGCTTTATTTTCTCTCATTTCCACTGAATGCTTTACTAGGTGTGGGTTCCACACTGGTGCTGCAGTCTCAGGAGTGGGACCGTACATCTGAGGTTTCAAGTGTTTTGACTGAATCATCAGCTAGGTTTTTGAAAGCCACTCTATGCTTGCAAGCATAGCTTGTGCTGTTAATTGTATTCTGTTTATATATACCCCAATATGACTCAGTTTTTAGCAAGCCGCTAACCAGACTGAGAGTCGAAGATCAAAATGAATTTTTTATAAGAGAGCCACAAAATTTGATTAACACAAGCCTATCCGATGTTATCCTGACGCCAAATGACTTCGAACAGGCGATAAATGACATGCCCATGCACTCTGCCCCAGGGCCAGACTCATGGAACTCTGTGTTCATCAAGAACTGCAAGAAGCCCCTATCACGAGCCTTTTCCATCCTATGGAGAGGGAGCATGGCACGGGGGTCGTCCCTCAGTTACTAAAAACAACAGACATAGCCCCACTCCACAAAGGGGGAGTAAAGCAGCAGCAAAGAACTACAGACCAATAGCACTAACATCCCATATCATAAAAATCTTTGAAAGGGTCCTAAGAAGCAAGATCACCACCCACTAGAAACCCACCCGTTACACAACCCAGGGCAACATGGGTTTAGAATAGGTCCTCCGTCTGTCTCAGCTACTGGATCACTACGACAAGGTCCTAAATGCACTAGAAGACAAAAAGAATGCAGATGTAAATATACAGACTTTGCAAAAGCCTTCGACAAGTGTGACCATGGCGTAATAGCGCACAAATGCGCGTTTAAAGAATAACAGGAAAAGTCGGTCGTTTGGATCTATAATTTCCTCACTAACAAAAACACAGAGAGTAGTCGTCAACAGAGTAAAGTCCGAGGCAGCTACGGTGAAAAGCTCTGTTCCACAAGGCACAGTACTAGCTCCATCTTGTTCCTCATCCTCATATCTGACATAGACAAGGATGTCACCCCACAGCACCGTGTCTTCCTTTGCAGATGACCCGAATCTGCATGACAAGTGTCTTCCATTGCAGACCTGCAAGGCTCCGGGCGGACATCAACCAAATCTTTCAGTGGGGCTGCAGAAAACAATATGAAGTTCAACGATGAGAAATTTCAATTACTCAGATATGGTAAACATGAGGAAATTAAATCTTTATCAGAGTACAAAACAAATTCTGGCCACGAAATAGAGCGAAACACCAACGTCAAAGACCTGGGAGTGATTATGTCGGAGGATCTCACCTTCAAGGACCATAACATTGTATCAATCGCATCTGCTAGAAAAATGACAGGGTGGATAATGAGAACCTTCAAAAAATAGGGAGGCCAAGCCCATGATGACACTCTTCAGGTCACTTGTTCTATCTAGGCTGGAATATTGCTGCACTCTAACAGCACCTTTCAAGGCAGGTGAAATTGCCGACCTAGAAAATGTACAGAGAACTTTCACGGCGCGCATAAGGGAGATAAAACACCTCAATTACTGGGAGTGCTTGAGGTTCTAAACCTGTATTCCGGAACGCAGGGGGGAAGATACATGATTATTACACTGGAAAATCCTGGGAGGGACTAGTACCGAACTTGCACACGAAAATCACTCACTACGAAAGCAAAAAGACTTGGCAGACGATGCACCATCCCCCAATGAAAAGCAGGGGTGTCACTAGCACGTTAAGAGACCATACAATAAGTGTCAGGGGCCCGAGACTGTTCAACTGCCTCCCAGCACACATAAGGGGGATTACCAACAGACCCCTGGCAGTCTTCAAGCTGGCACTGGACAAGCACCTAAAGTCAGTTCCTGATCAGCCGGGCTGTGGCTCGTACGTTGGTTTGCGTGCAGCCAGCAGCAACAGCCTGGTTGATCAGGCGCTGATCCACCAGGAGGCCTGGTCACAGACCGGGCCGCGGGGGCGTTGACCCCCGAAACTCTCTCCAGGTAAACTCCAGGTAAACCCCAGGAGACACGTTTGGATAATGCTTTTTTCCCTTCACCAGCTGGTGAAGGGTTTTTCAAGAAATGGAATTGGTGCTATCAATCTTCTTGGGTCAAGCCAATTATCTCCTGTTCCACCAGGTGCTGTATGATTCTTATTGGTTTAGTGCTTTCACATGAATATATTATTTGTAACACACCAGCCCTCTCCCACCAAGGTAGGGTGACCCAAAAAAAAGGAGGAAAGATCTCCATTATTCATCCACTTGCTGTCTTGCCAGAAGTGTGGTGACATCACAGTTCGGATAACCCTCCAACCTGCTACATCCCCACCCTGCCTTCAGAGTGCAGGCACTCAAGTCTGGCCAACCAGTTTCCTTGAATCTCTTCATAAATGGTACCTTGCTCACAATCTAACAGCATAAAAATCACTTGCCAAGCCCCTAGCACTCAAAATCTCCTTTACCCCTGTCAGTCCAACCCTTCCAGGGATGATCTCCTACCCCTCCATCCACCCAGTTTATACATTCTCTTAGTCATCCAATCATGTTCCATCCTCTAAATGTCCAAACCATTTTCACAATCCTTCCTCAGTCCTCTGAATAATACTTTTGGTAACCACACCCAATCCCCAAATTCTCTGTGTAATATTTGCATCACACATTACCCTCCAACATGACATTTCCTCTGCCTCCAACCTTCTTCTCTGCTGCAACATTGAAAACCTATGCTTCTCATACAGTCAGCAATGTTGGTGCCACTTTGCTCTTAGCTTTAAACCCCCTTTGTCCCCCACAAATCCCTCAATGCATCATTCACGTTTTTCTCCTCATCAGTTGTATGGTTCTCTCATATACTCATCTGCCAAAACTGGTTAGGCAAACTTGTCTGCCTAACCAGTTTCCCTGAATCCCTTCATAAATGTTACCTTTCCATATACGTATCTAGTATTTTTCTATGAAAACTCATCTGTGATTTCTTTTATTTTAGAGATTTGGCTGTGCTCTTGTGGACAATGGTCAGATCAACCTGAAGGCCCGTGACTTTGCTAATGATTTCAGGCCTATTGATGAAAAATGTGGCTGTTCAACTTGCAGAAATTACTCACGTGCTTACCTTCACACCATCGTTACGAAGGAGACGGTTGCTTGCCATCTTTTATCCTTGCACAATGTTGCCTACCAGGTGAGTTAGCCTTGTAATAAACTAAACCTTAAATTGTTTTATGTAGTGTAACTATTGTTAACTATTTTCGTAAAAAAAAATGATAATACTGAATGAACATTTGTAGAGAGGGAATCTTTTTGTTTTTTCAAACCCTGACAGTCTCCCTCTGAGGTAAGGTGACCAAAAAAGAGGAAATGTGTTCGCTGTCTTACCAAAAGTGTGCTGACGTCATAGATGGCCCTCAGAACTGCAACATTCTCACCCTTTGTTTATAGTGTACGCACTATTTCTTACCTTCATGATTAAATTGAAGAATAAGACTAATTGGATTAATTTAGGTGTCCTGTAGCTTGGTTCGTACTGCACTCAGCTCATATATTGAGGTCCGTGGTTTGATTCCCTGTACAAATGGAAACATTGGGTGTGTTTCCTTAAGTAAATGCCTGCTGCCCCCATTCGCTTAGCAGTAAATAGGTACCTGGGTGTTAGCCAACTTGTGTGGGTCACATCCTGGGACAAAATTAACCTGATTTACCTGAAATGCTCTGCATAACCAGGGGCTTTCTGTATAGTATGTCATTGATATCAGCTATGGTCTGTATAAGTTGTACATGTAGAAATAATTATTATTATTACTATTAACCCTGAGTATAACCCAAGAATACCAATCACTGGTTTATTTTCATTGGGATTTTTTTTCCTCTCTTCCCTAGGATGCAACCCCCAATGCTGTACCCCGGGGATTGTTTGCGCTAGATAAAGTGGGGGTGACAAGTGAAAGGAAATATGCTAAATCTCCCCCCCCTCCCCGACCCAAAACCCGGAACCCTTTTATTTTTTTTTTTTCTTTTTTGGGACCGAGTACGGGGTAAATAAAATGACTTTAACTTAATTTTTTAGAAAGGCTTAGTCAAAAAAAAAGGGAATTTTATTTTTTATAACAAAACTAAACCACAGGGGTAAGTGCTGTAGAAGAAAAGGGAAGCCCAAAGAACCATACCCTGTGGAGGCTGTGATAAAAATTTTTTGGGGCCTAGATACCCGAGTGAAACCATGTTTAATTTTTGAAAACACGATCTCAAAAATTTTTTTCTTCTAAAAACGTTTTCCCCTGGAAACCTCACATTTCTTTTGTTATTTTTGAGTGACTTTAAAAAAATTGGGGAAATTTTCTTCACATTACATTTATTAATGCAGAATGTTTTTTATAAATATTTTCCATTCAAAAAAGTTTGGGAATTGAAAAATAACTTTAATTAGTGTTTGTTTTAATGATATTTGTTTCATTTTGTATGTTTGAGAAATGTGAATGCTTTCCTTTGAGGGAAAATCCCTTTTGGGATTCCCTCACATTATTTTGATAAAAGAAAGCAAAATTTCAGTATGTATAATTTTTTTCAAAAATTTAAGTGTTTTGTGGATTTGCGTTCGCTTTTTTCACCAGTAGTTTTATAATTTTTGCCCCAAACACTTAGCCATATATATTACAGTACTATATCTAAATTATATTTTATACCTATTATACTATTACAACCTTTTTTTTCCTCAGATGCGACTGATGCAAAGTATTCGAGATAGCATTAAGAAAGACTGTTTTGCTGAATTTGTTGAGGATTTTATGGCTGCATACTACAAGGACCAAGAATACCCTCAGTGGGTTGTAGATGCTTTAGCTGCTGTCAAGATTACTTTAAAAAAATGAGTATCATATCTTTAGGTTTTGTTGCAATATACATATGACTTTAAATACTTGTCATAAACCATGATTAATATATTTTATTTGTGGGTTTTTTCTTATCAGATTGCTTGATTTTAAGGTTAAATGTTTACGAATTCCAGTAGTGGTGTGACAAATAAGGCATCTGATATCTGGGATGACCAAGAGAGTGACGAAAAGCTGTGGAATCTCCGATCAGGCTTTGATAAGCTCTATCTCACAGGTTATAGAAATGCTATCCTTGGAGATTTTGAAGAGGAGGAAGCTGCAGGAAGAATTGAAGGCTTTGAGACAGCTTTTCAGTCACAGTCTAAGGTGAACCCCACAATTTATTTGTCTAGGCTGGATGGATTATTAATGGCTTGTTTGACTAAATGCAAGAGTAATCTTAATGAAGAGCAAAAAGTGGAAATTAGACTGATACAAAATATGATAAATCATGCACTTAAGCTTAATTTTGAACCAAGTAAATCTATACTTGAAAAAGTTTTGAAAAGTAATAAACAGACTGAAACAAGAAATGAACAGGAGGAAGTCAGATTATGTTCTAGTGAGTGTTTTGTGGATGCCAAATATTCCGAAGATAGCACCAGAGATCGTTATAAATCAAGGGACAGTAAGTGTGGCTGCACACCAGGACAGACAGATAATGCAGAAACATGTTTGAATGAAATACTCTCTAGAACCAGGCTGTGTGTGATAGTGTTGGATGGAAGATACCAGATTTTATTTTGAATCATGAATGTATAATTCAGTGATCTCAAATCCAGTACTAAATATAGTACAGGGTGTCTGCAAAACCCTTTTCTGATTTTTTTTTAACAAAATGGTAAGATATGAAGATACATGTGGTAATTAAAACTATTAGTTTTTTCAACAGCTTCACAGTTGTCATAGTGATGATGCAACTCAAGTGACCCACAACACATCTAATTTTCATTTAAAGAAATCCATGCATTGGCTTTTAAATTTGGGAGTGACTTTTCCGATACCATTCATCCTAACATGTGATTTTTTAATGTCAGCTACTGGTATCTGGGAAGCAATCTTTTCACAAACCTCCAGTAGTTTGAGGCTGTTATATCAGGTAAGCATAGGAGCCATTTAATTTTTGTATCAGGTCCAATCCTTATACTTGGTCACCCCCCCCCTCCCTAATAATTACATTCACATGAAAATAACTGCATTTTTTTCATCATTTATTTTAATATTTTAAAATTGACTGAGGTCTATTTCTGCACCAGTTAATATGGGTTGCCCAACGTAAAATCTTATGTGCATTCTAACTAAAGATAATTTGATTTTTTGTATAATTAGAGCAACAGCCGCAGATACTATGACATTTAATTAAGCTTGTGTTTAGTTTTCTCATTGTTGTATGTAGGGTGCCCTGTGGCTTGGTGGCTAAAGCTCTCATAAAGGGAAAATGGGTAACTGGGTGTTAGTCAACTATGGGGGGCGCACCCTGTATAACAAGGGGCTTTCTATATAATAAATATGTTTATTGATATCAGCTAACCTGTATACCTTGTACAGGAAGATACTATTATTATAACAGCAGGCTGTGACTGTTTGTGAGACAAAACTTACCAATGACTATAATACAAAGGAAAATGAAAACTGCTATCAAAATTCACATTTAATTTACATTATATAAATCACTCACAGTTTATTTACAAGTGACTTTAAAAGTGCTGATAATTATGGCAAATTTTTGCTTTCCATCAGCCCTTACCATAAAGCTTAAATAATATAAGTTGTCCTTTGGAACTATACATTTCTTAAAAAGCATTTATGAACTGGGTAAAAAAAAAATATACAACTTTATTTTACTAAATCCTAATGCCCTAATTTTTTCTTCTGTACTTTGTCCAAATATGTTTTGTTTCACAAAGCGTCCCTTGTGGAGGGGGGCCGTAATGCCAGCTAGGTGTTCTTTAAACTAAGGAACTGGCCTTGCTTTTTTTTTTTTTTTCCCCCTTGGATCAAACCTTATTGCTGCCTATGTACTATATAACCCCTCAAGGTTTAACACTTCCCCGTATCTGGAGTGTGTTCCAGGGGTCAACAACCCCCACGGCCTAGTCCATGACCAGGCCTCATGGTGGATCAAGCTGTTACTGCCGACTGCACTCACTCCAACACATGAACCACAGCCCGGGTGGTCAGGGAATGACTTGAGCTATCTGTCTAGCTCACTCCTTTCTTTTAAACAAATTTTTATTTCCCGTTTTCAAAACTTGTTCCATAAAAAAAAAAAATTTCTGGATAAAATGAAGGTCTTTCCTCCCGCTGTCAAGAAAATTTTTCCCCCTTTTCTGTAAAAAAACCTAGTTTCCTTTTAAAAAAAAGTGTGGGAAATTTTTCTTCGCTTTTAAGGAACTCCCCTTTTCTATACTTCTTTAAGAAAATAAC
>NC_069458.1:14488183-14503451 GCF_026875155.1 Cherax quadricarinatus | reverse complement strand
GAACAGAAACGTCTTCGTAAGCTTCTCTCTTTTATGTGTGGGTTTTTTGTGTATCGTTCCAGTCACGGTATTGTGCCTTTTTTTTTTTAATTATCGGAACGCTATTCTCAGGTTTGCCAGGCGCCCGTGTAGACAGCCTGAACTGTCTGCACAGACAGCCCATGCTGTCTGCCAGCTTATTTCATATTTCACGCCATGCTGGTGCTGCCACGTATAGGCGTTGCCACTTCAGCCTGCCTGCCCTTGCCTCACTCTCACTCTCACAGCTGCCTAGCAGGAAGACACAAGGCCTACCCCTAGCTTTCTCTCGTGGGATGGCCCTGCCCGGGCCATGGGCACAACACACAAGCCTGTGTACCCACCACGACATTTTCAATAAACAAAGAAGCCTTCGAAGAAGTATATCTTTAACCACCCGCTTACAGGCTACCAATAAACCCATTAAACATTGGTAGCAGCGGTGGTCGGATCAGCAGTTGTTTTCCCAGAGAGAGGAAGGAAGAGGAATGAAGTCATCTTCACTTTATCACCCCATACAAGAAGCATCCGTCTCTCAACGAGTTATCCTGATGTCGTGTCTGGACGTTTGAGCATCCAGGCACAGGTACAAGCAGGATCCAGCCGAAATTTGCCGAATTTCTCCGAGAATTGTAAGTGGCGTCCCAGTGACTCCACGCTACAGTGTCCCACGCTGTTTCTCAAGTCACGTGTTCAGCGTCACTTGTATGTTGCTGTTGTTGTTCAGCTCATCACAGCTGTTTCAGCAAGCCAGAGGTGAATTTCGTGGCGATTTCTGCGTCCAGTGTGAGTTCTCCATGTGATTGTGGGAGGAGGAAGTGGCCGCTCCTTCCCTCGCCCTGCTGTACTCTCACGCCTCACCAGCCTACCATACACCACTCACCACTGCTCACTCCCTCTGCTGTGTTCTCTGCTGTTTTTCATGTGAATTCATTGCCAGAGCTGTGTATCCGAGTGCCCAAGGTCACTCGAAGCTACGTGGATCAGCATGCCACGTAGATCACGACGCCACGTGGATCCCGACGCCACGTGGGTGTGGGCGATGTCATGTAGACCTACGAAGCCACGTGAGTTACAAGATGTCCCAGGCCACATGCTGTGGTCTGCTGGCCACATCACATTGTCGTCACCCATGATGCTGCCCGAGTTCATGACGTCACAATGTCTGCCTGACATCACCTCGAGATGTCTGCTGACATCACAGTGCTGCTGACGTCATCACGCCTGACATCACATGATGTCACCATCGAGTGTTCAGTAATTATTTCAGTATTGTCGAGAAGATTGAGAGAAGATATATGTCATGTGTTAATTAATTCCTCTCAGTCAGTGTTCTCACATTTTAGTATGTCTTAGTGTCAGTTTTGTGCAGAGAAAAGCATCATTTGCTAGTTTAAGCCATGTTGTACCGCATGTACCGCGGGTGTCTAAAGTTTCCGTGTGTCCAGTGAGGTCTGAGCCAGACCTGAGTAGCACCACTGTGCTAAGTCACCCATGTGACCAGTGCATTTGACAGCTGTCAAGTCAGCCCCTGAGCCTGAGCCCTCTTGTACAGAAAGCTTTTATGCTCGTCGCTCGTGATGTTCTGCAGAATCGTACCTGCTACGATTCCCATCGAGATTTGTTTCACTTAACCTCCAGACCGTCAGAGTGCAGTTATATATAGAGAAACAAGTCTGGGGACGCTTAGACTAACTTCTGCTATAACTCCAACTGCTGAGAGAATGACACTCGCCAAGCCGCAGTTAGGCCTGTCGGCAGGCGCTGCGTCAGCCTCGTGTCACAAGCTTCAGTGAGCAGCCTGCACAAAGATGATGTCACTTTGACTGCTAGCTTGCTCACTGCAGTCTGGTGTATGATGTTACGACTCACAGATGTTTCTCCCAGTCATCTCTGCCACGACTCACTCCACAACTCGCTCCACGCTCGCTGGCAGTGACAGCCCAGCGACAGTACCAGTCAAGAAGTGTCCTCCTGAGTCCACTTGCCAAATTCTTTTTGATTGCCCATTGCCGAGTTTTGTCGACCCTCACTCGAGGGCACCAGCATGTTGTGCCCCAGGTTGAGTGAAAACCTGCAGCGACTCCTACGATGACTGCTTCACCATTCCAGAGACCGTACCCTGTTACATCACAGCCAGCCGCAAGCGATGTCTCCTGTGTTTGCGTATCAGTCAGACGCAGAAGGCTGCAGTGATGCCTTTTCGACGCTCACTGCCTTTGACACGATGTTTAGCACACCCCATATGTTTTTTTCTTCCCTCCTTGTAAAAAAAAAAAAAAAAAAAAAAAAAAAAAAAAAAAAAAAAAAAAATTTTTTTTTCCATGTCCATATGTATATATATGTTTTTATTTTGTGTTCTGTGCCCTGTTCCTACGAGAGAGAGACCGAGTTTCTTTTACCACCAGTATTGTCACGTCGGGACGACGCAAGGTAGGTGGCCGAGCATATGTAGACAGCCTGAACTGTCTGCCAGCTTAGTTCATAATTTGTGCCATGCTGGTGCTGCCACCTATAGGCATTGCCACTTCAGCCTGCCTGCCCTTGCCTCACTCTCACTCTCACAGCGGCCTAGCAAGGCCTACTCCTAGCTCCTCTCGTGCGATGGCCCTGCCCGGGCCATGGGCACAACACACAAGCCTGTGTACCCACCACGACTTAATAAAGTAAGAAGCCTCCGAAGAAGTATATCATTAACCACCCGCTTTCAGCTCTACCAAACAAACCATTAAACACCAGTATGCTGCAGCAGTTATTTGGAAGATGTGTGCCTCCGGTGATGTTGCTCGTGTTATGGTCCACGCCCAAGATCTTTCTCCCTGAGTGAGGTCTGTAGTCTTTGTCCATCTAGACTATACTCTGTCTGCGGTCTTCTTTGCCCCTCCCCAATCTTCATGACTTTGCATTTGGCAGGGTTCAGTTCGAGAAGCCAGTTTCTGGACCACGTGTCCACCCTGTCCAGGTCTCTCTGCATCCCTGCCTCATCCACATCCGATTTACTTCTCCATCAGCTTCACATCATCGGCGAATAGGGACACTTCAGAGTAATATTCCTTCCATCATTTTTCGCATATATAAAAAAATAGCACTGTCCTAGAACGAACCCTGTGGGACCTAGCTCGTCACAGCGCCACTGTGCTACCTCTTCACGTACCATGACTCGTTGTTGCCTCCTTCAGTATTTTCCCTGATCCATGCAGTCCCTCCCTGTAATATGCGCCTGATCCTCCAGCTTCTGCACTAATCCTTGTTAAGGAACCGTGTCAAAGGGCTTCCTGCAAGTATAGAAACAGAAATGCAATCAACCCACCCCTCTCTCTCGTGTCTTACTTCTGTTTACTTTGTCATAAAAACTCCAGAAGGTTTGTGACACAGGATTTGCCTTCCATGAACCCATGCTGGTTTTCATTTATAATCTTGTTCCATTCCAGTCCCCACTCCACAAAGGGGGCAGTAAAGCAACAGCAAAGAACTACAGACCAATAGCACTAACATCCCATATCATAAAAATCTTTGAAAGGGTCCTAAGAAGCAAGATCACCACCCATCTAGAAACCCATCAGTTACACAACCCAGGGCAACACGGGTTTAGAACAGGTCGCTCCTGTCTGTCTCAACTATTAGATCACTACGACAAGGTCCTAAATGCACTAAAATACAAAAAGAAAGCTGAATGTAATATAAACAGAGCTTGCAAAAGCCTTCAGACAAGTGGTGACCACGCGTAATAGTGCACAAAAATGCGTGCTAAAGGAATAACAGAAAAGTCGGTCCGATGGATATATAATTTCCTCACTAACAGAACACAGAGAGTAGTCGTCAAAAGAGTATAGTCCGAGCAGCTACGGTGAAAAGCCTCTGTTCCACAAGGCACAGTACTCGCTCCCATCTTGTTTCCTCATCCTCATTCTGACATAGGCAAGGATGTCAGCCACAGCACCGTGGTCTTCCCTTTGCAGATGACACCCGAAATCTGCAGACAGAGTCTTCCATTGCAGACACTGCAAGGTCTCCAGGCTACACAACCATATCTTTCAGTGGGCAGCAGAAAACAATATGAATTTCACGATGAAAATTTCAATTACTCAATATGGTAAACACGGGAAAATTTAAAACTTCATCAGAGTACACAACAAATTCGGGCACATAATAGAGCGAAACACCAACGTCAAAGACCTGGGAGTGATCATGTCGGAGGAATCTCACCTTCAAGGACCATAACATTGTATCATCGCATCTGCTAGAAAAATGACAGGATGGATAATGAGAACCTTCAAAACTAGGAGGCCAAGCCCATGATGACACTGTACGGTCACTTGTTCTCTCTAGCTGAATATTGCTGCCTCACCTAAACAGCACCTTTCAAGGCAGGTGAAATTGCTGACCTAGAAAATGTACAGAGAACCTTACACGGCGCGCTAACGGAAGATAAAATCACCTCAATTACTGGGAGCGCTTGAGGTTCCTAAACCTGTATTCCCTGGAACGCAAGGCGGGATAAGATTACATGATTATAATACACTGAAAATCCTAGAGGGACTAGTACCGAACTTGCACAATAAAATCACTTCACTACGAAAGCAACGACTTGGGCAGACAAATACAACAGCCCCCCAATGAAAAGCAGGGGTGTTCACTAGCACTTAAGAGGACATACAATAAGTGTCATGGGCCCGAGACTGTTCAACTGCCTCCCAGCATACATAAAGGTATGACAAACAGACCCCTGCAGTCCTTCAAGCTGGACCCACTGGACAAGCACCTAAAGCCGGATCCTGACCAGCCGTCTGTGGCTCAAACGTTGGTTTGCGACAGCAGCAGCAACAGCCTGGTTGATCAGGCTCTGATCCACCAGGGGCCTGTCAACAGACGCCGCGGGGGCGTTTAACCCCGGAACTCTCTCAGGTACACTCCAGGTATATATTAAAATATGAGAAGCAGTGAAGATACCATGTCTGAGGCATGTGTGGTGTGAATTTAATGCAGAGAATTCGTAGTTTCGAAATTAGGAGGAGGAGCGGGATTACCAAAACTATTATCCAGAGGGCTGAGGAGGGGTTGTTGAGGTGGTTTGGGACATGTAAGAGAGGATGGAACAAAATAGAATGACTTGGAGAGTGTATAAATCTGTAGTGGAGGGAAGGCGGGGTAGGGTTCGGCCTAGGGAAGGTTAGAGGGAGGGGGGGTAAGGAGGTTTTGCGTGCGAGGGGCTTGGACTTCCAGCATGCATGAGTGTGTTAAATAGGAGCGAATGAGAGACAAATTGTTTTTAGGACTTGACGTGCTGTTGGAGTGTGAGCAGGGTAACCTGAAGGGATTCAGGGAAACCGGCAGGCCGGACTTGAGTTCTGCAAGTGGGAAGTACGGTGTCTACTCTGAAAGAGGGTGGTAATGTGCAGTTTGTTATAACTGTAAGTGTGCGCACCGACTCTGGCAAGACAGTGATGGAGTGAATTTTAGAAAGTTTTACTCTTTTATCGGGGCCCCCCCCCACCCCCCCTCCCCCCCCCCCCCCCACCCTGCCTTGGTGGATACGGGCCGGTTTGTTGAAAATATATAAATATATATAAAAAAAAAAAAAAAAGGGGGGGGGGGGGGGGGGGGGGGGGGGGGGGGGGGGGGGGGGGGGGGGGGGGGGAAAAAAAAAAAAAATATAAATATATATATATATATAATCTATCTATATATATATATATATATATTATGTCATGCAAAGAAGTACGTAACTTTATTCAGCGCATTACACACCCTCATTACAGCTATCTCCCCCACCAGCCAACCAGGTGCTAAGATTGAGATAGGCCCCATCCTTTCAATGAGTGACCAGGTTTCTAGCCAATAAGAAGATGGTTTTTGGCAATCGCAGAGGTTATGAGGTACCACTCTCCTGTGCCCTTGTCATTCCATTCTAGAGCTAGTTGAAGCACGGTCTGCTATCTATGGGCTTCTAATCGCCTTGCTTACCTTAGAGTGCACTATACTAACAACTGTACATAGTGTACATATTGCTGTTCTAAATTGGTGAAGATAATATAAGTCTAAACTTTTTCTGCTGTGATTGTCTGCTCACATTACACCCAGGATATCAGGCCATTTGGATTCCGGATGTAATATGGGGGCCTGTCCGGAGCTGGAGCTGGACTTAGTGAGAAACGGTTGAGCTAGGGTGAAGCTCGTAGCTGGTACATTTGTGCAGCTTGCTGGCTGCCATTGCATTAGCTTCTGCCAACGCTTTACAAATATTGCGTATCAGTGTACTGTTATAGGTCCACCTGCTTATTGTGTGATCGTTTCACAGCTCGTATACTAGCATATGTACGGGTCTCACTTCTGCTACGGTCAATCGTTCTAGATCAGTGTGGATGCTTTACAAATTCTGCGTGGTCGTTGTTACTAGCCTGTTCGGTGTGGAGAATTTTGCAGTTGGCTTTGCTTGTATGCGTATTCTCAATCGTACTGTGCATAGCGAATAACTTATGCCACCTAGACGATCTGACGTCTGGTGTCCGGCATATACTTTTACATAACCTACCTAAATTGTCCCTACAGCGTTGTTTGGCAAATTGCTCGTTCCATTGGCATTAAATTACAAACCACTCTTACAGCTGCGCAACTGCAATCCACTGATTGCTGACAAACTTATAGAGAAGAATGGCACATAGACTCCTCCTCTACGGGAGCATAGGGCAAAAAACTACTAATTTCTCGCAGGAAGGAGATGAGACACCTACGAGGTCAAAATGGTCAGATAGTGCAGCTGGGTTTCCTCAAGGTGAATCACCGTCGTTGGCAACTTGAGCTGCAAAAATCAATCTTGAGCAAACTAAGGAACAGAGAGCAATTCTGCAAGGAAGAATTTGATAGGAAAGAGAAGAGCCATTTTACGCATTCCGTAAATGATTATTAGCTTACAAAACAGTTACAGCATGTTTCCCGCTTCAATGAGGCCGACCAGAACAATTTTTTCGAAAGCTTCGAAAATCAGGCTCGAGCCTTGAGGGTGGCCGAACAGAATTCTGGGCACCGTTAGTTCATACAGCAATTATTGGGTATGCACAGAATTTACGTCAGCAATAAATGATGCTGAGTTTCTGATTATAAAGTAGTGAAGACCACAGTGTTGGGAGATATATACATGTATCCCAGCCAAATATAGAAATTTTTTATAATTAAGCAGGCGGTAGCTTGTCAATCCCTAGTGGACTTTGTGAGACAGCAAACCAAAGCTTTTACCACTGGTATAAAGCAAGTGGTGTCCTCTACCTTTGAGGAGCTGGTACAGCTTCTTCTGAATTGATAACCTGCTGAGTCTGTGGGACCAAGGTTCGAGTCTTTCATGCAAGGATCGAGACTTAACCACTGCATTGGAGCAGCCAGGTTGGATATACTTCGAAAACTAACCGCTCCTTGTCCGAGCGGTCCGCTCTCTTTACAACAGCCTGGTCAGAGCAGAGATCGTCACCATGGAGACTGAAGTGCCAGCCGGAGAGGAAGAACTCTACATCACCAACTAAGTCCACCGATGAGCCACGCTTTCTCAACAATGGTCCCCACCTGCGAGAGGCAAACTACTCATGGTGCATACTTCGACAACAGTATCCAAGAGACACCAAGCCAGAACGACACCATTGCAACGTCAGCAGGAGTAAAGGCAAGCTGTCGTCTGCTTCCACTGAAACAAAGTAGGGTCACATCCGTCCCCAACTGCCCCCATAAACCCAATCCCATTGGGAAAATCTCCTAATATCCCTAATAACATGTCAACTAAGAAGTAAAAAAGGTATGGCTCCTTATTATTTGCAAGAAGTCTTAATTCCCTTCAGGAACTCAGAAACAATTGAATAAAGACCTTAAGATACGGAGCATATTGCCTCCACTTGTAAGAGAAGGAATAATTACCCCTTTCAGAGAACCTTCCTTGATTTCCTCGTTTTATTGGAAAGTCATCTGGAGAGCTATAAATCTGTTCCTTTGCATAAAATTTATGTACATGCAAATATAACACTGTGTACTTGACTGCAGTGTTCTCAAAAGGATTCCCATGAAAGATGCCATGTTCTTACTGGGTAATAACATTACTAATGTTAGTGCGTAGTCCCTGAACCTATAATGAGTAATTCTTCCGGCGGGTGTTGGCATAACTCGGGCAACCATCCCAAGGGTTGTCGGAAGAGAATTGACCTATCTTGACGATCCCATCTCTGAATAGCCACGTTTTTTATGAGGCACACCGCGAGCCTCGTAAATCAAGTGAAACAACCCCGACCAAGCCTTCCTATTCCAGGTTGCAGATTGCCAATGTTCCTCTGTTTCCATCCCGAGGGACTGTCTTCGGAGGAACAACGAAAGGACCCTCATTAAAATTCGCTTTGAGGCAGCCATGGAAAACCTCTTTGGGTTATCCTGTCAGGTATGAATAAGAAACGATTATTTGAACTGCACGAGACTGGTAAGGAATAGAGGGCCGCAATTGTATGACAGGTAAGTGTATGACATATTGTATGACGGTTGTTGAAAATAAGAAAATTTTGATGAATTAACAATTAAGAAAGCCTAGAGAACAAATGGATTTGTCAGTTAAAAATAGGAGAGAGAGGTTATTTAAAAAGAGTAGAGTATTGGGAAGCTAGGAGGGAATATCTTGATGAATTGTTTAAATGTTGAAGAAGATAGGGAAGCCTGTGATTTCGGTATAGGGCAATGAGAATAACATCTTGTAGAGTGAGGAAAGCCAAGTTTGAGATGTGGGGAAGTTCGTGAGGCAGTAGGTAAAATGAAAGGGGGTAAGGCAGCGGGATAGATGGGGGGGTGAGATTAAAGATATGAAATGATTAAAAGCAGTGGGGATATAGTTTTTGGAGTGGTTGGTGCAATATATTTAATAAATGAAAGAAGAGGGAAAGGTACTAGGATTGGCCAGAGAGCATGCATAGTATCCCTTTGTAAAGGCAAAGGGGAATAAAAGAAGAGTGCAAAAATTATAGGGGGAAAGTCTGTTGAGTGTCCCCTGTAAGGTGAATGGTAAGAGATATAAATGACGATAATAAGAGTAAGCGGAGAATAGATAGCGATGAACAAGAGGCATTAGGAACGTAGAGGGTTGTGTGGACCAGGTGTTTTACAGTGAAACATATAAGTGAACAGTATTTAGATAAGCTAAAGAGACTTTGTGGCATTTAATGATTTGGAAAAGCGTATGACAGGGTGGAAAGGGGAGCAATGTGGCAGATGATTGCAAGTGATGGTGTAGAGGTAGGTACTGAAAGCAGTGAAGAGTTTTTACGAGGATAAGTGAGGCCCAAGTAAGAGTATTAGGAAAGAGGAAATTTTTTATCCCAGTAAAGGACGGCCTCAGACAAGGATGTGTGGATGTCACCGTGGTTGTTTAATATATTTAGAGATGGTGTTGTAAGAGAAGTAAATGCGAGGGTCCTTGGCAAAGGCGTGGAGTTAAAAGATAAAGAATCACACACAAATGGGAGTTGTCACAGCTGCTCATTGCTGATGACACTGTGCTCTTGGAGATTCGAAGAGAAGTTGCAGAATTGGTATGAATTTGGTAGGGTGTGCAAAAGAAGAAATTAAAGGTGATAACCGTAAAGAGTAAGGTATGAGTATAACAAAAAGATTAGGTAATGAAAGATTGAATATCAGAATTGAGGGAGAGAGTATGGAGGAGGTGAACGTATCAGATATTTGGGGGAGTGACGTGTCACGGATGTGGGGGGGTCCCTATGAAAGATGAGGTGAATCATAGAATTGATGAGGGAAAAAGAGTGAGTGGTGCAACTTAGGAGTCTGAGGAGACATAGAACTTTGCCCTGGAGGCAAAGAGGGAATATGAGAGTATATTATTATACCAACGCTCTTATATGGTGTGAGCGGTGGGTGAAGAATGTTGCAGCGAGGAGAAGGCTGAGGCAGTGGAGATGTCATGTCTGAGGGCCAATGTGTGGTTGTATATAAATGCAGAGACTTCGTAGTTTGGAAGTTAGGAGGAGGAGCGGGATTACCAAAACTGTTTTGTCCAGAGGGCTGAGAAGGGAGTTGAGGTGGTTCGGGACATGTAGAGAGAATGAGCGAAACAGAATGACTTCAAGCGAGTATCAGTCTGTGTGGAAGGAAGGCGGGGTAGGGTCGGCCCCAAGGAAGGGTTGGAGGGAGGGGGGAACATAGGTTTTGTGTGCGAGGGCTTGGACTTCCACAGGCATGCGTGAGCGTGTTTTGATAGGAGTGAAAGGAGACAAATGTTTTTAATACTTGACGTGCTGTTGGAGTGTGAGCAAAGTAACATTTATGAAGGGATTCAGGGAAACCGGCAGGCCGGACTTGATTCCAGGAGATGGGAAGTACCCAGTTGGGGTGGGGGGGCCCCCTGCACTCTGAAGGAGGGGTGTAAATGTTGCAGTTTAAAAACTGTAGTGTAGAGCAACCCTTCTGGCAAGACAAGTGATGGAGTGAATGATGGTGAAAGTTTTTCTTTTTCGGGCCACCCTGCCTTGGTGGGAATCGGCCAGTGTGATAATAAAAAAAAAAAAAAAATACTTCATTAGGAGGTTACTTAGGAATTACAAAAACCTTGTATAGAATCACAAAAGAATTTTATTGGCCAAAATTAAAGAAAGATGTTGAAGAATCATATTAGGCGTTGCCGAGAATGTCAGCAAGTAGGGAAACCTGGACATTCCATTAAACCTGCACCTCTCCAACCTATACCTGCTGATGGAGAACCTTTTGCAGATTTAATTATAGATTGTGTAGGTCCACAACCTAGGTCAAAGTCTGGAAATCAATATTTATTTATGATTATGGATAAAGTAACCAGATATCCTGAAGCTATACCCATGCGCAGTATTAATACTATAGCTATTCTTCAAAGCTTTAAAAAAATTAATTTCTTGTTTTGGCATTCCTAAAACTATTTCAAAGTGAACAGGTACTAACATTTACTGCCAAAGCATTTAGAGAAGAACTAACTAGGTTAGGGATAATCCACAACTTATCCACTCCTATCATCCTCAGTCCCAAGCGCCCTTGGAAAGATTCATCAGACATTAAAAACAAGGAATGAAACTTTTTGCATAGCAACTTTCCTACAACTGGGAGATGAATCACTACCTTTGTTGCTGTTCTCAGTATAGAGACGGTGCAAGAGTCTACAGGTATAGTCCCTTTTGAGCTGATCTTTGGGCACAATGTAATAGGTCCTCTTCGGGTGCTCAAAGAAGGATGGATGGGAGAAGACCGTTATCTCAACCACTTCTAAACAACCCTTCTTTCAAGGTTGCAGGTGGCACGTCAGTTAGCCAATGCTAACCTAAAGACCGCTCAAATAAGATGAAAACAGAGGTTGACAGAATGCACAATTCCGCCCGCTCCTTCCAATCCAGGAGACAAGGTGTGTACGAGATGGTATATAATACCCGACAAGATGAGAGTAAGACACATTTCAACATCTGGGTATCTTTATGTAGACGTTTCGCCAGCCAGTGGTTTATCAATACAAATTTCTAGGACATAACCGAAGACAGTTAGAACTATGTACAGAAGATGAGGTATCAGTCCCTCAACCTAGGAGTAGGTGCGAACAGCACCATAGTCGTGGAGATATCTGAAGCAGAAGAAAGAAGCCTGGCGCTTATATAGTAACGTCAGGTGTAGCAGACGAGGCATATTTCACTGGTAGGCGGGAAAAATTTTTCCCCAGTGGAAGTAGGTCCCCCCCTCGTCATTCCGTATCCCTCCCCCCTCCTCCACTCCCCTATCCCTCTTCTCCCGTCTGCTCTTCCCAAAGAGATGGGTTAGTTGTAGTAGTAGATTTGTCCGTAGTGCGTGAAGGTTATTACATGTCCTCAGAATTAAGATTCCATGATGTTGTAGTGTTTCTGACAAGTTGTGTACGAAGATGGTATATAATACCGACAAGATGAAGTAAGACACATGTGCCACATCAGGGTATCTTTATTGTAGACGTTTCGCCATCCGTGGCTTTATCATACAAATTCTAGGACCTACTTGAAGACCGAGACATATGTACAGAAGATGAGGTAATCAGTCCCTCAACCTAGGAGTAGGTGCGAACAGCACCATAGTCGTGAGATTCCTGAAGCAGAAGAAAGAATCCTGGCGCTTATATAGTAAGCGTCAGGTGTAGCAGACGAGGGCATATTCACTGGTAGGCGGATTTTCCCCAGTGGAAGTAGGTCTTCCCAAAGAGATGGGTTAGTTGTAGTAGTAGTTGTCGTATCGTGAAGGTTATGTACATGTCCTTCAGAATTAAAGATTCCATGATGTTCAGTGTCCCTGACAAGTTGTGTACGAAGGATATATAAGCCCCCGACAAGATGAGAGTAAGACACATGTGCAGCACATCTGGTATCTTTATTTAGACGTTTCGCTCACCAGTGCTTTATCAATACAAATTCTAGGACTAACTGGAAGACAGTAGAACTATGTACAAAGAGGAGGAAATCATTCCCTCAACCTAGGAAGTAGGTGCGAACAGCACCATAGTCGTGGATATTCTGAAGCAGAAGGAAAGAACCTGGCGCTTATATATCAACGTCAGGTGTAGCAGAACGAGGGCATATTCACTGGTAGGCGGGATTCCCCAGTGGAAGTAGGTCCTTCCCAAAGAGATGAATATGCCCTCGTCTGCTACACCTGACGTTACTATATAAGCGCCAGGATTCTTTCTTCTGCTTCAAAGCTCCACGACAATGGTGCTGTTCGCACCTACTCCTAGGTTGAGGGACTGATTACCTCATCTTCTGTACATAGTTCTACTGTCTTCAAGTTATGTCCTAGAATTTGTATTGATAAAGCCACTGGATGGCGAAACGTCTACAATAAAGATACCCAGATGTTGCACATGTGTCTTACTCTCATCTTGTCGGTATTATATACCATTCGTACACAACTTGTCAGACACTGCAACATCATGGAATCTTTAATTCTGAGGACATGTACATAACCTTCACGACTACGAACAAACTACTACTACAACTAACCCATCTCTTTGGAAGGACCTACTTCCACAGGGGAATCCCACCTACCCAGTGAATATGCCCCTCTACTGCTACACCCTGACGTTACTAATATAAGCGCCAGGATTCTTTCTTCGCTTCAGAATCTCCACGAACTATGGTGCTGTTCGCACCTACCTCCTAGGTAGGGATTGATTACCTCATCTTCTGTACAATAGTTCTACTGTCTCAAGTTATGTCCCTAGAATTTGTATTGATAAAGCCACGGATGGCGAAACGACCCCCTCTACAATAAAGATACCCAGATGTTGCCACAGGTGTCTTACTCCTCATCTTGTCGGTTATTATATACCATTCCGTACACAACTTGTCTGACACTGCAACATCATGGAATCTTATTTCTGAGGACATGTACATAACCTTCACGACTACGACAACTACTACTACAACTAACCCATCTCTTTGGGAAGGACCTACTTCCACTGGGGAATCCCGCCTACCAGTGAATATGCCCTCGTCTGCTACACCTGACGTTACTATATAAGCGCCAGGATTCTTTCTTCTGCTTCAGAATCTCCACGACTATGGTGCTGTTCGCACCTACTCCTAGGTTGAGGGACTGATTACCTCATCTTCTGTACATAGTTCTACTGTCTTCAAGTTATGTCCTAGAATTTGTATTGATAAAGCCACTGGATGGCGAAACGTCTACAATAAAGATACCCAGATGTTGCACATGTGTCTTACTCTCATCAGGAGACAAGGTGTTGGTGCAGGAACCTATACCTGGCCACACCTTGAAAGCTAGATTTACGGGACCTATGCAGATTGTAAGTAGATTATCTGATGTAAATTATGTGGTAGCTCCCATTGATAAGACCTCAAAAACTAAAATTTACCACATCAATCAATTGAAATCTTTTCATGCATCAGATAAAGTCCCAGTAATGACTCTGTCCTCTAACTCTGAGGACGACTCTGATTCTTTGCACTCTATCTCTGAAATTAATATTAAACTTTCAAATTCTGTCCTCCTCAAGGATCCTAGCCCTTTAATGGAGGGACTATCTGAAACGCAAGCAACAAATTTAACTGAGCTTCTACAGTCATATCCTAATATTTTTTCGGATGTGCCGAAAAAATAGTACGTTAGGTTATCATGATGTAGATGTGGGAAACTCTAAACCAATAAACTCTCCCCCCCTACAGAGCTAATCCTGAAAAGCAGAGGCTACTTCAGCAGGAAGTAGAATTTTTGTTAAAGCATGGTTTAGTAGAGGAGTCATCTAGTCCATGGGCTTCACTGTGCATCCTTGTGAAGAAGGCTGATGGAGGGTTTCGTATGTGTACAGACTACCGTAAGGTGAATGAGGTCACAATTACAGATGCTTACCCTCTTCCTCGTCTGGATGACGTAATTGACTTTGTGGGTAAGGCTACTTTTGTGTCCAAGTTAGATCTTCTTAAAGGCTACTATCAGGTACCTTTGACGAATAAGGCGAAGGAAATCTCTGCCTTCGTAATTCCAGGAGGTCATTATCAATACACAGTTACCCCCTTCGGAATGAAAAATTCCCCCTCTTCATTCCAGATACTTATCCATCAGGCTATTAAAGGACTGAAGGCACGGCAGCGTACCTAGATGATATTGTTGTGGTGTCTGATGCTTGGGATCAACACCTACTTAGACTTAAGGCTCTTTTTGAGACCTTTAAGAGTTCCCATTTAACAGTTAATTTATCTAAATTTTCCTTTGGCCAGGCCACTATCACTTTTCTAGGCCATGAAGTAGGTAGTGGTAAAGTTGCACCTAAACTTGCTAAAGTTCTTGCTATTAAAGATTATCCAGTTCCTCATGATAGGAAATCTCTTCAACGTTTCCTAGGCATGATAGGATTTTACAGAAGATTCTGTAAATTTCGATGTTTATGTGGGCCAGACATCGCAGGTGGTCACAGTCTACAGTGATCACAATCCTCTAGTATATCTCCAAGCCATGAAGAACCACAACACAAGGCTCATGCGCTGGACACTAAGACTGCAACCATACTCACTCAGAATTAAATATATTGCCGGCAAATAAAATGTGTTGGCGGACTCATTATCTAGAGTCTAATATTTTTATTTATTAGGTTAGGATGTTATATTTGTGGTAAAACCCCTTTTCATGCTCTTTTTTTTTTTCCCCCTGGTGGGGGGTTTTGTTTTTAGTGAGGGGATGCGGGCTACCGTCCCCCCTGTATCTTGGACCTATGCTGTGCAAC
>NC_069458.1:14459920-14487683 GCF_026875155.1 Cherax quadricarinatus | reverse complement strand
AAAGGGGGAATCACAGCCGGGATAACACAGAGTGGAAGGGACACAGACCCCAGGAAAACAAGAGTGGAAGTGAAAAACCACAGGATAACACGTAGTGAAGTGAAAAAAGACACCAGGGATAACACAGGGGGAATGACACAGCACCGGATAACCAGAAGGGGAAGTAACAGCACCAGGAAACACAGAAGTGGAAGTGACAAAGCCCCATTCCGGTGGAAGTGACACAGAACGGATAACACTGTAGTGGAAGTGCAAAGACCAAAGTACTGATGTACCAAAGTAGTAAGAGTAACGATTATGTGGGAAACAAAGTAGTGAGAAAAAAAACATTGAAAAAAAAGTAATGGAGAAACAAAGTAGTGAGAAACAAAGTACTGAAGTAACCAAAGTAGTGAGAAACAAAATATGGGGTAACAAGGTAGAAACAAAGTACTGGGGTAAAAAATTGTGAAAAACAAATTCTGGGGAACAAAGAAGGAAAAACAAAATACTGAGAGTAACAAAATGAGAAAAAAAACGGGGGTAACACGTGGAAAACAAAGTATGAGGGGTAAAAAGATGAAAAAAACAATATTGAGGTAACAAGTAGTGGAAACAAATTGAGGGTAAAAAAGTAGTGAGAAACAAATAGGGGAGTAACAAAAGTAGTGAAAACAAAGTTAGGGAAAAAGTAGTGAGAAACAAATATTGAGGTACAAAGTAGGAAAAACAAAGTATTGAGGGACAAGTAGTGAGAAACAAATATGAGGGTACAAGTAGTGAGAAAAAAAAGTATGGGGGAAAAAGTAGTGAAAAAAAAAATTGAGGGTACAAAGTGTGAGAAACAAATATTGGGGGCATAAATTTTGAGAAACAAAGTTTGAGGGTAAAAGAGTGGAACAAAGTATTGAGGGTAAAAGAGTGAAAAAAAGTATTGAGGGTAAAAAGGGTAGTGAGAAACAAAGTATTGAGGGTAAAAGTAGTGAGAAACAAAGTATTGAGGTCACAAAGTAGTAGAAACAAAGTATTGAGGGGCCAAAAGAGTGAAAAAAAGTTTTGGGGGTTTACAAAGTAGTGAGAAACAAAGTATTGAGGGTCACAAAGTAGTGATAACAAAGATTGAGGTCACAAAGTAGTGAGAAACAAAGTATTGGGGGGTCACAAAGGGTAGTGAGAAATAAGTATTGAGGGGTCAAAGTAGTGAGAAACAAAGTATTGAGAGTCATAAAGTAGTGAGAAACAAAATATTGAGGGTTACAAAGTAGTGAGAAACAAAGTATTGAGGGTTACAAAGTAGTGAGAAACAAAGTTTTTTAGGGTCACAAAGTAGTGAGAAACAAAGTATTGAGAGTCACAAAGTAGTGAGAAACAAAGTATTGAGAGTAACAAGTAGTGAGAAAAAATTATTGAGAGTCCAAAGTAGTGAAAAACAAAGTATTGAGGGCCCACAAAGTAGTGAGAAAAAAGTATTGAGAGGTCACAAAGTAGTGAGAAACAAAGTATTGAGAGTCACAAAGTGTGAGAAACAAGTATTGGGGGTTTACAAGTAGTAGAAAAAAAATGAGAAACAAAGTAGTTAAAAAAGAGAGGTCACAAAGTTTTAGAAACAAAGTATTGAAGTCACAAAGTAGTGAGAAACAAAGTATTGAGAGTCACAAAGTAGTTAGAAACAAAGTATTGAAGGTAAAACAAAGTAAATTGGGAACTGGGGAACTTGTGCAACACTTGGGTTTTCTTTTTTTTTTGGAAACGTTTCACCATCGGTTGTTTCTCAGTCCAAAGCAGAGAAGAAACTTGAAATGTCTCATTCGTCAACTTCGGGTTTCTAAGCCGTTTACACAGCATCATCTTGACACAGGAAACACTACTTTTAACTAACCTATACATATATCCCGCTTCCACTTGTGCTTTCTTCCAAGGTGGGCACAGTCTCCACTAGTTCACTTTACTTGTCTCCAGAACATAAGTCTCGTTCTCCGTGCATGTGTTGTACTTTATCAAGAGTGATGGGCTGAAATATCAACTAAAGGCTGAGGGACTGATTATCTCAAACACCTTAACATCTTCTAACATTCATCTCTTTACTGGACTGAGGAAGGAAAATAGCTAGAAAAACAATTTTACAATAAAGTTTCTTTAAGTGATGAACAAGCAAGTTATTCATCAGGGTTTGGGTTTTTGAACCTTTTAAGTAAAAAGGACATGACAGAATGTGTAATGAAGTGAAAAGTGTAATAAAGTGAGATAATAAAGAAACTTAAGTAACACTTTAGTGACAGTAAAACAGAAGTGAGAGTAACACTGTAGTGAGAGTAACATGAAGTGGAAATAACACTGTAGTAACAGTAACATACTAGAAGGGGAAAACTGTAGTGAGAGTAAACTGTAGTGAGAGTAAAACTTAGTGAAGTAAACTGTAGTGAGAGTAAAATTGTAGTGAGAGTAAAAACTGTAGTGACAGTAACACGTAGTGACGTAACACAGTAGTGAGGTAACATGTAGTGACATTAACACTGTAGTGGGCAGTAACACTGTAGTGACTAACACAGTAGTGAGAGTAACACTGTAGTCAGAGTAATTCTGTAGTGATAGTAACACTGTAGTCAGAGAAACACTGTAGTGAGAGTAACAATGTAGTGAGAGAAACACTGTAGTGAGAGTATGACTGTAATGACAGTAACACAGTAGTGAAAGTAACACTGTAGTGAGGGTAACACTTTAGTGAAAGTAACACAGTAATGAGAGCAACACAGTGGTGACAGTAACACAGTAGTGAGAGTAACACAGTAGCGACAGTAACAAAGTAGTGAGAGTAACACTGTAGTGAGAGTAACACTGTAGTGAGAGTATCACTGTAGTGAGAGTAACACAGTAGCGAGAGTAGCATAGTAGTGAGAGTAACACAATACTGAGAGTAACACAGTAGCGAGAGTAACACAGGAGTTAGAGTAACACAGTACTTAGAGGAACACAGAATTGGGAGAAAGGTATTAATGAAAGTTACAGTAGTATGGTAGTTTGAGTAACACAGTAGTATGGTAGTGTAACACAGTAGTGTGGTAGTGTGAGAGTAATTACAGTAGCATGGTAGTGTGAGTAATGTCAGTAGTATTACTGTGTACTTGTGTAGTATACTTTAGATAATCCCAGATATGTTATAGAGAAGCTCCCTGGCTAGCGACGACGTCACGAGTCACGCACTATGGTACCGCCTGCCACAGCCTTCCTTCTCAGCTCCTGCTAGGCCTAGACTGGACAAAGGCAAGGCTCTTGGGCTTCTCCTCAACTCTAATTATAAGCTTCCAGACATCCTACGTGCGTATTTCTTACTCCCATATCTCTGGTGAACCCCCACGACAAATGGTGGCAGCAGTGGGGCGTGATTGTGAAGATTACGCAGAATAAAGTGACTAAATTCTACCAGCCGGTAGGACATTGTGTGTGACTGTGTGAGTCCTGCAGACGACGCACCACACAACAAGCCAACATTCTCCTGCCAGGGCTACAAATTTTCTGGTTAGATGCTTCATGCCTTATTTGCTTATTTGGTAAGCTACGAGGAGTTGATCCGGGTTTTGCAATTGAAGCCAAACCAGTTAAACCAATCTGTAGGGAAGTGCCTAAGTTAGTCACCCAGCCTGGTTCAGTTAGTCACCCAGCCTGCTTCATCACTGCTGTGTGCATAGCTACAAGCATTCAAGCCATCCCAGCCTAGCTAATGTCAAGGGCTTAAGCCAGCTTAATAACTCAGCTGAGAGAGGAGTAAGTCAAGCAAGGTCCTCTTTGAAGTTACTGCCTCCGGTTCCACTCTGTGCTACCAGTACAACACTGGTTCGAGCGATATGCACCATCCCTGTTGTACAATTGTGGCTTATCAAGCCACCCAGGCTTATCACGTGAGTTCTGGTGTAGAGTGCCAGCCAGATGATCACGAGGGACGCCTGTTCACCCAGCCTGCTCCACCACCCGCAGAAGTCTGATGCCACCTACCATGTGTGCCATTAATCTCCCCATTTATCAGGGTCAATCATCAATATTTTACTGCCTACATACCGGGTCAAGAGTTATATTTCATCTGTGTGCTACCTTTACAAAATCTAGGTGTTTAAGTCACTGGGTATGCGCAATTTTCATCAGGATTCTGCGAGTATGAAGATGGTGCTGCCACCCCATACCACCTTCCTCCTCCACCTGATGCTGCTTCCAGACCTTCAGTCAAGTCCATTATAGAAACATTCGAGTGTGTTGAAACATTTCTATATCTACAGTGATTTTTTCTTTTGTGCGTGTTATTCAGAGACTTTTGTGTCCTAGTGTAGACTTAGTGTTCCATTTAACTCATAATCTGCAGTATTTTCCAGTGTTTTAAAATGACTCACGAAATCGTAATGACACGATTGCAAACAAACCATACCACGGGCGAGGGGTAGAACCCGCGAAGGTCTGGAGTTTTGAGACTCTCTGGTCGCGGGTTCTATCCCCGCCCGTGGTATGGTTTTTCTTCCAGTGTTGTGTTATTGTTTTTTGTGTGTTTATTTTTTATGTATATGTTTGTTAACGTTTTCTCATTCTCTTCAGCCTGATGTAAGTGAATGTTTTCTCGTACAATTTATTAATCTACTGTGTACAGCAATTTTGTTTTAATTTCCCTGTCATTCACTCCTTGTGAACTGTTTATTTTTTTTATCATCTGTGTCTTTAAGTGTTGTGCAATTTACCTTATTTCATTACTGTGTATTATTTTCTTGTGTCTTAACTTATTTTGATTGAATTGTTTCCCTTTTATTTCCTGCTAATTCTGTGTTAATTCAGTCACTACTATTTATCCAGTGTGCTAAATTGCCCTTTTAATTGTGTGTGTACTATTATTTTTGTGTTAAATATTTTATAAATCCAGGGTCTCATTTGTCTGAACTTTTGCAGGATGTTTATTTAATTCCTTTCAAAACAAGACCAAAGTGGAAAACAATTTATACAATAAATTCAGTGAAATGAACACTTTGCAGCATTGAATCTTTTTCAGGTAAACGTTCCGCCAACAGTGGCTTCATCAGTCATTACAAAGAGGAATGCGTTTAAAGGGGAGGAGAATGAATGGTAATCAGTCCCAGCCTGGAGTCCCATGTGTTCAGTCATCAATCTTGTAGAATGTAAATAAAAATTTTCATATCTGCATAAGTGTTTAATCTTCAATTGTCGGTTTTTCAAAAACCCTTATCAACAAAAAAATTCATGAAGAACCCTTGACATTTTTTTCTGTTTTACAGCTTTGTAAATGTTGAAATTTTCCGTTCTTATCTTGTATCATTTTTATTTTTTAATTATCGATATTTCTTTTAAAAAATTTACTCTTATGAATTTTGGGGAAAATGTTCAAACCGTTTTTCTTGTTATTTTATTGTTTTCTAAGTTATATTTTCTCTGTGCAAAACTTTTTTTGAACTTTACCCAAATTTTGCAAAGACTTTTTTTTTGGCAAAATTAACTTTTACATAATTTTTTTTTTTTTCAAATTTTTTTGTAGTGTTATTTTGTGCTCTGTTTTGTTTATCAATTGAAATAATTCCTTAAAGAGTGATATAGTGTAAAATTTAGTGCAATATTCTCATATATTAAAAAAAAGTTTATTACCCTTGTATATTTTTTTTTTTTTGTGCTTTTAGAAATTTGTTTTCCGGCATATTTCCAATTGCATACAATTTAGCGATTTTATTTTACTTTTCATTGATTTACAATTTTATTATCATATTTCTCTACTGAATTGAGAAGTAAAGACAGCTCATTTTTTAAATTAATCAAATTAAAGTAATATTTCCGTCTTCTTCGATTTTTTAAGTATTTTATATCTTTACCAAGTAAATTTCAGTGAGTTTTCTTTCCCATTCAGTGCGTCTTATAAATTTTATTTGCTTATGCATAGTAAGCATCTAAGATTTTCAATTTAATAAAAACTTTGTCGTAGACTTTTATTATTCTTTGCTCTCAGTGTCTTTGTGTAACTTCTATGAAATCACGTCTCAACTACCTTTGAGCAATGCCTTATTGAATAACGTCAGTCAGGCCAGTGTAATACCTGTGCTAAATTCAAATGGTTTTTTTACCGACTGGCAGACCACATCTAGCTCTTATTCAGTATAGTTGCTTTACACAGCTGGTATCCGAGATTTGTCACACTGCTGCAGAATGTGAAGCTCACATTAGGTCCTTATAGATATGTGCATTGCCTATTAACATAGTCAAGCTGTCAGGCACTGGTAAAACTGTCACTCCTGTCTGGAATTCAGTCCTTACAATATTTTGCACACAGGAAAGTGTACAGTTACCTCGGGTTTAAGAGGAACTCGGACAACCTTGGGTTACTGAGACTACTATCCTTGCGATAGCTAATTGTTTAAGTGGTTGTTCCTCTATGGGGAAAGCCATGTCGAGAAACGACTACTTGAAAATGAGTTATGCCATCGCTTGTTGATGTCACAGGCTGTCTGCAGAAAGACTTTTCTGTCGTGGCTAGCGCACTCACTGGAGTGTCTCTTGTTGTCCCTCATGTTCCAGATGGTGATAACGTCCTAGATGACGAGTTGATAAGTTTGTTTGCCGAGCCATCATTATATATTGTAAGAGATAATAAGATCCATTTCTTCCTTGCTAACCATTGTTGACCTTGTTTACTATCCTTACCTTTTCATGTAGAGGATGAGTTGTCATCTGACCAGAAGATCAGTGTTATTTCAACCGAGGAGAGTCAATCCACTCCACCTTCAGAGGAGAAAGACTTAACTTCCACTGACTTCCCAGACGAGGTCAAGCGTTTGCTTCATCTTGTGAACGTCATAGAGCCATTGCCTTACCAGGTGAGATGGGTATAACGAACCTATTGTCCCAACGTATCCCACTTGAACTGGAACAGACCTATTTATGTAACTGCATACAGAATGCCTCATTCACAAGTTGCTGTCACAGAAGAAATGATCAATAAGATGCTTAATGGTGTTATCGCACCAGTAATTCACCCTGGAATACACCCTTGATCCTAGTAGCTAAGAAGGACGGTATTTGGCGCCTGGTGATTGACTTTAGGACGCTAAATGCAAAGACATTTCCAGATCGTTTCCCACTTCCTGTACTTAGTAAGCTTGAAGAAGACAGTTTAAAGATCAAACTGTCTAACTGTCAGTTTTTCAGATCAGAAATCAAGTTTACTGGTCACATTAGTCACTCCTAGAGGGTGACGCTCAAAATTGCAAATTACAATCCTGATTTCATAGCATCCGTAACAGCTTAACTCAAGGTGCTTTTAAGAATTTAAGAAACGCTTCATAAATCAACAGCAGAATTTACACGAGTCACTAATACTCAAGCAAAACCAAACCAAATTTAAAGTAGGTTCGAGAGTTATGCAGACTAACTCTAATAAAACATCCACAATGCCTAAGCTCGATCAAAAGTTTGTTAGCTCATATCGAGTAGTAGAACATGTCAGTGGCAATAAATATAAGTTAGAGAAATCAGTACCAGTCAGTATAAAGAATGCACTTAGAACATATGATGTCAGTATGCAAAGATGACGAGGTTCCTAACATCAAGACGAATGTGACAGACTTTGACAATCTCCTGACTCAGTACCCTCTACCTCTAACAGCCAGACAGTATGAACAACCTGATTGTCATTATTCCCTATGTACATGACAAGTATTGAGAAAATCCCAAATTCATTTGCAAATACCAGTTTAGTTCCTCCTCAACCACGGCATGTGTTAGCCATTGCAACAGAATTTGTATCCTCCAGAGATGATCACTCTGTATATGTAAATCTCACCCTAGTAGAGTTGGGGTTAAATGTAAAATAATCTCTATAGATAGATATCCTAGTCTAGAGAGTATTGTAACTGTATGTTTACTATATCAACTTACTTATGTTCAAAAAAGAAAATTGTGTGTCTCACATTCTCTCCAAATTCTGAGATTTAACAGTGAAGACTTGGGTGCACCAAGTCTGCCTTTTCTGTTAAAGCTCTCTTCTTTGCAAATATACTTCTCAGAATCTGCAGATCCATGAATACAGATTGATCATCTCTTTCTCTTTGTTGATCTTTCTATTTTTGTCTCAAACTCTTGTTGTACTATACCATCGTTGATTTTAACAATTACCATGAGTAGTGATTTATCATAATTCGTAATGCATTACAATCAGTATCATTCTTATATATGTTCTTATGTTCAACTGTTGTGAATATTGATATTGCATAAATTCAGCCCAAAGCTATTGTGTGTGTAAGTTAGGTGTATGTTGGGTACCATAAATTTAGCATTCCGAGCTGTCAGTAGTGTTACAAGCCCTGAGTTGGTTTGAAGACTTTAAGTATGAGGTGCACCAGTGATCTGATATAATAATTTTCCGGACAGATAGTGGCATCAGGCAATTAGAAAATTTGAGGTTTTAGCGTGATTGGAATTGGATTTAGATAGAAGCAAGAGGCTGGTGTGGGAGGTTGGGGGAGAGTTGAAGGGGGTGGGAGGTGGAAGGCAACGATGCATCGTCTATATTACGAAAAGATGTAACTTGGAGGTGACAATCGGCCAAAAAGTGTGAGTACTCAGCTAGGCAAGTACGTGGTAATGGTAGACACACGTACTGACTGGCGCAGGACACTGAGGAGGTGAATACTGTTAGCTTGATGGGAGCACTGTATAGCCTGAGTGGTGGCGAGGACTGGCTGTATGGCGTGAAGTAAAGGCGATGAGAATTCAGGCAGCAAGATGCTTCCTGCCCTTCGGCGGCAACCACCGGACGCACCAATCCTGATGGTGGAAAGGAAGACGAAGGTCCAGCTCATCACTACTCACAAGCACTACTCAACCACGGGTTAATTCCGAGCAGAGGCGAGATGCGATGTGTTAGGTATGCAAACACGGTCTACCCTCGAGCTAAGTCGCTTGATCGCTTCTCACTGTCGAAGGTGTTCTGAGAACATCTTCCACGCTACCCACCTCACACTAACGTTATTCAACACATTCAGAAAAATTGAACACCTGGAACACTGCACACACACATGAAACAACTCCGGACAGCCACATACATCTGAACTCTTACTCCTCCCAAGGGGAACTCGACACTACCTTTCACCAACACAGACATAAAACTCTCCTCAGACACCTTACATCCAAAGGGCTCCTGGTGCTCTGGCTAAAACCATATTATCCTTGAAACGCCTTCCTGACTATATCATGATGCTACACAAACCTCCTCATTGCATCCCCTTGCCTTGGATACTTCCCTTCCCTCTTCATAGCTGCTACTGCTAATCCTCTTCCCTATACCCAATATATAAAGACCAATCTGACTAGAAAACTATCGCCTATCAGCCTCTCGTAACTTAGGAAAACTCTATGAATAATCATTAATCATCGCCTTCGCAGATAACCTGGAACATAATTTCTCTACTTTCAGATGGCCAGTTTGGTCAGAAACACACAGAATCCACACAGGATGCTATTAACAATCATTCTCAAAAACTACATCCACTAAACACAAAACAAAGAAAAAGGACAGCCTGGTTGAAAAGAACGTGGAAAAAGCCTTTTGAAACTGTGTGGCACGAGGGGCTCAAGTTACAAACTCTGAACTAACTCAACTGCTCTCAATTACTCGTAAATCATCTGCAACCTTCCTAGACGGCCGTTACCTTGAGAATCAAATCCAAAGGCTGTTTACTCTGACTTACTTAACACTAAATGATGGAGTCACCCAGGGAATCCTGTCCTTTCCCCTACCCCCTTCTAAACATTTTATTCACTAACGACATTTCCAATCACCTATATAACACAAATTCCTTCACACTTTGCTATGACAGACGACATTACACAATTATCCTCTCATGCCAATATAGATACATCACACACAAAACACAAAATGAGGTTTGACAGGATAGCCATCTGGGAACAAAAATGGTAGGATCAAAACCAATGCAGCCAAAATCCAGCATTACGTATTTTAACTACAGGAAACGTGATCCTCCATTACCTGTTCGAAATCAGAAACAGCTGGACACCCGCAACTTACTTCCCTATCAACACAATCTGTCACTGTCTTGGCGTTAATCTTGAATACTTCTTCGTTTACACGGACACATTTATCAAGGCATGCAATAGTTGTAAGGCCTTGCGGGCCTCTACAAGCTGAACATGCCTCTCAACGCACCAAACTACACCTTACAAATCCCTAATACGTCCTCTGATAAACTTACTCTCCTCTAGCCCTCTCTTCTTGCAGGCAAAAACAAATCTTACTTAAAACTGCAGCGTGTCCAGAGAACAGGCCGCTGCGCTGGGTGCTTGATGTCAGATGGGCATGGCACTTCGCCACAAGCGGGTTCGATCCATGCCCTGGTATAGACGTCCCTGCGCTGAAATCTGTACTGGAAGAGACTCTCAGTGATAGACAGATAGACAAACTTGAGTCACGTCATGACTTACTGGGGACTCTATACTTGACGAGTCATTCGCAGACTCCACAAACACAACACAACCTTTTCTACTCCTTGCATGATTCCTTGATCCTACCGAATTACAAATAACCTTGGATCGCTGGACAGGTACCTTTTAAGGGACAGGTAACTTTCTCTGACCACGTTCGCCCAGACCGCATGAGCCTTTGTGTTGTGTTCTTCATAGGCTTGGAGCTATAATAGAGGTTTGTATCACTGTAGGAATGTACAACCTGCGATGTCTGGCCCTCATAACATCGAAATGATCCAAGCCAGTAACAGCGCGTGGGCTTCTTTGCAATGGTAGAGTAAGCCCTTGATGTGATGGAACTTGGCTGAAAAGTATGCTACAGGCTGCAACTTCCTCATTCTCGTTTTGTAATTGTACTGCCCCAACCCAGACTCACATGCATCTACCTGTGTATATGGAAAAAGGTTTGGACGGAGATGTCTGGAGACAAGAGAATGGGTGCCAGTATCAATATTCTTTTTGCTTTGTCAAAAAAAAGCAGTTTGACAATCGGGGTCCAATTAAAGGAACTTTGTGACTGGTAAGAGAGGTAAGAGGGGTCATACAATATCTGAGAATTTCTTACAGAATCTTCTGTAAAATCCTATCATGCCTAGGGAACGTTGAAGAGATTTCATACTGAGGAAGGAACTGAATAATCTTTTTTAACAGCAAAAACTTTAGGCAATTTAGGTGCAACTTTACCACTATACTTCATGGCTAGAAAAGTGACTGTGGCCTGGCCAAAGGAAGTTTTAGATAATTTACTGTTATTGGGAACTCTTTAAAGGGTATCCAAAAAGAGCCTTAGTCAATTGTAGGTGAATGATCCCAAGTATCAGGGCACCACCAACAATATCAGATAGGTACGCTGCAGTGCCTTCAAGACCTTTAATAGCACTGATGGATATAGTTTCTGGAATGAAAAGAGGGGAAAGGGTTTTTTCATTCTGAAGGGGGTAACTGTGTATTGATTATGCCCTCCTGGAATTACGTGGCTGAGATTTCCTTCGCCCTTATCCGTCCAAAAGTACCTGATAGTAGCCTTATGGAGATCTAATATTGGACACAATAGTAGCCTTACCCACAAAGTCTATTACGTCATCAGACGAGGAAAGAGGGTAAGCATCTGTTTTGTGAACATCATTCACCTTAACGGTGGCTGTACTCATACGAATCCCTCCATCCAGCCTTCTTCACAAGGATGCACGGTGTAGCCATAGGACTAGACGACCTTCTCCATAAAACCATGCTTTATCAAATACTTCTAATTCTTGCTGTAGTAGCCTTTGCTTTTCGGGAATTAGATCTGTATTCGGGGGAGAGTTTAATTGTTTAGAGTCTCCCACATCTACTTCATGATTCACCTAACGTCATTTTTTCCGGCACATCCGAAAAAATATTAGGATATGGGAACGGTAGAAGCTCAGTTAAATTTGTTGCTTGAGTTTCAGATAGTACCTCCATTATAGGGCTAGGATCCTTGAGGACAGAATTGAATGTTTAATTTAATTTCAGAGATTAGAGTGCATAGAATCAGTGCGGTCGTCTCAGAGGGTAGAGGACAGGAGTCATTACTGGGACTATAGTCTGGTGTTTTTTGGAAATATTTAATTGATTAATGTGGTAAAGTTTAGTTTTTGTGGTCTTGTTCATGGGAGCTACCACATAATTTTACATCAGTTAATCTACTTTCTCAATCTGCAGAGGTCCGTTAAATCTAGCTTTCAAAGGTGTGGCCTGGTATAGGTTCCTCTGCTCAAACAACCTTGTTACCTGAATGGAAGGAGACGGAATTGTGCATTCTGTCTATCCTGTTTTCATCTACATTTGAGCGTCTGTTGGTTAGCCTTGGCTAACTGACCGTGCCACCTGCAACCTTGAAGGCGGGTTGTAGAGTGTTGAGCTAAGTCTTTTCCATCCATCCTTCTTTGAGCACCCGAGAGGACATGTTACACATTGTGCCCAAAGATCTGCTCAAATCAGACTTATATTGTTAGACTCTTGAACCGTCTCTCGTACTGAGAACAGCAACTAAGGTAGTGATTTCATCCCAGTCTGTTGGTAAAGTGCATGCAAAAAAGTTCTCATCATGGTTTTTAACTCTGATGGTATATTTCACAAGGCGCATGAGGACTGAGGATGATAGGCAGTGGATAGTTTGTGGATTTATCCCTAACCTAGTTAATTCTTCCTAAATGCGTTGGCAGTAAGTTAGTACCTTGATCAATTTGATAGTTTTAGGATGCCAAAAACCAAGAAATGATTTGGTTAAAAGCTTTGAGAATAGCTTTAGTATTAATAATGCGCATGGGGAATTGCTTAAGGATATCTGGTTACTTTATCCATAACTCTTAATAAATATTGATTTCCAGGACTATGACCTAGGTAGTGGACCTACACAATCTTATAATTAATTCTGCAAAGGTTCTCCATCAGCAGGTATAGGTTGGAGAGGTGCAGGTTTAATGGAATGTCCAGGTTTCCTACTTGCTGACCACTCTCGGCAACACCTATATGATTCTCACATCTTTTCGTTAATTTTTGGCCAATAAAATACTTTTTGACTTCTATACAAGTTTTTGTAATTCCTTAGTGACTCCTAATGATGTAGTATGAGATATATTTAGTTTTGGATCTAAAACTGGTTGGAACCCACTAACCTGTCTACAATTGCCGGCCCTCTATACTCCTTTCCTGTCTCATTGCAGGAACAAATAATCGTTTTTAACTTCATAATAATGCCCGGAATGACCCAAAAGGGATTTACCATGGCTGCATGAAATGCCGAATTTTTAAAGAAGGGGCGTCCTTTCGTTGGTCCTCCGGATGGACGTCCCTTCGGGCATGGAAAAAGACATCTGGCATCCTGGCAACCTACGGATAGGAGGCTGATCGGGGGTCTGTTCACTTGATTTACGAAGGCCCGGCGGTGTGGCCTCATAAAACAATTTGGCTTTCCGAGATCGGAGTCGTCCAGTATAGGTAATCATTCTCTCCAGAAACACTTGGGATGGTTGCCCAAGTTATGGCCAAACACCGGAGTAGAATTAATCATTATAGGTTCAGGGACACGCACTAACAGTAGTAATGTTATACCCAGTTTAACATGGCTTCTTTCATGGGGAATCCTTGAGACCACCTAAGTCAAGAACCAGTGTAATATTTGCACTGTACATAACTTTTATTATTGGCATAAGGGGACAGAAAATTTAGCTCCTCCAAATGCTTCCAATAAAACCGAGGATTTCAAGGAAGTGTTCTCTGAAAGGGTGTAAAATTCCTTCTTTACAAGTGGTAGCAATATGCTCCTGTATCTCTAAAGGTCTTTACTTCAGTTGTTTCTGAGTTTTCCTGAAGGGAAATAAGACTCTTGGAATAAGGGGCATACCCTTTTTCTAACTTCTCTCGGAGGGACATGTTACTAGGGATATTAGGATTTTCCCAATGAGTTGGGGGTTTGTGGGGGCACAGGTTGGGACGGTTATGACCTACTTTGTTACAGAGGAAGCAGACGACTCGGCTTGCCCATTACTCCCTGAGGACGTTTCAACTGTTGTCGCTCTGGGCTGGTGTCTCTGCGATATGTTGTCGAGATGCACCTGTTGAGTATTGGTCTCTCAGCACGTGACCATAAGTTGAGGAAGCCTGGCTAACCAGGTGACTTTAGTTGGCTGTCGTTTAGTGTTTCCCTCCGGCTGCATTCATTCCCCAAGGTTGACGATCTTGCTCATGCCCAGGCTGTTGAAAAGAGAGACGGGACCGTCGGACATGGAGCGGTTAGTTTCGTAGGATCAGTCAACCTGGCTGCTTCCAATGCAGTGGTTGACTAACACAGTATGGTAGTGTAACTACAGTAGTGTGGTTTAGTGTAACACAGTTAGAATGATAGTGTGAGTAACACAGTTGTATGTAGCTTGGGAATAATACAGTTGGTAGTGTAAAACAGTAACGTAGGTGGAGTAACTCACGTACCATAGCAGTTTGTACAAAGTTGTGTGTAGTGTATAACAGTAGTATGGCAGTGTAACACCAGAGCATATTAGTGAGAGACACAGTAGTATGGCAGTGTAACACAGTTGTGCAGTAGTGTACACGTTTTATGGCAAGTGAGAGTAACAACAGTAGTCTGGTAGTGTTAGTTAATCAGCTAGTGTAGTGTGTGGAGTAACACATAAGTTTAGTGGTTGTAAAACAGTAGAAATGTTTAGTGTGAGGATAACAGTTATTATGGTTACTGTGAGTAACAAAGATGGTTGTGTGAGTAACCAAACGTATGGCAATGTAACACAAGTAGTATATGTGGGGTTGAGTAACTCAGTTAGTTGTTTGTGTAACACAGTAGTTGGTAGCCTGAGTAACACAGTAAATATGGTAGTGTGAGTATCAAGTAGTATGGTAGTGTAACACAGTAGTGCGGTAGTGTAGCACAGTAGTTTAGTTGTGTAACACAGTAGTGTGGTAGTGTAGCACAGTAGTATGGTTGTGTTAACACAGTAGTTGGTCATTAAAAATGGTATAAAATACCGCAGATTGTTAGGTAAGACACATATGCAACAGTTAGGGATCTTTATTTTGTAAACGTTTTCGCATACACGTAGGCTTCTTCAGTCCGAGTTAGTTACAGAAAGTTGTTAGAAGCAGAAGATACTTGAAGACGATGTTATCAGTCATCACCCTTAATGTTTTGATGTGGTCAGTCCCTCAGTTGGAGAAGAGCATTGTTCCGTTGTCTGAAACAATATGAAGTTGGAAGTGACAGTATTCGGGCCTTATATTGTGCAGGTGGTGGACCGTTGGTTGATTGGGAGGGCAGGGTCCTTCTCAAACCCAGCCGTTCTCATAGTAGAGGTTGTCGAAGTATATGGTCTGTACATGATACCCTTGTGTTGCAGTTTCTGACTGAATAGAACATTAAAATGGTATAAAATACCGACAGATTGTTAGGTAAGACACATATGCAACAGTTAGGTATATTTATTTTGAAACGTTTAGCCTACACAGTAGGCTTTTCAGTTCGAGTCAGAAAAGTTGATAGAAGCAGAAGCAGAAGTTACTTGAAGACGATGTAATCAGTCCATCACCCTTAAAGTTTTGAGTAGTGGTCAGTCCTCAGTCTGGAAGAAGAGCATTGTTCGTTGTCTGAAACATATGAAGTTGAAGTGACAGAATCGGGCCTTATATAGTGCCAGGAGGTGAGACGTAGTTGATTTGGGTGGGCCCAGGGGAGGCTCCTTCTCAAACACACAAGTTCTCACTAGTAGTGGTTGTCGAAGTAGATGGTCTGTACCATGATACCCTTTGTGTTGCAAGTGTCTGACAGAATGAACATTAATATGGTAATAAAATACCGACAGATTGTTAGGTAAGACACATATTGCACAGTTAGGTATCTTTATTTTGAAACGTTTCGCCTACACTGTTAGGCTTCTTCAGTCGAGTACAGAAAGTTGATAGAAAGCAGAAGATACTTGAAGGACGATGTAATCAGGCCATTTCACCTTAATGTTTTGAGGTGGTCAGTCCCTCAGTATGGAGAAGAGCATTGTTTCCGTTGTCTGAAACAATATGAAGTTGAAGTGACTGAATCGGGCCTTATATAGTGCCAGGAGGTGAGACGTTAGGTTGATTTGCGGGCAGGGTCTTCTCAAACCCAAGCCGTTCTCACTAGTAGAGGGTTGTCGAGATAGATGGTTCCGCCTCCCCCCATTACATGATACCCTTGTGTTGCAGTGTCTGACAGAATGAACATTAAATTGGTATAAAAATACGACAGATTGTTAGGTAAGACACATATGGAACAGTAGGTATATTCTTTATTTTGAAACGTTTTCGCCTACAAAGTAGGCTTCTTCAGTCGAGTACAGAAAAGTTGATTGAAGCAGAAGATCTTGAAGACGATGTAATCAGTCATCACCTTAAAATGTTTTGAGGTGGTCATTCCTCACGTCTGGAGAAGAGCATTGTTCCGTTGTCCTGAATCAATATGAAGTTGAAGTGACAGATTAGGTCCTTATTGTGCCAGGAGGAGGTGAGACGCGAAAGGGTTTGATTTGGGAGGGGCAGTCCTTCTCAAACCAGCCCGTTCTCACTAGTAGAGGTTGTTTGAGTAGATGGTCTGTACCAAGATACCTGTGTTGCAGTGTCTGACAGAATGAACATTAAAATGGTCACAAGTATAAAATACCGACAGATTGTGAGGTAAGACACATATGCAACAGTTAGGTATCTTTTATTTTGGAAAACGTTTCGCCTCACCAGTAGGCTTCTTCAGTCGAGTACAGAAAGTTGGATAGAAGCTGAAGATGGAAAAAAATGGTATAAAATACCGACACAATGGCAATATAAACCCAAAAATGCAGTATTTATGTGATCCTTTTATTGACTACGTTTCGCCCACACTGTTGGGCTTTTCAAGTCACAAACAGACACTACCTGGGGTGTCAGGAACGCGAGTGTTTATAGTCAGCTGAGGTCAGGTGAAGAATGCTGCATCGATGATGTACCGAGTTGGGTTGTAGTGTCTAATACTTGGGGTTGCTTGGAAAGGAGATCTGGGACAAGTTTGTGAGCAGTCCTTCTACAGTGGTCTTATGTGGGATTGCGATTGAAGAAGTTTCTTGGCAAGTGGTTCAGCTATGTTATTTGAAGCCACTATTTGGTTGAATGTTGTTCGGATATAGAAATAAGTGATGATTCCAGGATTCTTCGGTATTGGGTGTTGCTCTTTCTGTGGCGTTAGTCTGAGTTTCTGTAGTTTATCAAGGGGTTGTGTGAATTACGGTGTTGTACGCAGGCATTCAATCAGTTTTCACACTGATGAAGAGGTCGACAAACACTCTTCCTTTCTTGTTGGTTCTACTCTGCAAAGCTGACCACGATCTTCGTTTTAAAGTCTATCGAAAAACCCACAACCAAACGATCTTCTCAACTTCTACACTCAACACGAACCAAAAACAAACGTGGTTGTAATTATAGGTTCTTCCTGCGTGCATCAGAATCTGCAGCAACGAGTTCCTTGAGGAAGAAATTGCACTTTAATTGAACAGGTATTTTCCAAACTCCACTATCCTCGTCACTTCATCAGAAGATGCAGAAGGGAGCACTAAAAATCTTCACACACCCAGTGAAGGACACTGCTGAAGAAGAGATAACTTCAGTCCTCACCACAACTCCATTGCCAAACATGTTTCCAACATTCTTTGCCAAAAACATCATTCCAAGTTTCTACCTCCACAACCACGGACCATCAAGGACATCACCAGTAGTAGGACAGGGACATAGCCTCCATCCTCTGCAGGGGTATACATCATCCCTGTAATGACTGCAACAGGTTATTACGTGGGCGAAACCATCAAGGGACTCCAAACACGTATTTCAGAACACCACATTACGCAAGCAGGTCTGAGACACAAGGATTGCCTGCGTACAACACCGTAATTCACACAACCACTGATAAACTACAGAATATCAAGAATTATCGCAACAGAAGACAACACCCAATACCGAAGAATCTGGAATCATCAACTTATTTCTATATACCGACAACTTCAACCTGAATAATGCTTCTATAACTTAGCCTGAACACCTTGCCAAAGAAAATTCTTCAATCGCCTATCCACATAAGAACACTGGAGAAGGTTTATGCTCACAAACTTGTCCAGTCTCCCTTTCCAAGCTACCCAAGTGTTTGACTCTACAACCACTCGGTTCATCATCAGATGCAGCATTCTTACCTGAACCTCAGCCGGACTATAATACTCGCGTTCCTTCAACCCCGGTAGTTCTGTTTGTGACTGAAAAAGCCCAATGTGTGGGCGAAAAGTTAGTCAATAAAGGATAATTATACTGCATTTGTGTTTATATTGCCAGAAGAAGCAGAAGATACTTGAAGACGACGTTATCAGTCCATCACCCTTAAAGTTTTGAGTTGATCAGTCCCTCAGTTGGAGAAGTGCATTGTTCCGTTGTATGAAAACAATATGAAGTTGAAGTGACAGAATCGGGCCTTATATAGTGCCAGGAGGTGAGCGTAGGTTGATTGGGACGAGGGCAGGTTCCTTCTCAAAACCCAGACGTTCTCACTAGTAGAGGTTGTCGGAGTAGATGGTTCTGTACCAAGATACCCTTGTGTTGCTGTGTTCCGACAGACATGAACATTAAAATGGTTATATATACCGACAAGATTGTTAGGTGAGACACATATGCAACAGTTAGGTATCTTTATTTTTGAAAACGTTTCGCCTCACAGTAGGATTCTTCAGCGAGTACAGAAAAGTCTGATAGAAGCAGAAGTTACTTGAAGCGATGTAATCTGTTCCTTCACCTTAAAGTTTTGAGTGCGGTCAGGTCCTCAGTCTGGAGAGAGATTTTTTCCGTTGTCTGAAACAATTTGAAGTTGATAGTGACAGAATCGGGTTTTATAGTGCCAGGAGGTTGAGACGTAGGTTGAGTGGCGACGGGCGGCAGGTTCCTCTCAAACCCAGCCGGTTCTCTCTAGTAGAGGTTGTCGAGTAGTTGGTCTTGTACCAGATTCCCATTGTGTTGCAGTGTCTGACAGGGAATGAACATTAAAATGGTATAAATACGACAGGATTGTAGGTAAGGAAACATATGCAACAGTTAGTATCTTTTATTTTGAGGAAACGTTTCGCCTACACAAGTTAGGCTTTCTTCAGTCAGTGTCAGGAAAAGTTGATAGAAGCAGAAGATAATTGAAGCGATGTAATCCAGTACATCACCCTTAAAGTTTTGAGGTTGGTCAGTCCCTCAGTCTGGAGATGGCATTGCTTCCGTTGTCTGAAAAACAATATGAAGTTGACGTGACAGAATATTTTCGGGGCCTTATATAGTGCCAGGAAGGTGTGAGACGTAGGTTGATTTGGCGAGGGCAGGTTCCTTCTCAAACCCTTCCGTTTCTCATAGTAGAGGTTGTTGTCGATGTAGATGGTCTGCTACCAAAGATACCCTTGTGTTGCAGTCTGTCTGACTGAAGGAACATTAAAATGGTATAAATACCGAAAGATTGTTAGGTAAGACACTTTATGCAACAGTTAGGTATCCTTTATTTGAAACGTTTCGCCTACACAGTTAGGCTTCTTAAGTCGAGTACAGAAAGTTTGATGAAGCAGAAGATACTGGAAGACGATTATGTAATCTGTCCACTTCACTTCACTGTCACTTCAACTTCATATTGTGTTCAGATCTACGGAACATGCTCTTCTCCAGATGAGGGGGACTGACCACCTCAATACTTTAAGGGGGTGATGGGACTGATTACATCGTATTCAAGTATTCCTTCTGCTTTCTATCATTTTCTGTAATCACGAGAAGCCTACTGTGTAGGCGAATCGTTTCCAAAATAAAGATACCTAACTGTTGCATATGTGTCTTACCTAACAATCTGTCGGTATTTTATACCATTTTAATGTTCATTCTGTCAGACACTGCAACACAAGGGTATCTTGGTACAGACCATCTACTTCGCCAACCTCTACTCGTGAGATACGGCTGGGGTTTGAGAAGGACCTGCCCTCCAAATAACCTACGTCTCACCTCCTGGCACTATATAAGGCCCGATTCTGTCACTTCAACTTCTGTCACTGAGCCTCTTCCAGTACAGGTTCAGCGCAGGGACGTCTAACTGGGCATGGAGAGACTCGCGTAGTGGCGAAGTTCCTCCATTCTGACATCAAGAACCCAGCGCTGCGCCTTGTTCTGGCACGCTGCAGTTTCAGTAAGTTGTTTTTGCTGCAAAGTGAGAGGGCTCTAGAGGAGAGTAAGTTATAAGGGACCGTTTTAGGGATTTGTAGAGGTGTAGTTTTGGTGCGGTGGAGGCATGTTTCAGTTGTAGAGGACCGCAAGGCCTTAATATCTATTGCATGCCTTGAGTGAATGTGTCCGTGTAAACGAAGAAGGTAGTCAAATTAACGACAAGGACAGTGACAGATTGTGTGATAGCGGAAGTAAGTTGCGGGTGTCAGCTGTTTTCTGAGTTCGGACAGGTAATGGAGGGATCACGTTTCCTGTAGTTAATATTCGTAATGCATGGATTTTGCTGCATTGGTTTTGATCCTCCATTTTTGTTTCCCTGATGGTCTATCCTGTCAACCTCACGTTTTGTGTTTTGTGTGTGAGTGTATCTCTATTGGCATGAGTGATAAGTTGTGTAAATGTCGTTTATGCATAGGGCTAGTGTGATGGAGTTGCTGGTATATAGGTGTTGGAATGTCCGTTAGTGTATATAAAATGTAGAGGGTTGGGAAAAGGACAGATCCCTGGGGTATCCAGCATTTTGTGTGAAGTAGTCAGAGTATACGCCTTGAATTTGACTTCTTCATGTCGGCCCCCGTCTTGGAAGTTGAGAGGAGTTTACGAGTATTGAGAGGCAGGTTGAAGTTAGTGAGTGTTTGTACTTGCAGCCCTTCGTGCTCACAGTGTCAAAAGCTTTTTCAACGTCTTTTGCACCAGAGGCTGTTCCTGTTCTTTGTTTTGTGTTTATGTGGAGGTAGTTGGAGATTGATGTTAATGCATCCTGTGGGGATCTGTGTGTTCTGTAGCCATACTGGCCATCTGAAAGTAGAGAATTACTTTCCAGGTATTGCGGAAGGGCGATGATTATTGTGTTTTTTCAAGAGGTTTTTCCTATATGTTTCGGCGAGGCTGATAGGGCGTAGTTTCTAGGGGTCTCAGGAGTGGTCTTTTATTGGGTTTAGGAAGGAGGATAGCAGTAGCAGATTTGAAGGGGAAGGGAAGTTTCCTGAGGCAAGGGAGGCCATTGAGGAGGTTTGTTTAGGCAGTAATGATTAGATCAGGAAGGTGTTTCAGGTATATTATGGTTTAGGCCAGAGGCAACCAGGAGCCTTTGGAGGAAGGTGTCTGAGGTAGGTTTTTATGTCTGTGTTGGATTGAAAGGAGTGCAGTTGTCGAGTTATTGGGAGGAGGTAGAGTGTCTAGATGTATGTGGCTGTATGGGTGTTGCTTTCATGTGTGTGTGCAGTGTTTCCAGTGTTTCTTTGTTCTGAATGTGTTGAAATAACGTTAGGGTGAGGTGGGTGAGCGTGGATGATGTTCTCCCAGATGTGTTTGAAGAGGTTGATGAATTGGTTTTGTTAAAAAACGACAAGTTGAAGATTGAACAACTTATGCAGCATATGGGAATCTTATTCAGGATAAACGTTTCGCCTCACAGTACTGGCTCAGCAGTCCAATACAAAGTGGAAGGTTGTAGATTGTACTGCATAGGGCCGTGTCGGGGTTATATATTTGTAGTGAGGTGACGTGATGCAGATGGAGCGGGGTCATTGTGGTACCAAACCACTAGTCGCCAAAGTAGGTCTTCGTCCCAAAGATTGATCATGTGTTGAGAATTCTTCGTTGTAACAACGATCCCTTGATGGACCCATTTGATTGGGGAATGAACACATCGACTCCTGGTTGAGGCGGATGATTAACTCATTCTCCTTATCTCTTACGCCTTCCTCTTTGTATTGGACTGATGAAGCGCACTGTGTGGCGAAACGATTCCTGAAATAAAGATTCCCATATGCTGCCATAAGTGGTATCTGTGTTGAAGATGTTGGATCAAATTGCAGCTGTGGGTCGGAGATGTGTGTGTTGGTGTGGGTGATGTGTTTGAATTTGTTGGTAGGTGTAGTGACTTGTTTTTTTTGATAAAAGTTCCAGAAGGCTTTAGTGATTTTAACACGCTGCCTGTCCGCTTGTGTATTAGTCGTGACCAGTGATTGTTGTGGTCTTGGTCTAGGCTTGTCGTAAAATGTTGTTTCTAAGGTAAGTGAGATTAATCGGACTTGATTAAATCTATGGGTGTTGTAGAGGAAGCGGTGTGGTAGCAGTAATAGTCTTCTTGTTCGTGTGACGGTGTGAGGAATAACGTGTGGTGTGAGTTTTTCTTTGGTTATTGCGATGTTGGCTGCTTGTTTTTTTATGTAATCGGTGTCCTGGATGAGATATCAACGTTGAGTATCGATGTCAGAGATAGGTTTGTTTGTTTGTAGTAATAGGTGAGTTTATATTGTATATGTGTTGTGTGATAGCTCCCAGTCAGTCGTTCTTGTAGGAGTATGAAGGTGTGGTTGGAATGAGGTTAGGGTTGGTGGAGATGTGTAAGATGACTGGGATGTTGATCAGAGCCTGTAAATGGCCAGGGGAGATGTATTGTTTTGAAATAGAGAGCTTGGCTGGGTTTGCCAGAATGGATGTCTGGTTTGCCTTGGCCCGTGTGGTTGAAGAAGGTATTGAAGTCTGGGACCAAGGATGAATTAGGTGTTTATGTTTGTGAAGTGAGTAATTGGTGACCAAGTTGGTTGTTACTGGTGTGATGAAAGCAGTGTGTTTGGCATTCGTGTCAGCTAGTTGGTAGTTGGTGGTGTTGGTGTAGTTGAAGTCTAAGGAGAGGTCGTGTATGTTGAGAGTAGTGTTTGTGGCGGGCATAGGTGGTGAAAAAAGATTAAAGGGGCCAAGGTGGGTGTGTTTTGACCGCAAGACAGTGGTGGGTGAATAAAAAGGGATTGGGGAGAAAATTCATTGTTTTATGTTGGAATTGACAAGGATGGCAACCCACATCGTGGGGATCACTAGGGGGACTGTAAGTGCAGTATAACCATAATGGCGGATACATTGAGGGGCTGTTTGCTTTGAGGCAGGTACTGTTTAGCAAACAATATATGGCCTCTCTGCTTCAAGGAGCTCGGCCTGAGTAGTGTCTAATTGTTAAAGTAAGAACGTACGCTTTGAACTGAATCGCATTAAACGTGATTTAATGGTTTCGTCTTAGCAAGTTAAGGTCGGGGGAGGAGGTTTGGATTAAGCCCGTGATAGTGGTGCCATCAGTGGATGTGTGTTTGTAGGTGCTACGGACCGTTGTCTGGAAGGGGGAGGAAGAGATGTTATGTTTTTTTGTTCTCTTTGTTCTGTCCGTTGATGTTGGGGTAGGTTTAGGTTTGAGTGGTTTTGTTCTGGAGGAGGTGGACGTTGACCTGGATGAGGTTTTGAGTTGTGGTGGAGTGGGCGAGATGGTGGATGCAGAGGTAGTGGAAGTTTTGGTAAAGCTGTGAGGAAGTGGAAGTTTGGAAGGGGATGAACCGTGGGTAGGAAGTGGGGGGTGGGCGGTGGTCGTAGCTGTAGCTGTAGGGGTGTTGGTGGGAGGTGTTAGAAGTAGTGAAGAGTGGAGAGGAGACAAAAAGGGCCTGGTGGGAGTAGGAAGTGGGGGGTGGGGGTGGGGAGAGAGGAAGGAGGGAGAGGTGTTAGGGTTGGAAGAGATGCAGGAAGAGGGATAGTTAAGAGGGAAGATTGTTAGCAGCAGATTAGGTTAAGGAACAGGTGGTTGTCTGATTGGTAAGCTTGGAGATTACACGCTGGAGTGGCAGGCAGTGGGCAGTTGACAGTTAGTTTTGTAGTCTAGTGTGGGTTTTGTAGAAGGTGAAGTGCTTGTAGTCTGTGTGTTGGTGTTTTGTTGATGTGTCTGTAGAGTAGAAGAGGTAGACAAAGTGCGTGGGGAGGCCAGGCATTGGGGGGTGGGGGAGGGGGCTGTGGAAGGGGAGTGAGGTAAGGAAGGCGGAGGGAGGAGCCAGGGAAGGTGTTGGAAGGGGAGGGGAGGTGGTTTGCTCTGAGGGAGGAGAGGACTGTGCTTTCTAGACGGGCAGGGAATTTGCAAACTGCGTGTGTTACCCGCCGCAGTTAGAACATTTAAGGGGGAGGTTGCAAGTATTCCAGAAGTGGCAGTTGCTGAACTTCTGGAGCAGTTGTGTAGATGTGAATGTGTTTTTGGTCTTCGGCCGAATTTGTTAGCATTTATTGAACATTCTGTGTGATTGGGTGGAAGTTCCGTGAGTGATAGGAGAGGTTTGGAGAAGGCGGTTGGTCTTGGGCAAGATTCCTTGACTGAAGGAGTTGTAGAGCTGTTTCGCAGGAGTAGAAACTGCGTATTTTGAGAATGGTAGAAGTTTTTATAGGTCTGTAAATAATATCGTCATCAGAGATTTGTTATTAGTACTGATTCTTTTATTAAGTCTTCTTTGTCTGTGTTATGGCTGTCAGGAGAGAGGTATAGTCTACGTGTTTAGCAATGACTGTGCTTTTGGCTCGGTGCTCAGGAAGTCCAAATAATGGTTTAGCCTGCGTTGAGAAGTTTTTTCTGGTATCGCTATTGAGGTGTACGTTTCGTAGGAATGTTTGTCAAGAAGGAGTTTGGAAAGCCCTGAGTTGGTTTGAAGACTTTAAGTATGAGGTGCACCAGTGATCTGATATAATAATTTTCCGGACAGATAGTGGCATCAGGCAATTAGAAAATTTGAGGTTTTAGCGTGATTGGAATTGGATTTAGATAGAAGCAAGAGGCTGGTGTGGGAGGTTGGGGGAGAGTTGAAGGGGGTGGGAGGTGGAAGGCAACGATGCATCGTCTATATTACGAAAAGATGTAACTTGGAGGTGACAATCGGCCAAAAAGTGTGAGTACTCAGCTAGGCAAGTACGTGGTAATGGTAGACACACGTACTGACTGGCGCAGGACACTGAGGAGGTGAATACTGTTAGCTTGATGGGAGCACTGTATAGCCTGAGTGGTGGCGAGGACTGGCTGTATGGCGTGAAGTAAAGGCGATGAGAATTCAGGCAGCAAGATGCTTCCTGCCCTTCGGCGGCAACCACCGGACGCACCAATCCTGATGGTGGAAAGGAAGACGAAGGTCCAGCTCATCACTACTCACAAGCACTACTCAACCACGGGTTAATTCCGAGCAGAGGCGAGATGCGATGTGTTAGGTATGCAAACACGGTCTACCCTCGAGCTAAGTCGCTTGATCGCTTCTCACTGTCGAAGGTGTTCTGAGAACATCTTCCACGCTACCCACCTCACACTAACGTTATTCAACACATTCAGAAAAATTGAACACCTGGAACACTGCACACACACATGAAACAACTCCGGACAGCCACATACATCTGAACTCTTACTCCTCCCAAGGGGAACTCGACACTACCTTTCACCAACACAGACATAAAACTCTCCTCAGACACCTTACATCCAAAGGGCTCCTGGTGCTCTGGCTAAAACCATATTATCCTTGAAACGCCTTCCTGACTATATCATGATGCTACACAAACCTCCTCATTGCATCCCCTTGCCTTGGATACTTCCCTTCCCTCTTCATAGCTGCTACTGCTAATCCTCTTCCCTATACCCAATATATAAAGACCAATCTGACTAGAAAACTATCGCCTATCAGCCTCTCGTAACTTAGGAAAACTCTATGAATAATCATTAATCATCGCCTTCGCAGATAACCTGGAACATAATTTCTCTACTTTCAGATGGCCAGTTTGGTCAGAAACACACAGAATCCACACAGGATGCTATTAACAATCATTCTCAAAAACTACATCCACTAAACACAAAACAAAGAAAAAGGACAGCCTGGTTGAAAAGAACGTGGAAAAAGCCTTTTGAAACTGTGTGGCACGAGGGGCTCAAGTTACAAACTCTGAACTAACTCAACTGCTCTCAATTACTCGTAAATCATCTGCAACCTTCCTAGACGGCCGTTACCTTGAGAATCAAATCCAAAGGCTGTTTACTCTGACTTACTTAACACTAAATGATGGAGTCACCCAGGGAATCCTGTCCTTTCCCCTACCCCCTTCTAAACATTTTATTCACTAACGACATTTCCAATCACCTATATAACACAAATTCCTTCACACTTTGCTATGACAGACGACATTACACAATTATCCTCTCATGCCAATATAGATACATCACACACAAAACACAAAATGAGGTTTGACAGGATAGCCATCTGGGAACAAAAATGGTAGGATCAAAACCAATGCAGCCAAAATCCAGCATTACGTATTTTAACTACAGGAAACGTGATCCTCCATTACCTGTCGAACTCAGAACAGCTGACACCCGCACTTACTTCCCTATCACACAATCTGTCACTGTCCTTGGCGTTAATCTTGACTACCTTCTTCGTTTACACGGACACATTCACTCAAGGCATGCAATAGCTAGTAAGGCCCTTGCGGGCCTCTACAAGCTGAAACATGCCTCTCAACGCACCAAACTACACCTCTACAAATCCCTAATACGTCCTCTGATAACTTACTCTCCTCTAGCCCTCTCTCTTGCAGCAAAAACAAACTTACTTAAACTGCAGCGTGCCCAGAACAAGGCGCTGCGCTGGGTGCTTGATGTCAGATGGGAGGACTTCGCCACAAGCGAGTCTCTCCATGCCCAGTTAGACGTCCCTGCGCTGAATCTGTACTGGAAGAGGCTCAGTGACAGACAGATAGACAAACTTGAGACACGACATGACTACTGGACCTCTCTCCTTGACGAAGACATTCGCAGACCCACAAACCAACACAACCTTTTCTACTCCTTGCATGATCCTGCTCCTAACCCTACTTACAAATAACCTTGGGTCCGCTGACAGGTACCTTCTAAGACAGGTACCATTCTCTGACCCACGTTCGCCTTAGCTTTTTTGGGTTAAGACATGACTCAGTTCTGCACTCCTCTCTAGCTCTAAAGGTCGCAAGTCCCTTACTCCCAGCTCACCCCACCGGAGTCCCAACAGAAGAACCGGAATTTCTCTTTTCAATATCTGTCCCACGATCGCCTTTGCTGCTGGGTTAAGCCCTGGCTCTATTTCTACGACTAAGAACACTCCTCTCCAGCACTATTCTTCGTCTGTCCCGTCTTCCCCGCTCATCCCATTTGGGATCTTACCTGAACTTTCGTTCGTTCGTTCTCCCCCTTTCAAGAACACTTCGACAGTGAGAAGCGATCAAGCGACTTAGCTCGAGTGGTGACGTGTGCTTACCTAACACATCGACGATCTCGCCTCTCTCGAAATTATCCCGTGTTGAGTAGTGCTTTGAGTAGTGCTTGCTGGACCTTCGTCTTCCTCTCCACCATCAGGATTGGTGCGTCGGTGGTTGCCGACCGAAGGGCAGGAAGCCTCTTGCTGCCTGAATTCTCTTCGCCTGTTGACTGCACGCCATACAGCCAGTCTCGCCACCACTCAGGATATACAGTGCTCCATCAAGCTACAGTTCACCTCCTCAGTGTCCTGCGCCAGGCAAGTACGTGTGTCTACTTACACGTACTTGCCTAGCTGAGTACTCTCACTTTTTGGCCGATTGTCACCTCCAATTACATCTTTTCGTAATTAGACGATGCCTTCGTTTGCCTTCCACCTCCCACCCCCCCCTTCCACTCTCCCCCAACCTCCCACACTGCCTCTGCTTCTACTAAATTTCCTTC
>NC_069458.1:14435392-14459420 GCF_026875155.1 Cherax quadricarinatus | reverse complement strand
GAAAGGATGTTTTAGATTTAAAAAGGATGTTTTAGATTTAGAAAGGATGTTTAAGATTTAGAAAGGATGTTTTAGATTTAGAAAGGATGTTTTAGATTTAGAAAGGATGTTTTATGATTTAGAAAGGATATTTTAGATTTAAAAAGGGATGTTTTAGATTTAGAAAGGATGTTTTATGATTTAGAAAGGATGTTTTAGATTTAGAAAGGATGTTTTAGATTTAGAAAAGATGTTTTAGATTTAGAAAGGATGTTCTAGATTTAGAAAGGTTGTAGAAAGGTATTGGTATGGAAAATGGGATAGTTGATGAGTGGAACAGTCTACCTAGTAGGCTTGAAGAAATTTATACACATATGCAACATCTGTGTATCTTTATTGTAGACGTTTCGCTATCCAGTGGCGTAGGAGTAGGTGCGAAGAGCCCCCAAGTCTTGGAGATTCTGAAGAATCTCCAAGACTACGGTGCTCTTTGCACCTACTTCTAGGTTGAGCTACTGATTACCTCATCTTCTGTATATAGTCCTACTGTCTTCAAGTTATGTCCTAGAATTTGTATTGATAAAGCCACTGGATGGCGAAACGTCTACAATAAAGATAACCAGATGTTGCACATGTGTATTAATTTCTTCAAGCCAACTAGCACTTACAAGTTAAATAATGTAGAACTTAGCCATACAGATTGCGAAAAGGGGCTTGGGGGTTATGGTAAGCAGCAACCTTAAACCAAGACAGCAATGCTTAAGCGTACGTAATAAGGCAAATAGATTATTGGGATTTATATCAAGAAGTGTAAGCAACAGAAGTCCAGAGGTCATACTGCAGCTTTATACATCATTAGTAAGGCCTCTCCTAGATTATGCAGCTCAGTTCTGGTCTCCATATTACAGGATAGACATAAATTCGTTAGAAATCATTCAGCGTAGGATGACTAAATTAATACATAGCATTAGAAATCTTCCTAATGAAGAAAGATTGAAGACTCTTAAGTTACATTCACTTGTTAGACGAAGAATGAGGGGAGACCTGACCGAAGTGTATAAGTGGAAGATAGGTATTAATAAAGAGGATATTAACAAGGCCTTGAGGATATCTCTCCAAGAGAGAACCCACAGTAATGGATTTAAATTAGATAAGTTTAGATTTAGAAAGGACATAGGAAAGTATTGGTTTGGAAATAGGGTAGTTGATGAGTGGAACAGTCTACCTAGTTGGGTTATTGAGGCTAGGACTTTGGGTAGTTTCAAATTTAGGTTGGATAAGTACATGAGTGGGAGGGGTTGGATTTGAGAGGGACTTGCACATCGGAGCTTGTCTATTGGGTGGCACTGAGGGTTGGGTTGGTCAGGTGTTTGTTGGTGGGATGAATTGTGGGGGACCTGCCTAGTGTGGGCCAGCGGGCCTGCTGCAGTGTTCCTCCTTTCTTATGTTCTTATGTTCTTATAAGTGGATTATGGGCATAAACAAGGGAGACATTAATAAAGTACTGAGGGTGTCGAACCAGGTAAGAACCAGGAATAATGGATTTAAGTTGGATAAATTTAGATTTAGAAAGGACATAGGTAAGTACTGGTTTTCTAGCAGAGTTGTAGATGCGTGGAACAGTCTTCCCAGTGGGGTGATAGAGGCTAGGACCTTGGGTAGCTTTAAGAAGAGACTGGACAAATATATGAGTTCTAGGGGCTGGGTTTGATTGGTGTTAAGGGGTACGGGTGTTATTTCTTGAGTAGCTTTAGGTAGATGTCATTTTGATAAGGACCTGCCTCGTATGGGCCAGTAGGCCTTCTGCAGTGTTCCTATATTCTTATGTTCTTATGAGTGGGAGTGGTTGGATTTGAGTCGGACTTGCACATCAGAGCTTATTTCTTGGATAGCATTGAAAATTGGGTAGGGCAAATGTTTTGTTAGTGGGATGAATTGTAAAGGACCTGCCTAGTATGGGCCAACAGGCCTGCTGCAGTGTTCCTCCTTTCTTATGTTCTTATAAGACTTGAGGATATCTTTCCAAGGGAGAAACAAACGATAATGGATCCAGATAAGACAAGTTTAGTTTTGGAAAATATATATGAAAGAAAATAGATTTTGAAACAGACAGCTGATGAGTAAACATTAGTCCTAGTAGGTTATGAGAACATGTAGAATGGAGGAACACTTCAGAAGCCTCTGGCCCATGCACGGGAAACATACCCAAGAATGATAGAGGAAGACTTTTACGAACTAAAAAAATACTTAAGCTTTCTCTTGGGTACAATTGAAAACTGGTTTTGGCTAATATTCCTTTGTTTAATAGGGATGGATAGTGAATGACATGATTATTATGAGCCACCAGAACATGCCTGCAATGTTCCTCTTTCGTTTTATTCTAGTTTCACAGATAACATGCAGAGATAGATGACGAAAATGATTACTGTATATAAGGGAATCTCACATAAGATCGCTCTCTTGAGAGACGTTAAATGATAGAAGTTATAAGAGAATGACAGACATAAACAAGGCAATTATGATCAAAGAGGACACATGGTTGCAACTCTTGGGTATCTTATTGAGGATTTATTGATGAAGCTACTGTTGTGGCGAAACGTTCCCCTCAATAAAGATACCCAAGATTTGCACATGTTTGTTTTTTTTATCAAAGGCAATAATTAATAAAATCCTACGAGATTTCAATCAGGTTTTGATGGGTATTAACAATTGAAAACAAAAACAACTTTGGAAAGCGAAACAATCAGGAACATGAAATAACAGTTGTGAATTTCAAGAAAATGTTTGTAGTCAAGTACATGGTTATCATATTGTCTATGCCACAGACAACTTTCTGAGTAAAAAGAACATGTAATAAAAATTGGACAAATACAAATCAGTGGAAAAGGGGGTGTTATTGAAGTCTACTTGATACTGAACCAAATTCTTGTTATCTGGGAAAAGTGTTGAAAAAATGCATGAGAATGAGTTATTATAAGGATTCGCTTTGGCACTCTGCTACAGCTGTGTTATATATATTCTTATAGAACGACTTTCGATTTTTTTTTTATTTCAAAATGTTGGTAGGAAATTAAAGACTGCTTTTAGAGTAAATAACCGATTATTAAATATTCCATTGTGTGCCATAATTTGCACATAGTCGTTTTTAACAAGAACATGGATGAAAGGAATGTAAAATTCGATTATCTAATAAACACACAACTCACTACTAGAATTCAATATCAAGCTGAGATAAATCCTGTAAGTGTAGTATCCTCTTACATTGTAAAATCCTCTTCGTCGAATATTGAATAGTTAGTCATCCTGTTCTATTACCTCCTTTATCAATGTCCTTTCCTGAATTTCCACACATTGTTGAAATAACTCTTGTTTGTTTCGTACGAATATGTTTGTCCATGCAAAAACCTTCCCCTTGTCGATCATGTGTTTGTGTATCTGCTCTTGGCAATAACTTATGTTTTATTGTTTTTCCACATATCTCTTGAATAGTATGTCCCGGGAACATATCTTTTTTGTAACCTCAGATCGAAAGTACGAGTCGTATCTGACTGAGAAACTATTGATTTCAGAAGCACTTGGATCATGAATTTTCTTTGAGAAATTATGCCAAAAACATTGGCTCTTGAAGAGTTGCCCCTCATTTTGGAATCTTGTCGAGTATTGTGGAACGCACCTCTTTATTTTTCTGCATTTATCGTCATTACCAGAATACCAAAGACCTTGGAAATCGTGAAATTTACGAGCTTTAGTATTTCCTTGAGCCATTGCTGATTAAAATACAGATTATGAGGTCAATACTCTCAGAAGATTTACAGATGATAGTACCCTTCTTGCTGTCCAAACTGGAAACAAAACTAAGTGCAAGAATTAGCAGTTATATAAGGTGAGTAAAGCATATGATCACGTGGTGAGGTGTTCTTGTATGTCAGGTCACGCGGTGGAGTGATTCTTCTCGAGAAGGAAGAAGCACTGCATTACGCCTACCAGCACATGCTGGTATTTCCTTGAGCCATTGCTGATTAAAATACAGATTATGAGGTCAATACTCTCAGAAGATTTACAGATGATAGTACCCTTCTTGCTGTCCAAACTGGAAATAAAACTAAGTACGAACGAACGAACGAAAGTTCAGGTAAGATCCCAAATGGGATGAGCGGGGAAGACGGGACAGACGAAGACTAGTGCTGGAGAGGAGTGTTCTTAGTCGTAGAAATAGAGCCAGGGCTTAACCCAGCAGCAAAGGCGATCGTGGGACAGATATTGAAAAGAGAAATTCCGGTTCTTCTGTTGGGACTCCGGTGGGGTGAGCTGGGAGTAAGGGACTTGCGACCTTTAGAGCTAGAGAGGAGTGCAGAACTGAGTCATGTCTTAACCCAAAAAAGCTAAGGCGAACGTGGGTCAGAGAATGGTACCTGTCTTAGAAGGTACCTGTCAGCGATCCAAGTTTATTTGTAATAGGGATAGGAGCAGATCATGGCAAGTGATTAGAAAAGGTTGAGTTGGTTTGTGGGTCTGGCGAAGTCTTCGTCACGGAGAGATGTCCAGTAGTCATGTCGTGTCTCAAGTGTGTCTGATCTGTCTGCACTGAGCCTCTTCCAGTACAGATTCAGCGCAGGGACGTCTAACTGGGCATGAGAACTCGCTTGTGGCGAGTCCTCGCCAACGACATCAATCACCCAGCGCAGCGTCTTGTTCTGACACGCTGCAGTTTCAGTAAGTTTGATTTGCTGCAAGAGAGAGGGCTAGAGAGAGTAAGTTATCAGAGGACTGTATTAGGGATTAGAGATGGAGTAGTATGGTTGCGTTGAGAGGCATGTTTCAGCTTGTAGAGGCCCGCAAAGGGTCCTTACTAGCTTATTGCGGATGCCTTGAGTGAATGGTGGTCCGTGAAACGAAGAAGTAGTCAAGACTAACGCCAGGACATGACAGATTGTGTGATAGGGAAGTAATTGCGGGTGTCAGCTGTTCTGAAGTTCGACAGGAAATGGAGGATCACGTTTCCTGTAGTTAAAATACGTAATGCTGGATTTTGCTGCATTGGTTTTGATCCTCCATTTTTGTTCCCAGATGGCTATCCGTCAACCGTCATTTTGTGTTTTGTCGTGAGTGTAGCTATATTGGCATGAGTGAAGTTGTGATGTCGTCTGCATAGGCTAGTGTGATGGAGTTGTGGTATATAGGTGTTGGAATGTCGTTTAGTGTATAAAATGTAGAGGGTAGTGGAAAGTACAGATTCCCTGGGGTACTCCAGCATTTAGTGTGAAGTATCAGAGTAACAGCCTTGGAATTTGATTCTCATGTACGGGCAGTCTAGGAAGTTGCAGAGGAGTTTACGATATTGAGAGGACAGGTGAAGTTAGTGCAAGTTTGTACTTGAGCCCCTCGTGCCACACAAGACAAAAGCTTTTTCAACGTCTTTTTGCAACAGGGCTGTCCTGTTTCTCTTGTTTTGTGTTTATGTGATGTAGTTGATAATGATGTTAATGGCATCCTGTTGGATTCTGTGTGTTCATGAAGCCAAACTGGCCATACTGAAAGTAGAGAATTATGTTCCAGGTATCGCGAAGGCATGATTAATGAGTTTCTCAAAGAGTTTCCTAAAGTTTCGAGGATGCTGATAGGTGCGAATAGTTTTCCACAGGGTCAGAGTGGTCTTTTATTGGGTTTAGGAAGGAGGATAGGCAGTAGCAGCTTGGAATAGGGAATGGAAGTAACCCCAGAGGCAAGGGAGCATTTGATGAGGTATTGTAGGCAGTAATGAATAGAGTCAGGAATGTTTCAGATAATAATGGTTTAGGCCAGAGTGCACCAGGAGCCTTTGGAGGAAGTGTCATGAGGAGAGTATTAATGTCTGTGTTGGTGAAATGAGTGTCGAGTTCTTGGGAGGAGTAAGAGGTCTATATGTATGTGGCCTGTCTGGTTTTGTTTCTTGTGTGTGTGCAGATTCAGTGATCTATGTTCTGATGTGTAGATACCGATAGGGGTGAGGAGGGTGAGCGTGAAGATGTTCTCCCTGATGTGTTTAAGATGTTGGTAGGCAGCCTGAGGGTCCTGAGATGTGTGTGTTTGTTGTGGGTTGAATGTGTTTTAATTTGTTTGGTGGAGTAGTGCCGTCTGATTTTATTTGATAAAGTTTCCAGAAGGCTTTAGTGTTTTTAAACACGCTGGGCCCTGTCCGCTTGGGTTGTATTAGTTCGTGACCATAGATTGTTTGTGGTCTGGCTAGGCTGTGTAAAATGTTGTTTTCTAAGGTAAGTGAGATCTATCGTACTTTGATTAAATCTATTTGAGTTGTAGAGGAAGCGTTGTGGTAGCAGATAATTAGTCTTCTGTTCTGAGTGACATTTTGAATGAATAAACTAGTGTTGTTGAGTTTTCTTTCTTGGTATTTGCGATGTGGCTGCTTGTGTAATGGTGTCCCTGGGATGAGATAAAGTTGAGTATCGATGTCCAGAGATAGGTTTTGTTGTTGTAGTCATAGGGGTTTTTTTTTGAGGTTAAGTATGTGACTATGTGATGTTTGAAAATGCAACCCGTCAGCGTTCTTGTAGACAATGAAGGTGTCGTTGGAATGAGGATAGTTTTTGAAGAGATGTGTAAGATGACTGGGAGGTGATCAGAGCCTGTAATAGGCCAGGTGATATGTAAATGTTTCGAAATAGAGAGCAGGCTCGGTTGGCCAGAATGATGTCTGGTTTGCCTTGGCCCGTTGGTTTGAAGAAGGTATTGAAGTCAGGTCAAGATGAATTAGGTGTTTATGGTTTGTGAAGTTGATAATTGGTGACCAAGTTTGGTTGTTACTGGTTGATGAAAGGCAGTGTGTTTGGCATTCATGTCAGCTGTAGGTAATTTGGTGTGTTGGTGTAGTTGAAACTAAGGAGAGGTCGTGTATGTAGAGAGTAGTGTTTGGCGATCATAGGTGGTGAAAAAGATAAAGGGCCAAGGTGGGTGTGTATTCTGACCGCAAGACAGTGTTGGTGATAAAAGGGATTGGGAGAATCCATTTTTGTGGAATTGACAAGGATGGCAACCCCAACGTGGATCATAGGGGACAGTAGTGCAGTGAACCATAAATGGCGGATACAATGAGGGGCTTTGAGGCAGGTACTGTTTAAGGCAAAACAATATCTTGCCTCTCAGCTTCAAGGAGTCTCGGCCAGTAGTTGTCCTAATGATAAGTAAGAACGTACGTTGACTGAATCGCCTTTAACACGTGATTAAATGGTTTCGTCTTAGCAAAGTGATAATGTCGGGGGAGGAGTTTGGATTAAAGCCTGTGATAGTGGTGCCATCAGTGATGTTGTGTTTGTAAGGTGCTACGGACCCGTTCCTGGAGGTGGGAGGAAGAGATGGATCTGTTTATATGTTCTTTGTCTGTCCCGTTAGAAGTTGGGGGTAGGTTTAGGTTTGAGTGATTTTGTCTGGTAGAGTGGATTTGGACCTGGATGAAGGTTTTTGGTTGTGGTGGAGTGGCTAAGGTGGATTCAGATGAAGTGGGAAAGTTTTTGTAAGCTGTGAGGAAGGAAGCTTTGGAAGGGGATGACGTGGTAAAGGGAAAGTGGGTGGGCGGGGTGGGACGAAGCAGTAGCAGTATGGGAGTGTTTTTGAGGGAGGGAAGAAGTATTTGAAGAGAGCTATGGAGAGGAGAGCTGGTGGGAGTAGGAAGTGGGGTGGGTGGGTCCCTATTCACTAAAGTACCTACTAAACAAGCAAGCCAATCGATCTCCTTGCGCAAGAAAATTGACGATTCACTTGATCTTCCCATTCCAGCCAGCGACTTCATCACTGGTTGAAACTATGTTGTTGGCTTTACGTGTTTCTCTTTTGAAATCCACCTCTTCAGGCAGACTTTTGACTACCCATGTGTTCGCCACTCAGAGCAGTCCTAGCGAACCGTATACATGGAACATCTAGAAGCCGAACGATTATCCACCAATATTCCTTCGTCTGTTCACCTGGCTCCGTTATGTGACGACATTCACCTTCATTAACTCCTAAACGCTTCAACGTTCAAGCTCTCCAATACAAGCACAACAGGTCGAGCCTTCAATCCAGTTCCACACTTGAAGAAGAGGATCGACAACACTCCTTCCTTTCCTGATGTTCTACTCTGCAAAGCTGAACACTATCTTCGTATTTAAAGTCCTATCGGAAAACCCACCAACCAAAACGATCTTCTCGCACATCTACGTCTCACCACGACACCAAAACCAAAACGTGTTGTAATTATAGGCTTCTTCCTGCGTGCAACTCAGATCTGCAGCAACGAGTTCCCTTTGAGAAGATGCACTATAAATGAACAGGTATTTTCCAACTCCACTATCCTCGTCACTTCATCAGAGACTGCAGACGCGAGCACAAAACATCTTCAACACACCAAGAAGACCACTGCCGAGAAAAAAGATACATAGCGCTTCCACCAACTCCCTTGCCAAACATGTTTTCCAAAACATCTTTGCAAAACATCATTCAAGTATCTACTCCACACCACGACCATCAAGGACATCACCAGTAGTAGGCAGGACATCCTCCATCCACGCAGGGTATACATAATCCTTGTAAAGACTGCAACAAGTTATACGTGGGCGAAACATCAAGGGACCTCCAACACGTATTTCGAACACCATACGCACGCAGGTCAACGACACAAGGAATGCCTGCCGTACAACACCGTAAACACACGAAACCACTTGATAAACAACAGAAACTCCAAGACTTATCCGCCACAGAAGACAACACTCATACGGCGAAGAATCCTTGAGTCATCACTATTACTAGTAATCCGACAACTTCAAACCAGATGTGGGCTTCTATAACATAGCTGAACCCTCTTGCCAAAGAAACTTCTTATCGCTAACCCACATAAGAACACGAGAAGGTCTGCTCCAACTTGTCCATCTCCTTTCCAGCTACCCATTTTTAGACTCTACAACCCAACTCGGTACATCATCAGATGCAGCATTCTTCACCAGACCTCAGCCGGACTATAAATACTCGCGTTCCTTCCACCCCAGGTAGTTCTGTTTGTGACTTGAAAAAGCCCACTGTGTGGGCGAAACGTAGTCAATAAAGGATCACATTATACTGCATTTGTGTTTATATTGCCAAGAATGGAGGAACACTGCAGAAGGCCTACTGGCCTATACAAGGCAGGTCATTATCTAAACGACCTCTACCAAAAGCTACTCAAGAATTAACTCCCGTATCCAGTGACACTAATCAAACCCAGCCCCTCCCACTCATACATTTGTTCAGTCTCTTCTTAAAGCTACCCAAGGCCTACCTCTATCACCCCACAGGAAGATTGTTCCACGCAATCCACAACTCTGAAAAGAAAAACCAGTACTTACCTATGTCCTTGTCTAAATCTAATTTAATCCAACTTAAATCCATTATTTCTGTTTCTTTCCTGGTATCAACCCTCATTACCATTATTAATATCTCCTTTGTACATGCCCGTCATCAACTTAACACCTCAATGATATCTCCTCTTATTCCTACGTGTCTCGAGAGAGATTGAAGATTTAAGCTTTAAGCCTATCTTCTTACACAGATTCCTTACACAAAATATCATTTCATTCATTCTTCGCTGTATGTTCTCCAATGAGTAATATCCATCCTGTATAAGAGACCAAAACTGAGCAGCATAATCAAAATGAGGCTCACTAGTGATGTACGAGCAACATATCTAAATGAAGGCTCATCAGTGATGTAGAACCTCACCAGTGATCTCTTTAGAAAGGACATCCCTATACGAGCGGGCCAGGCTCCTGGCAAAGTTCTCCCTTCATGTGTTCTTATAAAGAACTTAATATGTTACAAGTGACAAGATTTTAGTAAGGATTTTTTAGATTAGAAAAGGAAGTAGAAAGATATTGATTGGAAAATAGGTTAGATGATGATGGAACAGTTTCTACCTAGATTGTGTTATTGAGTCTAAACTTAGGTAGTTTTCAAATTAGATATGATAAATACATGAGTGAGAGGGGTTGGAGTTGAGTGGGACTTGAATATCACACTGCAGCCCTCCTGCAGTGATCCTCCTTTTTATATTCTAAATGAGTGAGAGGCTTTGTACTTTTGAGTGGGACTTGCAAAGAAAGAGGGGAGACATGACCAAAGTGTATATGTGGAAGAAGGAAGTAAATTTCTTGGTAGCTCGGGAATGGGTGAATTTTTGAAGTCACCTGACTTTTTCTTTAGACCAGTAGACATTCTGCAAGTGTTCCTCATATGAATTTATGTAACTAAGTCTTGAGGATATCTCTCCAAGGGAGAAACAATGATAATGGATCCAGATAAGACAAGTTTAGATTTGGAAAATATATATAAAAGAATTGATCAAGACTTAGAAAGTATGTTTAGATTTAGAAAGGATTTTTTAAGATTTAGAAAATGTTTTAGATTTAGGAAGGATGTTTTAGATTTAGAAAGGATGTATTTAGATTTAAAAAGGATATTTAGATTTAGAAAAAGGATGTTACGATTTAGAAAGGGTGTTTTTAGATTAGAAAGGATGTTTTTAAGATTTAGAAAGGATTGTTTTAAATTTAGAAAGGATCTTTTATATTAGAAGGATGTTTTAGTGATTTAGAAAGATGTTTTTAGATATAAAAGGATGTCTAGATTTAGAAAGGTTGTAGAAAGGTATTGGTATGGAAAATGGGATAGTTGATGAGTGGAACAGTCTACCTAGTAGGCTTGAAGAAATTATACACATATGCAACATCTGTGTATCTTTTATTGTAGACGTTTCGCTATCCAGAGCGTATGGAGTAGTCGAAGAGCACGCCACGTCTTGGAGATTCTGAAGAATCACCATGACTACGGTGCTCTTTGCAGCCCCGGGGGGGGGGGGGGTCCCCCCTACTTCTAGGTTTGAGCTACTGATACTACCTCATCTTCTGTATATTGTCCCTACTGTCTTCAAGTTTTGTCCTAGAATTTTGTAATGATAAAGCCACTGGATGGCGGAAACGTCAACAATAAAGGATAACCAGATGTTGCACATGTGTATTAATTTCTTCAAGCCAACTAGCAATTACAAGGTTAAATAATTAGAACTTAGCCATAACAGATTGCGAAAAAGGGCTTGGGGGTTATGGTAAGCAGCAAACTTAAACCAAGACAGCAATGCTTAAGCGTACGTAATAAGGCAAATAGGATAGGATTTATATCAAGAAGTGTAGCACATAAGTCCAAGGTCATAACTGCAGCTTTATACATCAATAGTAAGGCTACTCATAGGGATTATGCAGCTCATTCTGGTCTTCCATATTACACGGATAGACAGAAATTCGTTAGAAATCATATCACGTAGCATGACTAAATTAATACATAGTCATTAGAAATCTTCCTAATGAGAAGATTGAAAGACGTCATTTAATCTTAAGTTACGAATTCACTTGATAGATACGAAGAAGAAGGGAGACCCTGACCGAATGTATCAGGAAGATAGGTACTTAATAAAGAGGATATTAACAAGTCCTTGAGGATATCCTCCCAAGAGAGAACCCACAGTAATGTGATTTAAATTAGATAAGTTAGATTTATAAAGGAACAAAGGAAATTTTGTTTTGGAAAATAGGGGTAAGTTTGATGAGTGGAACAGTCAACCTAGTTGGGTTATTGAGGCTAGGACTTTGGTAGTTTCAATTTAGGTTGGATTAAGTACATGAGTGGGAGGGGATTGGATTGAAGAGGACTTTGTCACACCGAGCTTGTCTATTGGGTGCACTGAGGGTTGGGGAGTTGCCAGGTTTTGGTTGGTGGGATGAATTGTGTGGGACCTGTCCTATGTGGGCCCAGCGGGCCTGCTGCAGTGTTCCTTCCTTTCTTAATGTTCCTTGTTTTCATATAGATGTGGATTATGGCATAAACAAGGGAGACATTAATAAAGTCTGAGGGTGTCGAACCATGTAAGAACCAGGAATAATGGATTTAAGTTTGGATAAATTTAAGATTTAAAAGGACATAGGTAAGTACTGGTTTTCTAGCAGAGTTGTAGATGCGTGGAACAGTCTTCCCAGTGGGGTGATAGAGGCTAGGTACCTTGGTAGCTTTAAGAAGAGACTGAGGACAAATAGTATAGTGCTAGGGGCTGGGTTTTTATGTGTTAAAGGGTACGGTTGTTATTTCTTGAGTAGCTTTAGGTAATGTTCAATTTGATAAGGACCTGCCTCGTATTGGCAGTAGGCCTTCGTGCAGTGTTCCTATATTCTTATGCTCTATTGAGTGGGAGTGTTGGATTTGAAGTCCGGACTTGCACATCAGAGCTTTATTTCTGGATAGCATGGAAATTGGGTAGGGCAATGTTTTGTTAGAGGGAATGATATTGTAAAGGACGCCTAGTATGGGCCAACAGGCCTGCTGCGAGTGGTTCCTCCTTCGTATGTTCTTATAAATCTTGAGGATATATCTTTCCAAGGGCGAAACAACGTAAAATGTGGATCCAGATAAGACAAGTTAGATTTGGAAATAATATATGAAAGAATTGATTTGAAACAGGACACTGATGAGTAGACAGTATTCCTATTAGGGTTATGAGAACATGAGAATGGAGGAACACTTCAGAAAGCCTGCTCGCCCAAGCACGGAAACATACACAAAGCTACCCAAGAATTATAGAGGAAGACTTTTACATGAACAAATAAAATTACTTACCTTTCTGCTTGGATACAATTGTAAAACTGGTTTTTGCTAATATTCTGTTAATTGGGAATGGATAGTGAATGACATGATTATTATGAGCCAACAGAACGGCTGCAATGTTCCTCTTTCGTTTTATTCTAGTCACCGAGAACATGCAAGATAGATGACGAAAATGATTCGTGTATAAAAAGCATCTCACATAAGATCGCTCTCTTGAGTAGACGTTAAATGATAGGAAAGTATAAGATAGTGACAGACATAAACAAAGGCGAAAAAATGCTGCAAAGAGACACAATGTGCAACTCTTGGTATCTTTATTGAGGTTTATTGATGAAGCCACTGTGTGGCGAAACGTTTCCTCAAAAGATACCAATATTGCACATGTGACTTTTTATCAAAAGCAATATTAATAAACTCCTACGACCAGTTCAAATCATGTTTTGATGGGTCTTAACAATTGAAACATCAACGACGCTCTTTGGATAGCGAAACAATCATGAACTTGAAATAACAGTTGTTATATCTATCTCTCTCTATAAACTGAGGGAAATGTTGGAAGTCCAGTAGGGTACGTGGTTATTCAAGTATGTGTCTATGGCCCACAAGACAACTGATTCTGTGGCAGTGTAAGTAAAAATATGAACAAAAGCCATCAGTGAAAAAGGGTGTTTTTGAGTACTACCTGAGATAATGAACCAAATTCTTGTGTATCTTGGGAAAAGGTTTGGAAAATGCCATGAGAATTTATTATAAGGATTTTTCGCTTTGCACTGCTGCTACGGCTGTGTTATATATATACTTATAGAAATGACTTTTCGAGTTTTTGTTTTATTTTCAAAATGTTGGCAGAAAATTAAAGACTGCTATTTAAGTAAATTACCGTTTATTAAAAATTCATTGGTTGGCCATACATACTTTGCACATATTCGTTGACAAAAACATGGATGAAGTTGAATGTTAAAATCGATTTATCTAATAAATCGTCCAAGTCACACTATTTAATCAATTATCCAGGAGCTGAGGATAGAATCCTGTATGTAGTTATCCACTAACATTAGTATCCCCTTCTTCGTACGTATATTGACTAGTTAGCCATCCTGTTCTTAAATACTCCTTAAAATCAATGTCTTTCCTGAGATTTCCACAATTAGTTGAAATAACTGGTTGTTTTTTTCGAGGTTCGAATATGTTTTGTACCATTGCAAAAACTTCCTTGTCGATTCATGTGTTTTTGGTTGTATTGCTGCCTTGCAATACTGTTTATGTGCTTCCACATCATATGTTTTGAATAGGATTTTCCCGATACATATTCTTTTTTGTAGAGCTGTCAGATCGAAAGTACGAGTCGTATCTGACTGAGAACTATTGATGTTCAGAAGCTAAACTTGGATATTGAAAATTCTTCTTTATTGGTGAAATATAATGCCAAAACATAGGCGCCTTGAGAAGATTTGTGCCCTCATTTGGAAATACGTTTCGAGTATTGGAAGGACGCACCTCTTTAGTATTTTCTGGCATTTATAACCGTCATTAAAACCGAGAATACCAAAAGAACCTTGGAAATCGTGAATTTACCGAGCATTTATATTTTCCGTTGAGTGAGCCATTGCTGATTAAAATACAGATTATGAAGGTCCATACTCTCAGAAGCTTTACATATGATAGTACCCTTCTTGCTGTCCCAATGACTGGAACACAAAACTAAGTGCAAGAAATTAGCAGTAATATAAGTGTGAGTAAGAGGCATATGATCACGTGGTGATGTGATCTTGTATTTCCCATGTCACGCGGGTGGAGTGATTCTTCTCGAGAAGGAATAAAGCAACAGCATTAATACGCCAGACCCAGTTCAAATGCTATTTTGTGCCTTTCTCCAAATCGAACCTTGTCATATCAAGTAAATCAAGAAATTTCCTTAAAAGTTGAGGAAACACTGAACGTGTATTTTATTAAATAAATACATGAATTGATGAATGGTTGGATTTAATTGGAACTGCACAGGAGTTATGTAGAGTAATCATTGTATCTTGCTTGGCCAAGCACGAGTGGAAAAACATTAGAGAGTATAGGAATGATGAAGCCAACCTGCATGTCGAAACGTTTTTCTTTCCTTCTTCTTTTCTTTTCTGTATTCTTTCTTCTTCTTCTTCTTCTGTTTTCCTCATCTTTTCTTAACTTACTTCTTTCTTCTTGTTTCTTCATCAAAGACTCCCCATAGTGTTGCATAAGAAATAAAAAAATGTATAAAATACCGACACAATTGGAAATCCCCACTGCGTGGTGGGGGGTGAAACGTGTCAATAAAGATCACATTATACTGGCATTGTTTAGATTTCCATGTTGCGCATCAAACAGTAAGAAATAGGAGTGCGCGCACTAGCAGAGAAGCTACTGGCCTAGTACACGGCAGGTCATTATCTAAAGAGACCTTCTGACCAAAGATACTAGGGGGGGTAGGGGGGGGGGTGAGAGTGGTGGGGGATAGGGGGGCTCCCGTATCGAGTGAACACTAATCAAACCCAGCCCCTCCCCACGTGGGAAGGCATGGACATTTGTTCAGAACGTCCTCCTTCTTCTAAAGAGCTTTCCCATGTCTAGCATGCTATTATGACAACGGGTGGGAAGAGGGGGGTCCACGAATGCCACACACTCTGAGAGCAGAAAACCATATACTTGACCTATGTCTCTTTTTCTGATTCTATACACTACATCTAAATTTATATCTCAACATTTAAATGGCCATATTATTGGCGGTGTGCTGTTTCGCTGGAGAGCGAACGTTCCTCACTAACTTTATATAATATCTCCTTGTTCATTGCCGTCATCCAACTTATACACACAATGAATCTCCTCTTATTTCTACGTGACTCGAGATAGGGTGAAAGATTTAAGCTTTAAGCCTATCTTCTTACAGCAGATTCCTTACACAAATATCATTTCATTCATCTTCTCTGTATGTTCTCCAATGAGTATATATCCCATCCTGTAGTAAGGAACAAAACGAGCTGCATAAGCTATATGAGACCACACTAGTGATGTACTGAGCAACATTATCTAAATGAGGCTTTCATCAGTGATGTCGAGACCTCACGCAGTGATGCTCTTTAGAAGGACATCCCTAGTACGAGAGGTCCCAGGCTCTGCAATGTCCCTCCATTCGCATGTGTTCTTATAAGAACCATAAATATGTTTACAAGTGATCAAGATTTAGTAAGGATGTTTTAGATAGAAAGGATGTAAAAGATATTGATTTGGAAAATAGTTAATGATGAGGAACAGTCTACCTAGTTGGGTTATTGAGGCTAGAACTTAGGTAGTTTCAAGTATTAGAATAGGGATAAATACATGAGTGAGAGGGTAAATTTGAGTGGACTTGAATAATCGACTGCAGGCCTCCTGCAGTGAATCCTCCTTTTTTATATCTAAGGAAAGTGGAGAGGCGTGGACTTGAGTTGGGGACTTGCAAAGAATTAGGGGAACAGTTACCAAAGTAATGCCTGTGGAAGAAGGAAGTAAATTCATGGTAGCTTTGGAAGGGGTGATTTTGATAGTCACATTGACTTTTACTTTACAGTAGACATTCTGCAGAGTGTTCCTCTATTATGAATTTATGTAACAAAGTCTTGAGATATCTCTCCAAGGGAGATACATTGATAATGGATCCAGATAGACAAGGTTTAGATTTGGAAAATATATAAAAAAGATGATCAAACTTTAGAAAAGTAGTTTTAGATTTAGAAAGGAATTTTTTAGATTTAGAAAGGATTTTTTAGATAAAGAAAAGGATGTTTTTAGATTTAGAAAGGTTGTTTAAGATTTAGAAAGGATGTTTAGATTAGAAAGGAAGTTTTTAGATTTAGAAAGGATGTTTTATATTTAGAAAGTATATTTTATATTTAGGAAGGGATGTTTTAGATTTAGAAAGGATGTTTTTTGATTAGAAAGGATGTTTTTAGATTTAGAAAGGATGTTTTAGATTTAGAAAAGATGTTTTTAGATTAGAAGATGTTCTAGATTTAGAAAGGCGAGTTGTAGAAAGAATTGGTATGGAAAATTTTGATAGTTTGATGATTGGAACATCATGACTGAGTAAGGCTTGAAAAATTTATATAACATATGCAACATCTTGTATCTTTATTGTAGACGTTTCGCTATCCAGTGGCGTAGAGTAGGTGTCGAAGAGCACCCAAGTCTTGAGATTCTGAAGAAACTCCAAGACTACGGTTGGCCTCATTGCCCTACTTCTCGTTTGATGCTGCTGATTACCTCATCTTCTGTAGTATAGTCACTACTGTCTTCAAATTATGTCCTAGAATTTGTATTGATAAGCCACTCTGGTGCGAATGTCTAGCAATAAAGATAACCATATGTTGCAACATAGTGTATTAATTTTCTTCAAGCTAACTAGCACTTACTAGTTAAATAATGTAGAACTTAGCCATACAGATTGCGAAAAGGGCTTGTGGGTTATGGTAAGCAAGCAACCTTAAACCAAGACAGCAATGCTTAAGCGTAACTAATAAGGCAAATAGATATTGGGATTTATATTCAAGAAGTGAAGCACAGAAGTCCAGAGGTCATTCTGAGCAGCTTTATACATCATTAGTAAGGCCTCTCCTAGATTTGCAGCTCCCAGTTTCTGGTCCTCCAATTACAGGAAAGACATATATATCGTTAGGAAATCATTCAGCGTATGATGACTAAATTAATACATAGCATTAGAAATCTTCCTATGAAAAGATGAAGACACTTAAGTTACATTCACTTGTTAGACGAAGAATGAGGGGAGACCTGACCGAAGTGTATAAGTTGGAAGATAGGTATTAATACAGAGATAATAACAAGGCCTTGAGGATATCTTCCAAGAGAGAAACCCACAGTAAGGATTAAATTAGATTAAGTTTAGATTAGAAAGGACATAGGAAAGTATTGGTTTGGGGAAAAAGGTACTTGATGAGTGGAACAGTACCTCCTAGATGGGTTTTGAGGCTATACTTTGGGATAGTTATCAATTTAGGTTGGATAAGTACAAGAGTGGGAGGGTTTGGCATTGAGAGGGACTTGCACATCGGAGCTTGTCTATTGGTGGCACTGAGGGTTGGGTTGGTCAGGTGTTTAGTTGGTGGATGAATTGTGGGGGACCTGCCTAGTTGGGCCAGGCGGGCCTGCTGCCGTGGTTCCACCTTTCTTATGTTCTTATGTTCTTATAAGTGGATTATGGGCATAAACAAGGGAGACATTAATAAAGTACTGAGGGTGTCGAACCAGGTAAGAACCAGGAATAATGGATTTAAGTTGGATAAATTTAGATTTAGAAAGGACATAGTAAGTACTGGTTTTCTAGCAGAGTTGTAGATGCGTGGAACAGTCTTCCCAGTGGGGTGATAGAGGCTAGGACAAATATATGAGTGCTAGGGGCTGGGTTTGATTGGTGTTAAGGGGTACGGGTGTTATTTCTGAGTACTTTAAGGTAGATGTCATTTGATAAGGAGCCTGCCTCGAATGGGCCAGTTAGGCCTTCTGCAGTGTACCTATATTCTTATGGTTTCTTATGATGGGAGTGTTGTGATTTGAGTCGGAACTTGCACATCAGAGCTTAATTCTGGATAAGCATGAAAATTGGGTAGAGGGCATATGTTTGTAGTGGATGAATTGTAAAGGACCTGCCTAGTAAGGTGCCAACAGGCCTGCTGCAGTGTTCCTCCTTTCTTAATGTTCTTATAAGATCTTGAGGATATCTTTCCCAAGGGAGGAAAAACAAACGATAATGGATCCAGATAAGACAAGTTTAGTTTTGGAAAATATATATGAAAGAAAATAGATTTTGAAACAGACAGCTGATGAGTAAACATTAGTCCTAGTAGGTTATGAGAACATGTAGAATGGAGGAACACTTCAGAAGCCTCTGGCCCATGCACGGGAAACATACCCAAGAATGATAGAGGAAGACTTTTACGAACTAAAAAAATACTTAAGCTTTCTCTTGGGTACAATTGAAAACTGGTTTTGGCTAATATTCCTTTGTTTAATAGGGATGGATAGTGAATGACATGATTATTATGAGCCACCAGAACATGCCTGCAATGTTCCTCTTTCGTTTTATTCTAGTTTCACAGATAACATGCAGAGATAGATGACGAAAATGATTACTGTATATAAGGGAATCTCACATAAGATCGCTCTCTTGAGAGACGTTAAATGATAGAAGTTATAAGAGAATGACAGACATAAACAAGGCAATTATGATCAAAGAGGACACATGGTTGCAACTCTTGGGTATCTTATTGAGGATTTATTGATGAAGCTACTGTTGTGGCGAAACGTTCCCCTCAATAAAGATACCCAAGATTTGCACATGTTTGTTTTTTTTATCAAAGGCAATAATTAATAAAATCCTACGAGATTTCAATCAGGTTTTGATGGGTATTAACAATTGAAAACAAAAACAACTTTGGAAAGCGAAACAATCAGGAACATGAAATAACAGTTGTGAATTTCAAGAAAATGTTTGTAGTCAAGTACATGGTTATCATATTGTCTATGCCACAGACAACTTTCTGAGTAAAAAGAACATGTAATAAAAATTGGACAAATACAAATCAGTGGAAAAGGGGGTGTTATTGAAGTCTACTTGATACTGAACCAAATTCTTGTTATCTGGGAAAAGTGTTGAAAAAATGCATGAGAATGAGTTATTATAAGGATTCGCTTTGGCACTCTGCTACAGCTGTGTTATATATATTCTTATAGAACGACTTTCGATTTTTTTTTTATTTCAAAATGTTGGTAGGAAATTAAAGACTGCTTTTAGAGTAAATAACCGATTATTAAATATTCCATTGTGTGCCATAATTTGCACATAGTCGTTTTTAACAAGAACATGGATGAAAGGAATGTAAAATTCGATTATCTAATAAACACACAACTCACTACTAGAATTCAATATCAAGCTGAGATAAATCCTGTAAGTGTAGTATCCTCTTACATTGTAAAATCCTCTTCGTCGAATATTGAATAGTTAGTCATCCTGTTCTATTACCTCCTTTATCAATGTCCTTTCCTGAATTTCCACACATTGTTGAAATAACTCTTGTTTGTTTCGTACGAATATGTTTGTCCATGCAAAAACCTTCCCCTTGTCGATCATGTGTTTGTGTATCTGCTCTTGGCAATAACTTATGTTTTATTGTTTTTCCACATATCTCTTGAATAGTATGTCCCGGGAACATATCTTTTTTGTAACCTCAGATCGAAAGTACGAGTCGTATCTGACTGAGAAACTATTGATTTCAGAAGCACTTGGATCATGAATTTTCTTTGAGAAATTATGCCAAAAACATTGGCTCTTGAAGAGTTGCCCCTCATTTTGGAATCTTGTCGAGTATTGTGGAACGCACCTCTTTATTTTTCTGCATTTATCGTCATTTTCCAGAATACCCAAGACCTTGGAATCGTGAAATTACGAGCTTTAGTATTTCCTTGAGCCATTGCTGATTAAAATACAGATTATGAGGTCAATACTCTCAGAAGATTTACAGATGATAGTACCCTTTTGCTGTCCAAACTGGAAACACAACTAAGTGCAAGAATTAGCAGTTAAATAGAGGTGATTAAAGCATATGAACACGGTGAGGTGTTCTTGTATGTAGGTCACGCGTGGAGTTGATTCTTCTCGAGAAGGAAGAAGCACTGCATTACGCCTACCAGCACATGCTGGTGTTTCCTTGAGCCATTGCTGATTAAAATACAGATTATGAGGTCAATACTCTCAGAAGATTTACAGATGATAGTACCCTACCTGCTGTCCAACTGGACATAAAACTAAGTACAACGAACAACGAAAGTTCAAGGTAAGATCCCCAAAATGGGATGAGCGGGAAGACGGGACAGACGAAGACTAGTGCTGGAGAGGAGTGTTCTTAGTCGTAGAAATAGAGCCAGGGCTTAACCCAGCAGCAAAGGCGATCGTGGGACAGATATTGAAAAGAGAAATTCCGTTCTTCTGTTGGGACTCCGGTGGGGTTAGCTGGGAGTAAGGGACTTGCGACCTTTAGGAGCTAGAGAGGAGTGCAAGGAACTGAGTCATGTCTTAACCCAAAAACTAAGTCGAACGTGGGTCAGAGATGGTACCTGACTTAAGAAGGTACCTGTCAGCGATCCAAGTTTATTTGTAATAGGGATAGGAGCAGATCATGGCAAGTGATTAGAAAAGGTTGAGTTGGTTTGTGGGTCTGGCGAAGTCTTCGTCACGGAGAGATGTCCAGTAGTCATGTCGTGTCTCAAGTGTGTCTGATCTGTCTGCACTGAGCCTCTTCCAGTACAGATTCAGCGCAGGGACGTCTAACTGGGCATGAGAACTCGCTTGTGGCGAGTCCTCGCCAACGACATCAATCACCCAGCGCAGCGTCTTGTTCTGACACGCTGCAGTTTCAGTAAGTTTGATTTGCTGCAAGAGAGAGGGCTAGAGAGAGTAAGTTATCAGAGGACTGTATTAGGGATTAGAGATGGAGTAGTATGGTTGCGTTGAGAGGCATGTTTCAGCTTGTAGAGGCCCGCAAAGGGTCCTTACTAGCTTATTGCGGATGCCTTGAGTGAATGGTGGTCCGTGAAACGAAGAAGTAGTCAAGACTAACGCCAGGACATGACAGATTGTGTGATAGGGAAGTAATTGCGGGTGTCAGCTGTTCTGAAGTTCGACAGGAAATGGAGGATCACGTTTCCTGTAGTTAAAATACGTAATGCTGGATTTTGCTGCATTGGTTTTGATCCTCCATTTTTGTTCCCAGATGGCTATCCGTCAACCGTCATTTTGTGTTTTGTCGTGAGTGTAGCTATATTGGCATGAGTGAAGTTGTGATGTCGTCTGCATAGGCTAGTGTGATGGAGTTGTGGTATATAGGTGTTGGAATGTCGTTTAGTGTATAAAATGTAGAGGGTAGTGGAAAGTACAGATTCCCTGGGGTACTCCAGCATTTAGTGTGAAGTATCAGAGTAACAGCCTTGGAATTTGATTCTCATGTACGGGCAGTCTAGGAAGTTGCAGAGGAGTTTACGATATTGAGAGGACAGGTGAAGTTAGTGCAAGTTTGTACTTGAGCCCCTCGTGCCACACAAGACAAAAGCTTTTTCAACGTCTTTTTGCAACAGGGCTGTCCTGTTTCTCTTGTTTTGTGTTTATGTGATGTAGTTGATAATGATGTTAATGGCATCCTGTTGGATTCTGTGTGTTCATGAAGCCAAACTGGCCATACTGAAAGTAGAGAATTATGTTCCAGGTATCGCGAAGGCATGATTAATGAGTTTCTCAAAGAGTTTCCTAAAGTTTCGAGGATGCTGATAGGTGCGAATAGTTTTCCACAGGGTCAGAGTGGTCTTTTATTGGGTTTAGGAAGGAGGATAGGCAGTAGCAGCTTGGAATAGGGAATGGAAGTAACCCCAGAGGCAAGGGAGCATTTGATGAGGTATTGTAGGCAGTAATGAATAGAGTCAGGAATGTTTCAGATAATAATGGTTTAGGCCAGAGTGCACCAGGAGCCTTTGGAGGAAGTGTCATGAGGAGAGTATTAATGTCTGTGTTGGTGAAATGAGTGTCGAGTTCTTGGGAGGAGTAAGAGGTCTATATGTATGTGGCCTGTCTGGTTTTGTTTCTTGTGTGTGTGCAGATTCAGTGATCTATGTTCTGATGTGTAGATACCGATAGGGGTGAGGAGGGTGAGCGTGAAGATGTTCTCCCTGATGTGTTTAAGATGTTGGTAGGCAGCCTGAGGGTCCTGAGATGTGTGTGTTTGTTGTGGGTTGAATGTGTTTTAATTTGTTTGGTGGAGTAGTGCCGTCTGATTTTATTTGATAAAGTTTCCAGAAGGCTTTAGTGTTTTTAAACACGCTGGGCCCTGTCCGCTTGGGTTGTATTAGTTCGTGACCATAGATTGTTTGTGGTCTGGCTAGGCTGTGTAAAATGTTGTTTTCTAAGGTAAGTGAGATCTATCGTACTTTGATTAAATCTATTTGAGTTGTAGAGGAAGCGTTGTGGTAGCAGATAATTAGTCTTCTGTTCTGAGTGACATTTTGAATGAATAAACTAGTGTTGTTGAGTTTTCTTTCTTGGTATTTGCGATGTGGCTGCTTGTGTAATGGTGTCCCTGGGATGAGATAAAGTTGAGTATCGATGTCCAGAGATAGGTTTTGTTGTTGTAGTCATAGGGGTTTTTTTTTGAGGTTAAGTATGTGACTATGTGATGTTTGAAAATGCAACCCGTCAGCGTTCTTGTAGACAATGAAGGTGTCGTTGGAATGAGGATAGTTTTTGAAGAGATGTGTAAGATGACTGGGAGGTGATCAGAGCCTGTAATAGGCCAGGTGATATGTAAATGTTTCGAAATAGAGAGCAGGCTCGGTTGGCCAGAATGATGTCTGGTTTGCCTTGGCCCGTTGGTTTGAAGAAGGTATTGAAGTCAGGTCAAGATGAATTAGGTGTTTATGGTTTGTGAAGTTGATAATTGGTGACCAAGTTTGGTTGTTACTGGTTGATGAAAGGCAGTGTGTTTGGCATTCATGTCAGCTGTAGGTAATTTGGTGTGTTGGTGTAGTTGAAACTAAGGAGAGGTCGTGTATGTAGAGAGTAGTGTTTGGCGATCATAGGTGGTGAAAAAGATAAAGGGCCAAGGTGGGTGTGTATTCTGACCGCAAGACAGTGTTGGTGATAAAAGGGATTGGGAGAATCCATTTTTGTGGAATTGACAAGGATGGCAACCCCAACGTGGATCATAGGGGACAGTAGTGCAGTGAACCATAAATGGCGGATACAATGAGGGGCTTTGAGGCAGGTACTGTTTAAGGCAAAACAATATCTTGCCTCTCAGCTTCAAGGAGTCTCGGCCAGTAGTTGTCCTAATGATAAGTAAGAACGTACGTTGACTGAATCGCCTTTAACACGTGATTAAATGGTTTCGTCTTAGCAAAGTGATAATGTCGGGGGAGGAGTTTGGATTAAAGCCTGTGATAGTGGTGCCATCAGTGATGTTGTGTTTGTAAGGTGCTACGGACCCGTTCCTGGAGGTGGGAGGAAGAGATGGATCTGTTTATATGTTCTTTGTCTGTCCCGTTAGAAGTTGGGGGTAGGTTTAGGTTTGAGTGATTTTGTCTGGTAGAGTGGATTTGGACCTGGATGAAGGTTTTTGGTTGTGGTGGAGTGGCTAAGGTGGATTCAGATGAAGTGGGAAAGTTTTTGTAAGCTGTGAGGAAGGAAGCTTTGGAAGGGGATGACGTGGTAAAGGGAAAGTGGGTGGGCGGGGTGGGACGAAGCAGTAGCAGTATGGGAGTGTTTTTGAGGGAGGGAAGAAGTATTTGAAGAGAGCTATGGAGAGGAGAGCTGGTGGGAGTAGGAAGTGGGGTGGGTGGG
>NC_069458.1:14417320-14434892 GCF_026875155.1 Cherax quadricarinatus | reverse complement strand
CAGCAAGTCAGTACTGTGACACAGTTGTCAAGTACAGTACTGGTGACACAGTTATGCCAAGTACAGTAATGGTGACACAGTTATGTCAAGTACAGTACTGGTGACACAGTTATGTCAAGTACGGTGCTGCTGACACAGTTATGTCAAGTACAGTACTGGTGACACAGCTATATCAAATACAATACTGCTGACACAGTTATGTCATGTACGGTACTGGTGACACAGTTATGTCAAGTACAGTACTGGTGACACAGTCACACGAAGTGCGGTACTGGTGACACAGCTATGTCAAGTACAGTACTGGTGACACAGTTATGTCAAGTACGGTACTGCTGACACAGTTATGTCAATTACAACACTGGTGACACAGTCACACCAAGTGCAGTACTGGTGACACAGTTATGTCAAGTGCAGTACTGCTGACACAGTTATGCCAAGTACTGTACTGCTGACACAGCTATGTCAATTACAGTACTGGTGATAGTTATGTCAAGTACAGCACTGGTGACACAATTACGTCAAGTACAATACTGTTGACACAGTTATGTAAGTACGGTACTGGAGGCACAGTTATGTCAAGCGCAGTACTGGTCACACAGTTATGTCAAGTACAGTACTGGTGACACAGTTATGTCATGTACGGTACTGGTGACACAGTTCAAATTCAAATTCAAATTCAAACTTTATTCTCTGTAAGTATTACAATGCTGAGTTTACAGAATTTGGTTATTGTGTGGTTACATGTAGTAAAATAATAATTACAGAGTGATTTTTCTCACTGCGGCTTTTTGTTGGGTTATTTATTGGCTTTAGGTGTGTTGCTGCAGTTGAACCCCAAGCACAGATAGCATAGTGAGGTATGGATATATAAGTGAATGGTATAGTGTGAGAAGGCAGTTTGTGGCACGTAGTATCGTATCTTGGAGAGGATCCCAACCATTTTGGATACTTTTTGGTTATGTGTTGGATATGGGTGCTGAAGTTCAGGTTGTTGTCGAGGTATAGGCCTAGGAATTTGCCCTCATATGCCTGGTAATTAGAGTGTTGTCGATCTTAATGTTAATTTGCGCATCTCCTGCTCTGCTACCAAACATAATGTAGTAGGTTTTGTCAACGTTAAGCGTAAGTTTATTGGCTGTCATCCAAGTCGATATTTTGATCAGCTCCTCATTAACAATGGTGTTGAGGGTTGCAAGATTAGGGTGAGAGATGACATAAGTCGTGTCGTCAGCAAAGAGAATGGGTTCAGGTGTCGAGATACGTTTGGAAGATCATTGATGTATATGAGGAAGAGCAGGGGACCAAGGACACTTCCCTGCGGAACTCCAGTATCAAGTGGCTAGTGTTGTTGATGCTGTGTCTTTAATGGTGACATACTGATACCTATTAGTAAGGTAAGATTTGAAATATGCAAGCGCATGGCCTCTTATACCATAATGGTCAAGTTTGTGGAGTAGGATGCCGTGGTCTACTGGTGTCAAAAGGTTTTTCTTAGGACAATAAAAATCCTAGTGGATATTTCCTTATTTACCAATGCTGTGTAAAGCAGATCTAGCATTTTATAATGCATCGTAGTGCTTTTTATTTTTTCCTGAATCCAAATCGGCAGGGGTTGGAGTAGTTTGTGACGTTATAATGAATATCGTCTCCTGAGCACGAGTTTCTCAAAGATTTTGGATAGCAATGGTAAGTGTTGATATTGGCTTAAAGCCTGTTGTTTGTTATTGTAGGTATGAGAAGTGTGTTGTTCATATTGTTGATGAAATCATTACAGGCTGATCATCTAGTAGGGCCAAGGTGATGTTGAAAGGTCTTCAGCTAAGAGAAGTGGCTTATTCATTTGTCTGTTTTTGTTAATAGTGCCTTTAATTCTCACTGAAGTTTTGGGGATATGTTAGTGTGGGTATCCGGTAAAATGGCCCGATTGTTATAGGCGTCTTAAGGTTTTTTACAGTAACAATTAGGCAAAAATGTTAAAAATTCTCCATATTCAACACTAAAGCAATTGGTGCTGATACAAGATAATTGGTAGAGTAATAGATTGCAATACCACCTCCCAACTGGTTATGGTCTGTCAGTTTTGTGATTGCTGTGTATCCCTGTAGAGGGTAGATATCGATTTTTCCTGTTTTTAGCCAGGTCTCGGTAAGAATAATGCAGGAGAAGGGTGTCTTTAGTGATTCATGAGTGCCAGGAGGTCATCATAGTGTTTTGCTTAAGGGACCTGAATGTTGAGTTAAGACTGAGAGATAGACTTTTATCATGTTTGGATAGTGCTGGCTTGTGAAGCGGGTAGTAAAGGCAGTTGCCTTTCCATAGGTTTTGATTGTGTGTCAATTATGGAGTTTAGATCAGGGTCAACTGATCAAACATCTCTAGGTTTAACTTAATGGTTATTTAATATCCTGATTGTGTGTTGAGTTTAGAGTACTGAATCTGTAGTGGTAGTAAGTTGGACAAGTATATAGCTATAAGCATATTGTGGTCATGTAAGAGTATCGTCACTAATCAATACACATAATAGGAGTTGTGTTGTCTATGTTTGTGCGGGCATGAGCTAAAGTACAACAGGTATAAACTAATAATTTAAAAATACAAATTAAAAATAGCACAAGACTCTCACTTGAATTGCACTAAGGTCTAAATGTAATGACATTTGGTATAGTCCCTTCTGTATTGACCTAGAGTGAGCAATAGTACAACTAGGTTAATCTAATAAGTAGAAATACAACTTAAAAATAGCACCAGGCTCTCACTAGTAATTACAACAAAGGTCTAAAATATAATGACTTTTGTACTGACTATTATTGAGCTAGAATGACTATAAGTACAACTGAGTTTAATCTAATGATAAAAAAAGGCACAAGACTCTCAATTGTAATTGCACTACATGTCCTTATATAAGTTCTTTACAAGAATTAGAGTATAACGAGATTTAAATTGACAAGATAAAAAAATACAAGTTAAGGTAGCAAAAGAATAAAAAAAGTAGAAAAAAAAATTATGAGGTAGTTGTACTAGTTAGCAAAAGAGAGTTAAGGGCCTTGAACAATAATATAATTGATATACACTACTTGCACACACAATATAGTCACTAGAGGTATGAAAACAATCTTAGAGTAGGAATTATAATACAAACATTATAAAATAAAAATACAAATTGAAATGGTACTTGCAATTGCACTAGAGTCTGGTATAGGTTTGTTTGACAAGATCAAGAGGTATAACAGATTGTGAAAATTGACAATATAATTCACAATTAAAGGTCCCAAAGAATATTAGTAAAAAATAACAATGGTAATGTCTTGGTTTATAATATGATAGTTAAGATGGAGACAGGTACAACACAGGTACACAGTACAAAGGATAATATAAAGGTTTGGGGTTGAATATACAAACTTGAAATTTGGCAACAAAATGTTTGGGAAGTAAAAAATAATGTTTAATGTACAAAAGTAAATTGACTGGTAGTAAATTGGTGGTTTAATAAAAATTTAGTAAGTAATAATGGATTACGAAAAAAGCGCAAAAGAATGTTTTATTTCATTCAATATTGCACTGGTAAGTTATACTAAGGTTATATGCAGTACATAGGTAATTAAGAGTACTCTAAGATAGAAAAGTGGTATTAAACAGATAAAGGTAATTAGACAAGTAATTGTTTATTAAAGTGTCAAAAATGTTGAGAGTACATTGAAATTATAGTAAAAACGTGGTAATATTAATTTTAGGTAAAGTAATATCAAGTGATAGTATTTAAATTAACAAGTAATGGTTATTTAAATGTCAAAAATGTTTGAGAGTAAATTGAAATATAGCAAAAAATGAATTATGAATTTTAGTAAGTAATATCAATTGATAGTATTTTAAAAATATATGCGTAGTCATATGGACAGAGAAAGTACAAATCAGCTAATGTGAAGCAAACAATAGTAAATAAGAAAATTACATAAGGTGACTTATGCTACTAGTAAAATCAAAAAAATGAGAAATTGATTATTTAATTACTAAGAGATTGTACAAAAATTTTAACAAAAATGGAGCAAAAATCAGTAATACGTAGGCTTTTGGGTTGGAATTGTTTAATTATTCTCTGTAAGATTAGTATCCCTGAGAAATCGTGATAGATCATTCCGTTCGTGTTTGTGTACATTACCTACTTTTTTTTCCCAACTAAAATTTTTTCCCATCCCGTGTGAACATTGGTGTATGTGTCATTATTCCCCCCTTTAAAGTTTTTGCTCATACGGATTTCGCGTTTTTGGGTAAGACACTCTTTTATGTATACCTCTTTTCTTTACTTTAAAGATGCAAAAATTTAAGTTTTTTTTCCCTGTCATGTGAGGGGAAAACTACATAAAACTTTTTCTACTAGGGATCCATAACCTGCTTCTTTTTATTTCTAAATCTGGTACGTAACTTTTTTTGTTTTTTAGATCTGGAGTAATTTCTTTACTGTTTGTTTGGTTTCAATCACGGGAAAAAGCGCCCCGATAGTTTATCTTGTTCATTTTTATCTTTTTGGGAAAAAAGTATCACTAAACGGTTATTTTAATTTGTTCTTCCAGTCTTTACTGCTTCTTAAAAAGTAAGTGTACTGGTGACACATTTACGTCAAGTACAGACTGGCCACAAGTTATGTAAAGTACAAAAACCAGTCCGTGGAAAACCGGGGGTACCACAGCCCAAAGGGAGAGGTTTTTTTTGCGCCAGGAAGGGAAAAAAATCTGGCGGAAATGGGGGAAATCTTTACCCAAATCCATCATTCTGGGGGGGGGAAACCACAGTCGATGGCCTCCACTCCAAATCAACAGATAAGATTTTAGTGCCGGAAAAAAAGTCCCCCAGTCCCACCAATACCACCTGCCAATGACATTTTTCTTTTGAAAATTTTTAGGGTCAAAGCCAGAAACAAACAACAAAATCCCTTTTTCATCCGTGGAGGTTGGGAGAGCAAATGCAATGTTCGCGGCTTTCACTGAGCCCCATAAAGATCATTTGGCAACGAAATAGGACCCCGGTTAAAACCTATACAGTGTGACGAGTGAACAGGCAAAAGGGAAGGGGGGTTGGCCCTGTTATCGCAGAGTCACTTTTTTGCACGAACTTTTAAGCCTCAAATGATTAGTGGAAGTTTTAGCATAAAGATCGAGAACCAAAAACCAGTCATTGTGGTAGTCTTCAAGCCCCCGATGAAACCCCCAGCAATTCCGGGAAACAGCTGTTAAAAATTGACCACTGTCTGAAAATCTCCCCAGCCCCCTGCTCCCAAATTTGCTCCGGGGGGATTTCAACTTGGGCATCTAAAATGGAGGAATATGCAAATAATGTTTCTGCAGTAACAACACCAGGAGGAGCTCTAGGAGAACTCCAACAACAAAGCTTTTAAATCTCTGCACAAAATTCAATTTAAACCAGCAAAAAATGGAGCCAAGACTGGAGAAACGTTAGACCTCATCTTTAGTGCAATGAGATATGATACGAAATGTCACCATAAAAAAACCTAACTCAGATCCAAAAAAATCGAGGGGTTTAGACAAGTATACGCAGAGCCCCAGACCGACAAAATAGATTGGGGACGAGGGAGCCTCACCAAATCAACTTTAATAGCAAGAAAATAAAATGGGACCAAGTAAATAAAAAACCCAAACGATATAACTGGGAAATAACTAAGCAACACAGACCCCAACTTATGCCTAGAACAGTTAACTCGGTGGCACTTGATGTATCTCAAGGCTTATTCCTTTAAGAAAAAGGAAGGGGTAGATGTAAAATAGAAAGAGACAGGGGTCCCTTTACAGGGACGGGAAAAAATAACAGAGCGGGTAAAAAAGGCCCAAAATATAGAAAAGCGTAGGGGGTCACTGGTCAAAAAATGCAAACATCGAATTAAGCTAAGGGAACCCTTAAGGATCGGAATTGCGGGAAGAACTAAAAAACCATAAAAGAAATCGAAAGAAAAAACCCAAATATTTTTTTTCTAAACCAATCAAAGTCGAGAACAAATCCGTATTGGGCCCTACTTTTAAAAAAGATGGTGCTACACAGATGACAGCAAGAAAAGATGAGCTACTCAGTCCTAAATGACCAGTTTTTAGCAAGCCGCTAATCAACTGAAGTCGGACAAAATGAATTTTTTTTTTTAAGAGCCACAGAATTTTGGTTAACACAAGCCTACTGATATTATCCCCGACGCCAAATGACTTCGAACGGCGATAAATGACATCCCATGCACTCTGCCCCAGGGCCAGACTCATGGAACTCCGTGTTCATCAAAGAACTGCAAGAAGCCCCTATCACGAGCTTTTACCATCCTATGGAGAGGGAGCATGGACACGGGGGTCGTCCCACAGTTACTAAAAACAACAGACATAGCCCCACTCCACAAAGGGGGCAGTAAAGCAACAGCAAAGAACTACAGACTGATAGCACAAACATCCCATATCATAAAAGTCTTCCTTTGCAGATGACACCTGAATCTGCATGACAGTGTCTTCCATTGCAGACACGCAAGGTTTCCAGGCGGACATAAACCCAAAATCGTTCACTGGGCTGCAGAAAACAATATTAAGTTCAACGATGAGAAATTTCAATTACTCCGATATGGTAAACATGAGGAATTAAAACTTCATCAGAGTACAAAACGAATTCCTTCCACAAAATATAGCGAAAAACCAAATTTAAGACATCTTCCCAACATGCTTCGTTTAGGACATGGTTTACCTGGTCCCAGTTGATGTTCTTGTTGTTGAAGTTGTATTTTGTGAAGACACCTTCACAGGTACATGCATTCTGCTGATCAGGACCCCTATGCATGTATGTCTGGACTTCGATTAGGTTGTGATCGGAATTAGTTGTTTTTGATATTCTTATGTCTTTTATCAGGTCCTCATTATTTGTGAAGATAAGGTAAGTGTGTTTTCTAGTCTTGTTGGCTCCACTATCTGCTGGCTTTTTTTTAGGCGGTTTTTACCTCCCGGGGATTGTTTCAGCTATAAACATTATTTGCTACATTTCTTCCATTTTGTATGCCTTAGGTTGAAATCACCAAGCAGTAAGATGTTTGGGGATGGAGCTGGAAGGTTTTCCAAACAGTAATCAATTTTTCAGTAGCTGTTCCTTGAACTGTTGTGAGGTTGCATCTGGTGGCTTGTATACAACCACAATGACTGGGTTTTTTGGTTCTCGATCTTTATTGATAGAACTTCAACTACCTCATTTGTGGTGTTCAGCAACTCCGAGCAGATAAGGGACTCTTTGACATACGGGCCAACCCCCCTAGTTGCCTGTTTTTTCTGTCACATCTAAAAGGTTTTTAACCACTTATCCATATTTAAACTGTCAAAGTGATCTTTTGTGAGTCTCTGTGAAGGCTGCAAACATTGCATTAGACTCATCTAGAAGTCCACTGATAAAAGGTATTTTGCTGTTGGTGGATGGCTTAAGGCCCTGATATTACCCAAATATGAATGGTTGTATTCTGTGTTTGTTGGGGGGTTTTTTGTTTTTGGGTATCAGTAGTTGTAATTCTGGAGGGCCATGGGTGGCCACTGACTGCGCCTCCAGTCCAACAAGGCTCCGAGTTGGTGGACTATTTTTGTTATTTCCTTCCATTTTCTTTTCCGTTTCCTGCCACTAAAAAATCACCTGGAGTTGGGTTGTCGTAGCTACTATTGTTTGTCTTGTCCTCCTGGTCCCCTTTGATGGTAAAGCAGGGCAGTCGATGTTGTAACACTGCTTCTGGAGGACCGAGGAGTGGGCACATTTTTGGGTGAAAGAAAGTACAGGAAGAAGAACGACACACTCCCCTTTTGACAGGAGGTCGCTACATTTTTTGGGATGCTCAAAGTTACTGTCCCATTTTTTTTCCTTGTTATTCCATGCTTACAGATGCCCCAAGCATAATATTTGCACAATTCACCTTTGGTTGAGAAATTTTTGGGAGGTGTGTTGTCAATTTCTGCAGGTTCTGGGACTGCACTATAATCCTCAGTATCCAAAGCCAGGGCCACCCCATCCTGGTGCCCTGGCCCGGGAGATCCCCCTCTCCAACATCTTTTCTGTGGGCCAGGGTCTTGTGCAATGATGGTTGTATATTTACGGTTTAGATGGTTTATATTTACTGTTTTTGTGGTGGTTTTGGTAGTGTCCCTGGGAGAGTCGGGGCTGGCAGTAAGGCTGGGGGCTGGGCCGGGGCGCACTGGGTTGGGGCTGGGGGCCCCCTGGCCTGGGCCAGCACCAGCACGGGGTTTATTGTGCTATGACTGGGGGAGCCTGGGCCAGCACCAGCACTGGGGGTTTATTAGTGCTATGACTGGGGGATGGGTTTGGCTTAGCACCAGGGTGGGTGACTAGATAGTTTCAAGTCATCTGTTGTGGTATGGACATTCCTCATTTTTTGATACACTATCTCTTGCTCCCATGTTTTATATATTTTTGGTAGACTATCCAAGAGGTCATCCTTGTTTCTTGATTATTTTTATCATTTATTTCTCTCCTTAGTACTTTATGTTTACCTGCCCAAAGTTCTACACCCTTTATTGCACAACCAGAAGCATTGCTAGTTTGAGGTCATTTTTTGAGGCTGTATTTAGTCTAGTACAAGAGATATGGTGTTTGAAAGAGCATAGATTGCTTGTGATTCTGGATTTCCTTCCAAGGATTTTTTTACATGTCCCACAGATATGCTGTGCTGACATCCTGTCTGTATCCTACTACACTCTGTATGCCATGGAAGAAAAACTGATTTCCACTTTACCTTTTCCCCTTGCTGGTGCCAGTAATATGCAAGATGTATTTATACGAACCAAGTTTGCAGCATGTGGGTGGTGGTGTAGGGTGGTGGTGGGTGTAAGGGGGGGTGGTTGTGTTGGGTGGGGGTTGGGGGGTGTGGGTGGTGTGACCCGGGGCAGGACTTACCCATACTGCCACACTTCACTATTATTTTTATTACTATTATTATTATTTAAATTCCTTTTATGTAATGCTGTACACTGTTTATCTCAAGGATATACACTGCATTCTTTCAAAATACACTTTCACTGCCTATACTGGGATCATTGTTTTATTATTTACACAGCACTAGGCCTACATAACTTTCCCCTACACTTCTAAGGAAAAGATATTTCCTGTTTAGTAGAGGTAACGGTTGTATGCTCAATTTATGTATGCTGTGATTCCCTGCACCTCATGCTGCCACCACTCGTTTTATCTCTTATGACTATAGTAGTTACTTATCCGTTATTAACACTTCACTGGACCTCTGGCAATAGTTCGCTAGTGCCAGTCACTTGTAAGATATTCTCCTATCTACACTATATATTGCACGCTATACTGGGGGATAATTAAGATTACTCTTATCTACAATTTAGTTCACTATGTCACTGCACAAAATATATCCTTGTCACTCACTATGTTACTTATAGATAGATCAATATTTGTTTATTTCCACTTGTGTCGACATCCGGCAATTTAAATCTAGTTATAATCTTGATCTTGTCAACAACCTATACCAGACTCTAGTGCAATTGCAAGTACCATTTCAAATTGTATTTTTATATTATAAGTTTATATTATAAAATTTCCTACCATCTGTCCATTTAACTTTGTTTACCATTACTTAATTTTAGTCCCTTATATAAATTTTTTCCTTTTTTTTAGCTTTTTATAACTACCCTAGTTTATTATTCACAATTGTTAAAATAATCAAGGTACTATTCTCAGGTGCTAAAAATAGAAAAAGTTCACAATTTTGCCATTATATTCCAAAGCTCATTTATTTGATTACCACTTTTTTGTTCACCAAAAACCTATATAGTCCCTTTTATATTATAATTTTATACTAAAATTTTAAACTTTAAAAAATTCCCTTTTTATAGTACTACCTACTATCATTTTCCCAAGCTCCATTATTTGATCATCACTTTATTTGTATTAGTCCCTTTTATATTGTCTCCTTTATTTTAGCTTAAAAAAAAAAAACTACCTTAGCTCATTATTTTACATTTGTTTAAAATTTAATTCAGGTGCTATTTTTTAGCTTAAGACTATTTACTTTGTTTTATACTTAATTCTAACTATAGATTCACTACAAACTATGATTACAAGCATTGATCCTGATACCAACCTCTTATTTAATGACTTAAATGAATCAAACAGTTACTGTAATTACTACACTGCGAACAATCAAAGGCACTTCTTAGTGCCAACAACACATAACTATCTTTAACTACAATATCAGATCTTTAAGTAAGCATTACGATGACCTCATTAGCATTACTAAATTCCTTACATGCCAATATGTCCATCATTACACTAACTGAAACCTGGCTAAAGCCTGATAGTACAGATGTCTATGCCATTCCTGGTTACACAGCCATACACACTGTAGGCCAGACCCAACAAGGGGTGGCACAGCCATATACTACTCAGACCAACTAGAATGTATCACTAATACTTGCACAAGGGATGAACATGGGGAATATAAATAGCTAAATTCAAATCCAAATACCTACAAAAACCTCTCACATTGATAAACATCTACAGAGTTCCACAGTCAAACAGCCAATTTAGTCAAAACCTTTGGGAAGTATGATAACTGATGCACGCTGAACAAAGATCACTTACTACTCTCAGGTGACTCAATATAAAAACTCCTGCAAGACCAGGACCACACGTTACGAATTCACAACACAATGAGTAACTGTATGTTACTACCAACGTAACAAAACCTACAAGAGTTACAGAGACTAGTGTTTCCCTACTTGACCACATCTGGACCAACACCATATCCCTTTAAAATCAGGCATAATTACAAATAATACCACAGACCACTACCCTACTTTCTCATAACAACTCTTGGAAAAACTACCCAAGACACTACTAAAGTCACCTTCAGATTTCACAATGAGGCAGCCATTAATAACTTCACAACAGCAGTAGCAAACATTGATTGGCACACTGAGCTAGAAATCTATACAGATATTGACGAATGTATTAATAATTTTTCTAAAAAAGCCCCAATACCTCAAATAACAAGCACTGCCCTAAAAAAACTAAACAGATGACAGCTAAGAGACGAACAGTCCTGCCTAACACCCAGCATTCTCAAATCCATAAATACAAAACACCAATATGAAAAACGTACGAATGGGTCAATAACCGGACCAAAAAAACGTTACTCTTTCAATCCTAACCAGCCTGATAAAAAGGGGCAAAAAAATTGTATTATGAGAACAGATTATCCAACTTACGAGGTGATATAAAAAGACCTGGAAAACCCTATCAGAAATTTTCTGGGAACAAAAAAGATATCACGAAATAGCGAAATAAAATTAGCAAAATCAGATGAACCCCAACTCCCACCAACAAAAACAGCAAACAGACTCAATGATTTCTTTTTCCACTATAGGACAAAACCTTCCCAATAAATCCCAAGCTCAGATACCCCACCAAATGACTACCTCACCGGCAACTACCCAACCACACTGTTCCTAGCCCCGACTAACCATACGAAGTCCCCCTTATTATCAACGCACTAAAAACAAGGCAGGAGTTTTAAAATACCTTACCACCCTTTATATACAAAAAGCGTCACAAGTGCTATCACCAATCATTGCAACACTCTTTAACAAATCCATGGGAATCCTCCACCTTCCCTACAGCTCCAAAATAGCAAGGGTCACCCCGATCCACAAAACGAATTACTCCTACCTTAATCTCCCAAAACATACTCAACCCCTGCCAATTTGGATTCGGGCCCCTAAAAAAATACTAATGATGCTTTTATACACATGCTAGAACATATATACACTGCAATAGAGAAAAAAGAAGTCCCACTGGGGATCTTCATTGACTTACGTAAAGCTTTTGATACGGGTTGCCCTGACTTGCCCCACGTAAAATTGTCCACTATGGTATAAGAGGGCACTCCCTCAACTACCCAAGTCATACCTCAGAAAACGAAGCCAATATGTGTACGCAAATGGGGCAAACTCTTCTGCGCAACCAATTTACGGGTTGGTGTCCCAGGGGGAAAGTGTCCTTGGCCCTCTTCTCTTTCTCCTATACATAAATACCTTCCAAATGCTTCGCAATTACTCAAACACACACTATTTGCAGATGACACTACATACGTCTTCTCTCACCCGAGCCCAGTCACGCTAGCCAATAATGTAAATACCGAATTACAGAAAATATCTAAAGGTAAAAAACACAAAATGCAATAATTACTTATTGTTGGAACGGCCCCCAGGGGTTTACCCTTAACATATATAAGGACACCTATAAAAAGCTAAAGGGGGGAAAATTCATTAAGTTCCACCCTTGGTATATAGATAAATTTATACAAATAACAATTTAAGAAAATTTCACAGATGTAGGATATAGAAGATACTATATTTTTCCCCAGTCAAAGCTTCACCTTTGTATTCTTATTTACCCCTATCTCACCTATAATTGTGCATTGGGGCTCAAAAATTAACCCATCTCAGACCTTAATACCCCGGGCATGAGTTTGAATTTTATAAACCCAACAAATTCCAAAAATAAAGGCACAATCCCCATAATTTCAATTTTCCTAACCCACCAAAATACAAAAAATTCCAACTTATCACTACTTGCAAACCCATTACATTTTCAAGAAAACTTTAACTTGATAAAACCATTCCCCTCAAAAATTCCCTTGCCAAACCTTTAAAAGAAAACATGACCATAACAAAAACAAGAAATTTTAAACAGTGGTTTATTGAAGTACTGGGGATAGTTTCCCCAATCTAAATTGGTAATAATCCTACCCTATTATTGGATTTGAGTTGGGACTTTACATTCAGACTTAATTCCCTGGTGGGATTGGAAAAATTTTAGGGCCCCAAATTTATGTAAAATAATTAAAACTCCCTTTTTATGGGCCCCACAGCCTTCCTGATTTCCTCCTTTCCCTTATCTGCAAAGTAAAACCCCTCCCCTTTTAAAGTTCCTCGTGTCCATCTCACACTATGCAAAAAACTCAATGCACATAAAAGGCCCTAAAATCTGGAATTCATTACTGTAAAAAATAAAAAAGAAACACTACCTGTTTATAATTCAAGTCTCTTCTCAAAGATCACTTACTCACCCAAAACCCAAAAAATATGAATAACTGAACCTTTTAAATTTTATATCTTAAATGTTTCTCACAATTATATCACATAAATGTTAAACCTAAAACCCAATCTAACTTAAATTTTTTTTTTAAATACACTACCTAACAGAATACTCCATACGACTGAATGTACAACAATGCATGCAACCATATGCCTGTCTTTGTAATACTCATTTGTGCTTTATAGTTATCTGTTTACAATAATGTTTTATCACTGATTTCATCATTGCTTTTCTTAGTTAATTTTAAGCCCGCCCGAAATGCTATGCATAGTATAAGTGGCTTTGGCATGCTGCTCTTATCTTATTTTTTTGTACCTCTGTATGTTGCTCAAATTGTTAATAAATAAATAAATAAAAAATAAATAAATTCACTAGTGCTGGTCAGGTCTATTTCCACGGAAACCCTTTTCTCCACCGGCACTCTCCAGTGACACTATAATCCATATTTTCCTATTTAGTGTTCACTGATATTCCTTTCTTGCTTGTTCAAAGGAGTATATGCACTTTATGGTTGCACACGCTTATTTCCCGCATTCTGTTCCCTCTGCTAACTATCAAGACACCATTTTTTTACGGAGCACAAACGTGGGGAGGAGGGGAGAGAGATGGGAAAAGGGAGGGGAGAGATAATGAGTGGGGAGAATGTTAGAGGGGGGAGAGATGTTAGGGGGGAGAGATGGGAGAGAGGGAGACATGGGAGAGGGGAGAGGAGAGAGATAGGTAGAGAGTGATAGGTAAAAGAGAGAGATAGGTAAAGAGTGAGATAGTTAGAGAGAGATAGGAAGAGAGAAATAGGTAGAGAGGGAGACAGGTAGTGAGAGAGGGAGAGAGGAGTGAGGTTTAGATGGTCAGTTCACATGAAGGTGTGAAATCCTGTGTATGTGTGTGTGTTTGGTGTGTACTACAGCTTACAAGTGTTTGTTCCTGTGTACTCACCTCTTTGTACTTACCTATTTGTGGTTGCAGGGGCCATTCACAGCCCCTGGCCCCGCCTCTTCGCTGATTGCTACTAGGTCCACTCTCTCCCTGCCCCATGAGCTCTATCATACCTCGCCTTAAAACTATGTATGGTTCCCGCCTCCCTACGTCACTTTCTAGGCTATTCCACGGCTTGACTACTCAATACTGAAGAAAAATACTTCCTAACATCCCTTTGATTCATCTGAGTCTTAAACTTCCAATTGTGACCTCTTGTGTCTGTGTCCCTTCTCTGGAACATCCCGTCTTTGTCCACCTTGTCTATTCCGCGCAGTATTTTTTATATGTCGTTATCATGTCTCCCCTGACCCTCCTGTCCTCCAGTTCGTCAGGCCGATTTCCCTCAACCTTTCTTTGTAGAACAATCCCGTAGCTCTGGGGCTATCTTGTTGCAAACCTTTGCACTTTCTTAATTTCTTTACGTGCTTGACTAGGTGTAGATTCCCAAAATGGTGCTGCATACTCCAGTATGGGCCTGACGTAAATGGTACACAGAGTCATAAACGAATCCTTACTGAGGTATCGGAACGCTTCCGTAGTTTTCCAGGGCCCGTATGCTGCAGCAGTTATCTGATTGATGTGCGCCTCAGGAAATATGCTCGGCGTTATACTCCCCCCAGATCTTTTTCCTTGAGTGAGGTTTGCAGTCTTTGGCCATCTAAACAAAATTGTGTCTGCGGTCTTCTTTGCCCTTCCCAATCTTCATGACTTTGCATTTGGCAGGGTTAAATTCAAGGAGCCAGTTGCTGGCCAGGCTTGTAGCCTGTCCAGATCTCTTTGTAGTCCTGCCTGATCCTCATCCGATTCGATTCTTCTCATTAACTTCACATCATCTGCAAACAAGGACACTTCTGAGTCTATCCCCTTTTGTTATGTCATTCACTATACCAAGAACAGCATAGGTCCTAGACTGACCCCTGTGAAAACCCCGCTTTGTCACAGGCGCCCACTCTGGACACCTCGTCGGTACCATGACTCGTTGTTGCCTCCCTGTCAGGTATTCTCTGATCCATTGCAGTGCCTTTCCTGTTATGTGTCCTGATCCTCTAGCTTTTTTTCAGTAACCTCTTGTGAGGAAAATGTGCCGAAGGCCTTCTTGCAGTCCAAAAAAATGCAGTCGATCCACCCCTCTCTCCTTGTCTTACTTCTGTCACCTTGTCATAAAACTTAGTAGGTTTGTGACACAGGATTTTCCTTCCCTGAAACCGTGCTGGTTGTCAATTTTATACACTTGTTTCTTTCCAGGTGCTCCCCCACTCTCCTCCTGATGATCTTCTCCATGCCCTTGCATACTATACACGTTAGTGATACAGGTCTGTGGGTTTAGTGCCTCATGTCTGTCTCCCTTTTGAAAAATTGGACACATTTGCCATTTTCCATACCTCAGGGAGTTGCCCAGTTTCAATGATGTGTTGAAAATCTTTGTTAAGGGCTCAACAATATCTCTGCTCCCTCTTTAAGGACCCATGGAAGATTTGTCTGGTCCCACCGCCTTTGAGGTGTTCCAAGTTTTTCCGAGATTACAGCCCTTCTTCCCCCTTTTCCTGCCTGGAGTCCTACTGGTTTCCACTGTAAATACCTTTTTTAAATCTTGTGTTGAGCTCCTGACATACCTCTCCCGGGCGTTTCTTGTGAATTCCCTATCACCCTTCCTCAGTCTGATTACCTGGTCCTTTGACTGTTGTTTTCCTCCTTATGTGGCTCTACAACAGCTTCAGGTCAGTCCTTTACTTTTGATGCAAAGTCATTTTCACATTGTCTCTGAGCCTCCCTTTTTATCTGTCCCCTATTCGTTTCTGGGTTTTGGCTAATTTCTTTATTTTCCTGAGTTTTTCTGTCTTCTGTACCTTTTCCATTCTCTAGTACACCTAGTTTTTTTCCTCCCTCACCTTTGGGTGGGAAACCCCGGACTCGTTCTGTTCTTCCATTATTTCTGTTTCCCTTGGGAACAAACCTCTCCTCTGCCTCCCTTGCATTTTGTTGCCACATAGTCCATCATTTCTTGTACTGGTTTTCCTGTCAGTTCCCTCTCCCACTGAATGTCTTGAAGGAAGTTCCTCATGCCTGGGTAGTTCCCCCTTTTGTAGTTTGGTTTTTTCCCAGCCTATTCCTGCTACTCCTCCATTTTGGAGTTTCAACTATGTAGTCGAAGCACAGAACCAAAATGATCACTAGCTCCCGGGGGCATTTCATACATGACACTCTCGATGTCCGAACTATTCAAGGTGAATACAAGGTCCAGTCTTGCTAGTTCATCCTCTCCTCTCTCTCTGGTAGTGTCTCTAACATGTTGATGCATGAGGTTTTCCAGTACCACATCCATAAATCTTGGGCTCTCCATGTTTCGGGACCCCCATGGGGCCTCCGGGTTTTTCCCCCAGTAAATCTCCTTGTGATTGAAACCACCCATAACTAGTAATTTTGCTCCCCCCATGTGTGCACTCCTGGCCACCCAGCTGTGTTTTCGATCATTGCTCTGTTGCTCTCATCGTATCTTTCTCTTGGCCTCCTGCAGTTCTGTGGTGGGTTGTACATTACTGCAATTATCACCTTATGTCCTCAGACTGGATTGTTCCTACTAAGTAGTCCCTTTCGCCCTGCCATCCAAATTTCCCTTTCCCTTTTCTCAAAACCCCACTGGTTTTTAATGAGCAGTGCAACTCCTCCCCCCCCTCTCCTCCCTCTGTCTTTCCTGAGGATTTGATATCCGGATGGGGAAAATTGAATCTGTTATTATTCTGGTGAGTTTTGTTTCTGTGAGTGCTATTTGTCTGGGATGTCTCTTGATTCTTTCGTGCCCCCCTCATACTTGTTTGTTATTCCATCTGCATTTTTATACCACACCTTCAACTTCTTTTCTAAGACTGTGGTCTGGGAGGTATTTGGGTTGGGGAAGTGGGAGACCTGGTAAGGAAAATATGGGTTGTTGCTGGAGGGTGAGTTTGTAATGTAGTGGGTGGGGGCATTGGATTTTGGCATGGGTGTTTTGATTTTTGAGTGTTTGGTTGCACTGGGGTTGACCTGGTTGGGGGGCTTCTATAGGAAGTTGTGAGGGAGGCTGTATTTGATCTTCTTCCTGGGTCTGGGGTCTCCTGTCTGTCTTCTCCATCCCTCCTCTTTCCTCCTATCGCCTTTGTACCATCTCTCTCAGTTTCTGCCTTCTTCTTGTGTTCTGTCCGGTTGAGATACACCTTCCTTTATGCCGGGATGTCCCTTTTTGTGCTTTTCCTGCAGGTCCCGTTCCAAGTTGCTTCTGCCTTGAAGGTCCTTTCACTGGCGGGTTTTTTTTTTACAAACCCCCCTATTTTCCGAAAATTTTTCCCGCTGGGGGCATGTAAACTTTTCCTATTTTTTTTGATGCTTTCAATTTTCTTTTTTTTTCCCTTGTTTTCTTTCTTCATATGTTTCCCCTTCAAATTCCTGGACCCAAACAAAAGATGACTACCCTTTC
>NC_069458.1:14392450-14416820 GCF_026875155.1 Cherax quadricarinatus | reverse complement strand
AAACACCCTGGGGGGTGGTGGGGAGAGATTTGGACGGTGGGGAATACCCCCAGGGTGGGGGTGGGTAGACGGGTTGGGGGGGAAAACACCCGGGGTGGGGCTTTGGTGGGTGGGATGGTGGGGGGGATAAATCCCCCGGGTGGGGGGGTGGGGGGGGAGGGGTTGGATGGCAGGGATAAACACCATGGTGGGGGTGGTGGGGAGGGGAACCCAGGGTGGGGGTGGGGGGGGGAGGGAAGGTGTTAAAAAACCCAAATAGGGTTGTGGTGGGGGGAAGGAGGGGAGGTGGGGAAAAAACACCCGGGTGGTGGTGTTGTGGTGGGGGGGAGAGACGGGAGGGGGGGGATAAACCCCCCGGGTGGTGGTGGGGAAAAACCCCCAGGGTGGGGGTTGTGGTAGCGGGGATAAAACCCAGGGTGGTGGTGGGGAGAAACCCCCGGGTGGTGGTTGGGGGACGGGGAAAAACCCCCAGGGTAGTGGGGGGGAGAGACGGGATGATGGGGAAAACACCCAGGATAGTGGTGGGGGGGAGGGGAGGTGGGGAAAAACGCAGGGTAGTGGGGGGATAAAAAATCAGGGTGGTGGAGGGACTTGGTTCGTCCCGGAGAGACAAAAGACACTTCTTCACAGGTTAAGAACGGACGATGGTGAAGGAAAAAAGTAAGCCCTCGGGAAAAATTGGGAATGGACAGCTGACAGTAACAAAAAGGGGAAATGTGTTCCTTATTTAATGATATCTTTTGTTAGTTTTACCAGGGGATGTAAATGAGATTCCGTTTTTCAATTATTTAGTTCTGATGAATTTAAATTAACTTTTTTAAAGCACGGGGACATGGTTTTAAACAGTAGACAACTGAAGAAAAATAAGCCCCCGGGGGCCCCGATGGTTGTTTTGGGTATTTAAAGGAAAATGAAAACCAAAACGGGTGTTTAAGCGTCCATCCTTACCGGTGTTGTGCCGAGTTGTGGAAGAGGGCAAAGGGGTTCCTTATTCAAATCGGGGGGAAAAGCCCCACCCCCTTCAAATTACCGTCCAAAAAGCCTGACATATATAGTGGGAAAGTTATTAGAATCTTTTATAGCTGACATTATTAAAAGTCACCTTGAAAAGCAAAACTTGATAAATGAATCTCACAATAGCTTTTTGAGGCATTTTGACAGTGATAAAGAATATGATATTTTTTTTTGGGATTTTAGAAAAGCCTTCGATAGGCCCTCAGAAGAGGACTTAGGAAAGTGGCAGTCGTGGTATAGGGGGAAAAGTTCTAGCTGGATAGAGGCTGGCTTCCCAATAGAAAGGGGGAGTTACCTTTAAAGGGGGTGAAATAAATGGGGATTAGTCACTAGTGGCTTTCCCAAAAGGATCAGTTTTAGGCCCTCTTTTTTCATAATTTACATTAATGACCTTGATAAAGGGGATACGATGAATGAAAAATTTTTGCTGATGATACAAAGTAGGCCGTTATTCATTCTGAGGGGGGATAGCAAGAACCCCCAGGGGGTTTTTTGGACAAATTAATGTCCTGGTCTCAAAAGGCAGAAAAAGTTCAACGTGTAAGGGGAAGGTACAGCCCTTGGAAATGAAAAAACCCCCGAAGCTAAATCTAGGTGAAGCGAGGTTGACTACAGAAAGTGAAAAAGACTGGGAGTCATGGTGAGCAAAATCTGAAAAACCCAAGATTGCAGTGCTTAGTGTGTGCAACAAGGCTAAACAGATTATTTGGGTTTTCTCAAAAAGTATGAGTAAAAGAAGTCAATAATTATTTTGCAGTCTAACATCACTATGGGTTTTATTAGATTTCTGTCAGTTTTGGTCCCCCTTTCTCAGGGTGGATTAGATATTAGAAAAAAATACAGAGAAGAATTAAAAAAGATTTTTTGGGGAAGGAATCTCCCGTATGAAGATGACTTAAAGCTTAAATCTCCATCTCTGAAGGGAAAGTAGGATGGGGGAGATACCTTTAGGGTATAAGTGGATACGGGCATAAACAAAGGGGATTTAAAAAATTTCTGAGGGGGCGAAACCAGGTAAGAACAGAAATTGGATTTTAAGTTGGAAAATTTAGATTTAGAAAGGGAAAAGGTAAGACTGGGGTTTTTAAAGTAATTTTTTAAGTAATTCCTAAATTTAAAGCAGGGGCAAGTCGTTACCCCAAATTTCCCCCCATAAACCTAACCTCAATTGTAGGTAAATTACTAAGCCAAAATAGCCCAAATATAAGAAGCCTCTCGATAGGCATAATTGATTTAAGATATCAACTTTTCACCAGGGGCCGCTCCTGCCAACTAAAATTTTTTAACCTTCTTCAGCAAAGTTTTTGGGCCGTTTTATAGGATAAAGAAATTTGATATTGTTTATTTGATTTTAATAAGGCTTTTGATAAATCCCCCATAGAGCTGTTGAAGAAAGTGGGGGCCATGGATTTTGGGGAAAAAAGCTGTCTGGATCAAGTCAGGCTCACAAAAGGAAACAGAGAGTGTGCATAAATGGGGTTAATCCTGAGTGGGGGATCTGTAACAAGTGGCGTTCCGCAGGTCAGTTTTAGGCCCATTGTGGAAACAATAAAACACTATACAGTTTAACTGTGTTCTTTATAACAATCCGTTTCGCCCACACAGTGGGCTTTTCCAAGTCACACTCACATCTGTGTGACTTGAAAAGCCCCATTGTTCGAAAACGTTTGTCATAAGGATTACATTAAACTGAAATTGTTTTTTTCCATTGTGTCGGTATTTTATACCATTTATTTTCAGGCCCATTGTTGTTTGGAAACAAACACATATGCAGTTTAATGTGATCCTTTATTGACAACGTTTCGCCCACACAGTGGGCTTTTTCAAGTCACAAACAGATCTACCTGGGGTGGAAGGTATGGGAGTATTTATAGTCAGGTTCAGAATGTTGAGGTCAGGTGGAGAATGCTGCATCTGATGATCTACCGGGCGGGGTTATAGAGTCTTGGGTAGCTTGGCAGGGGTATTGGACAAGTTGTGAGTAGACCTTCTGTAGTGTTCTATGTTCTATGTGGGATAGCGATGAAGAAGTTTCTTGGCGAGTGGTTCAGCTATGTTATAGAAGCCATTGTTCTGGTTGAAATTGTTGGTTATAGAGATAAGCGATGATTCCAGGATTCTTCGGTATTGAGTGTTGTCTTCTGTGGCTATAAGTCTTGAGTTTCTGTAGTTAATTAAATGGTTGTGTGAATTGCGATGTTGTACACAGGCATTCCTTGTATCGTCAATCCTGCTTGCGTATTGGTGTTCTGAAATACGTGTTTGGAGGTCTCTTGATGTTTCGCCCACATATAATTTGTTGCAGTCATTACAAGGGATTATGTATACCCCTGCAGAGGATGGAAGCTTGTCCTGTCTACTACTGGTGATGTCCTTGATGGTCGTAGTTGTGGAGGTAGATACTTGGAATGATGTATTGGAAAAGATGTTGGAAACATGTTTGGCAATGGAGTTGGTGGGGAGGACTATGTATCTCTTCTCGGCAGTGTCTTCTCTGGGTGTGTTGAAGATGTTTATAGATGAATGGTTCAGAGAACCGACATGTTGATAAATTAGACACATGTGCAACTCTTGGGTATCTCTATTGAGGAAACGTTTCGCCACACAGTGGCTTCATCAGTCCATACATAGGAGAAACTTGAAGAACAGGAGGAGAATGAGGTAATCAGTCCCTCAACCTTGAGTCGATGTGTTCAGTCCATCAATCTTGAATAGAATACGGCATATGAGTGGAGAAGCAGCTTATAAACCGTATGGCAGGAGAGGTGCAGCAGTCATAGGTGGTGTCACATTTGTTCAATGTGGAAGTAGGTCGTGCCCAAGAATTAGGCAAGCGAAGAATTCCTAAGTATTAAGATACCAAGAAGTTGCAGTGTCTGACAGGTTTGTAGATGAATGGTTCAGAGAACCGACATGTTGATAAATTAGGCACATGTGCAACTCTTGGGTATCTTTATTGAGGAAACGTTTCGCCACACAGTGGCTTCATCAGTCCATACGTAGGAGAAACTTGAAGAACAGGAGGATGAAGATGTTTAATGCCCGTCGTCTGCAGTCTCTGATGAAGTGACGAGGATAGTGGAGTTTTGAAAATACTTGCTCAATTATAGTGCATTCTTCCTCAAGGAACTCATTGCTGCAGACTCTGAGTGCGCTCAGGAAGCTTATAATTACACCACGTTTAGTTTTGGTGTCGTGGTGAGAGTAGAAGTGGAGAAGATCGTTTTGGTTGGTTGGTTTTCGATAGACTTTAAAACGAAGTTCATGGTCAGTTTTGCAGAGAACATCAAGGAAAGGAAGAGTGTTGTCGACTTCTTCTTCAAGTGTGGAGTGGATTGAGGGCTCGACCTGGTTGAGCTTGTCTTGGAGAGCTTGAACGTTGAAGTGCCTGGGAGTTATGAGGAGAATGTCGTCAACATAACAGAGCCAGGTGACAGTCGAAGGAATAATGGTGGAGAAACGCTCGGCTTCCAGATGTTCCATGTATAAGTTCACCAGGACGGCACTGAGTGGCGAGCCCATGGGTAGACCAAAAGTCTGTTGAAAAGGGTGATTTGGGAAAGAGAAACATGTAAAGCCGACACATAGTTCAAAGAGGTCGATGCAATCGCTGGCTGGAATAGGAAGATCAAGTGAATCGTCAATTTTTCTGCGCAGGAGATCGATGGCTTGTGTAGTAGGCACTTTGGTGAATAGGGAAGTTACGTCAAGGCTGGAAAGTTTCTTGTTCCTGATGTTGATGTTGCGGAATGCGATTGAGAAGATCACCCCAAACGTTTGAGATGTGCTGGACTGATAGTGCCCAAGAGTTGGAGAGGTGTTTTGTGAGAATTCCTGTGAGTTGGTGGGGAGCACTGCCTATTCCCGAAGATATGGGCCTCAATGAGATACCAGGCTTGTGAGTTTTTGGTTTGGCTGTACAAATCTTATCCACTTCTACTCTCACCACGACACCAAAACTAACGTGGTGTAATTATAGGCTTTTCCCGTGCGCAATCAGAATCTGCAGCAACGAGTTCCCTTTAGGAAGAATGCACTATAATTGAACAAGTATTTTCAAACTCCACTATCCTCGTCACTTCATCAGAGACTGCAGACGACAGGCATTAAACATCTTCAACACACCCAGAGAAGTCACTGCGGAGAAGAGATACATAGTCCCCCCCACCAACTCCATTGCCAAACATGTTTCCAACATTTTTTTCCAATTTCATCATTCCAAGTATCTACCTCCACAACTACGACCATCAAGGACATCACCAGTAGTAGACAGGACAAGCTTCCATCCTCTGCAGGGGTATACATAATCCTTTGCCCAAGGGTTAGGCAAGCGAAGAATTCCCAAGTATTAAGATCCAAGAAGTTGCAGTGGGCTGACGGATTGTAGATGAATGGTTCATCTAATTTAACAACATGTCGGTTCTTTGAACCATTCATCTACAATCCCGTCAACACTGCCCAAATTCTTGGGATCTTAATATTTGGAATTCTTCGCTTGCCTAACCCCTTTGGGGGAAAACCTACTTCCCCTTTGGACAAATGTGACACCACCTACGACTGCTGCACCTCTCCTGCCATGCGGTTTAAAGCTGCTTCTCCGCTCATATGCCGTATTCTATTTTAAGATTTATGGAACTGAGCACTTCGACTCAAGGGTGAGGGACTGATTACCTCATTCCCTCCTGTTCTTCAAGTTTCTCCCAGTATGGACTGATGAAGCCACTGTGTGGTGAAACGTTTCCTCAATAAGCCAATAAGGGCCCAACCTCCATAGTGGGAAAATTTATGGAATCAATAATTGCCCAGGCAGTTCGTAGCCACCTTGAAAAGCATAAAATTTAAACAACGATCTCAGATGGTTTTACAAAGGGGCGGGTTCCTGCCTTACGAATTTATTAACTTTTTTCACTAAGGTATTTTAGGGGGTAGATCATGGTAATGAATATGATTTTTGTGTATATGGACTTCAGTAAGGCTTTTGACAGGGTCCCACATCAGAGACTATTTTAGGAAAAATTAAAAACACATGGAATAGGAGGAGAAATTTTTTCCCGGATAGAGGGATGGTTGACAAATGGCAGCAGAGAGTTTGCATAAATGGGGAGAAATCAGAGGGGGAAGTGTCACGAGCGGTGTTCCACAGGGGTCAGTGTTGGGCCCCCTGCTGTTCACAATCTACATAAAAGGGCATAGATGAGGGCATAAAGAGCGACATCGGCAAGTTTGCCGATGACACCAAAATAGGCCGTCGAATTCATTCTGACGAGGACATTCGAGCACCCGGGAAAAGATTTGAATAGACTGATGCAGTGGGTCGGAGAAGTGGCAGATGCAGTTTAATATAGACAAATGCAAAGTTCTAAATGTTGGACAGGGACAATAATCATGCCACATATAAACTAAATAATGTAGATCTTATTATTACGGATTGCGAAAAAGATTTAGGAGTTTGGTTAGCAGTAATCTGAAACCAAGACAACAGTGCATAAGTGTTCGCAATTTAAAACTAATAGAATCCTTGGCTTCATATCAAGAAGCATAATAATAGGAGTCCTCAGGTTGTTCTTCAACTTATACACCTTGGTTAGGCCTCATTTAGATTATGCTGCACAGTTTTGGTCACCTTATTACAGAATGGATATAAATTCTCTGGAAAATGTACAAAGGAGGATGACAAAGTTGATCCATGTATCAGAAACCTTCCCTATTAGGATAGACTAAGGGCCCTGATCTGCACTCTCTAGAAAGACGTAGAATTAGGGGGATATGATTGAGGTGTATAAATGGAAGACAGGAATAAATAAAGGGGATGTAAATAGTGTGCTGAAAATATCTAGCCTAGACAGGACTCGCAGCAATGGTTTTAAGTTGGAAAAATTCAGATTCAGGAAGGATATAGGAAAGTTTCTGGTTTGGTAATAGAGTTGTGGATGAGTGGAACAAACTCCCAAGTACCGTTATAGAGGCCAGAACGTTGTGTAGCTTTAAAAATAGGTTGGATAAATACATGAGTGGATGTGGGTGGGTGTGAGTTAGACCTGATAGCTTGTGCTACCAGGTCGGTTGCCGTGTTCCTCCCTTAAGTCAATGTGACCTGACCTGACTAGGTTGGGTGCATTGGCTTAAGCCGGTAGGAGACTTGGACCTGCCTCGCATGGGCCAGTAGGCCTTCTGCAGGGCCCTTTGTTCTTATGTTCTTATGTTCTTAATAAAGATACCCAAAATTTTTACATGTCTAATTTAACACCGACAAGTTTGTTTAGAAAGACACGTAAGCAAACACTATGACGTATTTATTAGAAAACGTTTCAGTCCTGGGACCTTGATCACTTCTAACATACAGATCTGTATGTATAATGTTCGCCAAGACCGTAGTCCTGGCACGGGTCTCAATCTTGCAATGACCCGTCTCTGGCTCCCGAGGGCGAAAGGTTTCTACGATGATGCGACATATGCTGCTCAAGCACTCTTCTGGTCAGTTCATCTGGTGCATCTCATAAGCAACAATCTAACATACAGAGGTAGAAAGACATATATATAGGCGGAGAGTGAGGTGTGAGTGACGCACGGTGACCTGAGGAATGTCATGTTGGGATGAGGACGGGTAGACGATAAAATCATATGACTCCTGTGTTGTTGGGTTGGTGGTGCTTAAGTATCATGTATGCCAATGTTTTTGAAATTTTGTAGTTTCCAGTGTTGCGTTCTATAGTGTCGGTGACGGCGATTAGTGAGGCTTCTAGGCACCGTCGGCATCTGAGGTCTGGTTCAGTGGAGAACGAGTTGTGCCTCATCTATCAAAGACCTCACTACGAAACGCAGCCCCACACCTCTAACTTCTACAGCAGGCGTCTACACTATCCCCTGTGGATTCTGTCCCAAGAAATATGTAGGCGAGACAGGCAGAGATCTTGCAGTTCGCCTGAATGAGCATCGAAATGCCTCTAACAGAGACGATGTAAGGTACACCTGTGTCCTCCACAGAAACTCCACGGGGCATTTGATGAACTGGAATGAGGCACAACTCATTCTCACCGAACCAGACCTCAGACGCCGACGGTGCCTAGAAGCATCACTAATCGCGGTCACCGACACTATAGAACGCAACACTGGAAACTACAAAATTTCAAAAACATTGGCATACATGATACTTAAGCACCACCAACCCAACAACACAGGAGTCATATGATTTTATTCGTCTACCCGTCCTCATCCCAACATGACATTCCTCAGGTCACCATGCGTCACTCACACCTCACTCTCCGCCTATATATATATATATAATGTCTTTCTACCTCTGTATGTTAGAAGTGATCAAGGTCCCAGGACCGTAACGTTTTCTAATAAATATGTCGTAGTGTTTGCTTACGTGTCTTTCTAAACCAACCTCATTTATGGACGCTGCTTCCTGTCTGTGAGCCATGGCTCTGTCCATGACAGCACTTTTCCCCAATGCCATGAGCTGCCACTTTCTTTAACAGTCTTTGGTGCGGTACTCTATCAAAAACCTTACTAAAATCTAAATAAACAATATCAAATTCTTTGTCATGATCAACAGCTTCAAAAGCTTTACTGAAGAAAGTTAATAAATTAGTTAGACAAGATTGGCCTCTCGTGAATCCATGCTGAGTATCATTAATCAGATTATGCTTATCCAGATGGCTTCTTTTAATCTCAGTTATAATTGACTCTAGTAATTTGCCTACGATTGAGGTTAGACTTGGGAGTCATGGTAAGCAGAAATCTATATTCAAGACAGCAGTGCCTAAGTGTGCGCAACAAGGCTAGCAGATTACTAGGATTTATCTCGAGAAGTATAAGTAACAGAAGTCCGAAAGTTATTTTACAGCTCTATACATCACTAGTGAGGCCTCATTTAGATTATGCCGCTCAGTTTTGGTCTCCTTACTACAAGATGGATATAGACTCATTGGAGAACATACAAAGAAGAATGACTAAAATTATTTACTGTGTAAGGAATCTTCCGTATGAAGACAGACTTAGAGCCTTGAATCTCCCCTTTCTGGAGAGACGTAGAATGAGGGGGAGATATCATTAAGGTGTATAAGTGGATGATGGGAATAAACAAAGGTGATATTAATAAAGTTCTGAGGGTGTCGAACCAGGTAAGAGCCAGAGATTTAAGTTGGATAAATTTAGATTTAGAAAGGACATAGGTAAGTACTGGTTTTCTAACAGAGCTGTGGATGCGTGGAACAATCTCCCGAGTAGTGTGATCGGGGCTAGGACCTTGGGTGGCTTTAAGAGATTGGACAAATGTATGAGTGGGAAGGGCTGGGTTTGATTGATGTCATTGGGTATGGGAGGATATTCTTGGGAAGCTTTGAGTAGGGGTCGTGTTGATAAGGACCTGCCTTGTATAGTCCAGTAGGCCTTCTGCAGTGTTCCTCCTTTCATATGTTCTTATGTAATGCCTGTTCGTCTGGCTGAAAATCAGGTTCATGAGCGGCTCGTCAAAGTACAGTTGGAAGTACTCTGACTCTGGAAACTCGGTGTTAGGACATTCCCTTTACCAGTGGCATTAAAATTGAAAGGATGTGCTACGAATGTTGTACCTGTGGTCTACCTGGAGGGCATTCCAGGGAATAAACGCCCACGTCCATTTAGGTTATCATCGAGGTTTTCGATATTTCAATCATCACTAGCGGCCACATCCGTCTTAAAGTCGACTAAACTTGGGGTCAACATCACTTTGCTTGAAAAGGAGTGTTAATACGGTATAGCATTAGTGAATCTGGGGTTTGCCATGCTATTTACTCTAGCTGGTGCTCCACAAGGTAGTACAGGGTCTCAGGTTTTCTTAACTTGGCGCACACCTAGTGTGCTAGTAACTAGTGTAGTGTATGGTACCAGTGAAGCTTCAGCTAGCAACTAATATAGTATAGTAACAGGCAGTGTGAGGTTGCAGCCACGACGGGACCTTGTTATAGCTAAACCCAAGGTGACTGGGCCAGATGTTAGTGACCCTGACTGGGCAGTCACTACTCTACACACACACACTATTTATAGTTTCTGTAACCTAGACGTCTAACTATGAGCAACACTTGACAACTGTTAGTTTTAAAAAAATTATCTGATAGATACGAGTACATTGCACTAATAATTACTGTAATATCATTAAAGGAGAAAATAATGACTTTTATTTGTGACGCTAAAACTTCCTTACGAGGACAAGGTGACTTGTAAGTTTCTCAAGAACACACGAGTAAAGAACAAAAAGTCACAATAACGTGACTGGAATAGACAAATAATCCGCACATAGGAGAGAAGAGGAGTTTATGACGACGTTTCGATCTGGCGTGGACCATTTACAAAATCATGTGGATAAATAAGACACATGTGCAACTCTTGGGTATCTTTATTAAGGAAACGTTTCGCCACACAGTGGCTTCATCAGTCCATACACAGGAGAAGCTAGAAGAACAGGAAGAGAATGAGGTAATCAGTCCCTCAACTTTGAGTCGATGTGGTCAGTCCATCAATCTTGAGTAGAATACTCAAGATTGATGGACTGACACACATCAGCTCAAGGTTGAGGGACTGATTACCTCATTCTCTTCCTGTTCTTCTAGCTTCTCCTGTGTATGGACTGATGAAGCCACTGTGTGGCGAAACGTTTCCTTAATAAAGATACCCAAGAGTTGCACATGTGTCTAATTTATCAACGTGTCGGTTCTGTGAACCATTCATCTACAAAATCATGTGACTTTGTAAATGGTCCCAGTCTGACTGACAAACATCGTAAGCAGCTACTGTCTCCGATGTGCGGGTTATTGTTGTAACACACGAGTCCTCTTAACAAGTTTAAATTTAATGGAGGACAAATCTAAAATTAGCACAATCAGGACTTTCACTCCCCCTTTTCCACTACTATCCCACAATGTCCCTGATGTCCCTTATCCCTACCCCACGCCACTGTCCCTGATGTCCCTTATCTCTACCCTACACCACTGTCTTTGATGTCCCTTATCTCAACTACTACCCCACACCACTGTCCCTGATGTCCATTATCTTTACCCCACACCACTGTCCCTGATGTCCCACATCCCTACCCCACACCACTATCCCTGATGTCCCTTATCCCTACCCCACACCACTGTCCCTGATGTCCCTTATCTCTACCCTACACCACTGTCTTTGATGTCCCTTATCTCAACTACTACCCCACACCACTATCCCTGATGTCCATTATCTTTACCCCACACCACTGTCCCTGATGTCCCTTATCTCTACTACCCCACACCACTATCCCTGATGTCCATTATCTTTACCCCACACCACTGTCCCTGATGTCCCTTATCTCTACTACCCCACACCACTGTCCCTGATGTCCCACATCCCTACCCCACACCACTGTCCCTGATGTCCCTTATCCCTACCTTACACCACTGTCCCTGATGTCCCTTATCCCTACCTCACACCACTGTCCCTGATGTCCCTTATCCCTACCCTACACCACTGTCCCTGATGTCCCTTATCCCTACCTCACACCACTGTCCCTGATGTCCCTTATCCCTACCCCACACCACTGTCCCTGATGTCCCTTATCCCTACCTCACACCACTGTCTCTGATGTCCCTTATCTGTACCCCACACCACTGTCTCTGATGTCCCTTATCTGTACCCCACACCACTGTCCCTGATGTCCCTTATCCCTACCCCACACCACTGTCTCTGATGTCCCTTATCTGTACCCCACACCACTGTCCCTGATGTCCCTTATCCCTACCTCACACCACTGTCTCTGATGTCCCTTATCTGTACCCCACACCACTGTCTCTGATGTCCCTTATCTGTACCCCACACCACTGTCCCTGATGTCCCTTATCCCTACCTCACACCACTGTCTCTGATGTCCCTTATCTGTACCCCACACCACTGTCCCTGATGTCCCTTATCCCTACCCCACACCACTGTTCCTGATGTCCCTTGTCTTTACCCCACACCACTGTCCCTGATGTCCCTTATCTCTACCCCACACCACTGGCCCTGATGTTCCTTATCCCTACCCCACGCCACTGTCCCTGATGTCCCTTATCTCTACCCTACACCACTGTCTTTGATGTCCCTTATCTCAACTACTACCCCACACCACTGTCCCTGATGTCCATTATCTTTACCCCACACCACTGTCCCTGATGTCCCACATCCCTACCCCACACCACTATCCCTGATGTCCCTTATCCCTACCCCACACCACTGTCCCTGATGTCCCTTATCTCTACCCTACACCACTGTCTTTGATGTCCCTTATCTCAACTACTACCCCACACCACTATCCCTGATGTCCATTATCTTTACCCCACACCACTGTCCCTGATGTCCCTTATCTCTACTACCCCACACCACTATCCCTGATGTCCATTATCTTTACCCCCACACCACTGTCCCTGATGTCCCTTATCTCTACTACCCCACACCACTGTCCCTGATGTCCCACATCCTTACCCCACACCACTGTCCCTGATGTCCCTTATCCCTACCTCACAAACCCCTGTCCCTGATGTCCCTTATCCCTACCTCACACCACTGTCCCTGATGTCCCTTATCCCTACCCCACAAACCACTGTCCCTGATGTCCCTTATCCCCACCTCACACCACTGTCCCTGATGTCCCTTATCCTACCCCACACCACTGTCCCTGATGTCCCTTATTTCCCTACCTCACACCACTGTCTCTGATGTCCCTTATCTGTACCCCACACCACTGTCTCTGATGTCCCTTATCTGTACCCCACACCACTGTCCCTGATGTCCCTTATCCCTACCCCACACCACTGTCTCTGATGTCCCTTATCTGTACCCCAAAACCACTGTCCCTGATGTCCCTTATCCCTACCTCACACCACTGTCTCTGATGTCCCTTATCTGTACCCCACACCACTGTCTCTGATGTCCCTTATCTGTACCCCACACCACTGTCCCTGATGTCCCTTATCCCTACCTCACACCACTGTCTCTGATGTCCCTTATCTGTACCCCACACCACTGTCCCTGATGTCCCTTATCCCTACCCCACACCACTGTTCCTGATGTCCCTTGTCTTTACCCCACACCACTGTCCCTGATGTCCCTTATCTCTACCCCACACCACTGGCCCTGATGTTCCTTATCCCTACACCACACCACTGTCCCTGATGTCCCTTATCCCTACCCCACACCACTATCCCTGATGTCCCTTATCTCTACTACCCCACACCACTGTCCCTGATGTTCCTTATCTCTACCCCACACCATTGGCCCTGATGTTCCTTATCCCTACACCACACCACTGTCCCTGATGTCCCTTATCCCTACCCCACACCACTATCCCTGATGTCCCTTATCTCTACTACCCCACACCACTGTCCCTGATGTCCCTTATCTCTACCCCACACCACTGTCCCTGATGTTCCTTATCCCTACACCACACCACTGTCCCTGATGTCCCTTATCCCTACCCCACACCACTGGCCCTGATGTTCCTTATCCCTACACCACACCACTGTCCCTGATGTCCCTTATCTCTACCCCACACCACTGGCCCTGATGTTCCTTATCCCTACACCACACCACTGTCCCTGATGTCCCTTATCCCTACCCCACACCACTATCCCTGATGTCCCTTATCTCTACTACCCCACACCACTGGCCCTGATGTTCCTTATCCCTACACCACACCACTGTCCCTGATGTCCCTTATCCCTACCCCACACCACTATCCCTGATGTCCCTTATCTCTACTACCCCACACCACTATCCCTGATGTCCCTTATCTCTACTACCCCACACCACTGTCCCTGATGTCCCTTATCTCTACCCCACACCACTGTCCCTGATGTTCCTTATCTCTAATACCCCACACCACTGTCCCTGATGTCCCTTATCTCTACCCCACACCACTGTCCCTGATGTTCCTTATCCCTACACCACACCACTATCCCTGATGTCCCTTATCCCTACCTCACACCACTGTCCCTGATGTCCCTTATGTCTACCCCACACCACTGTCCCTGATGTCCCTTATCCCTACCCCACACCACTGTCCCTGATGTCCCTTATGTCTACCCCACACCACTGTTCCTGATGTCCCTTGTCTTCATTACTACCCCACACCACTGTTCCTGATGTCCCTTGTCTTCATTACTACCCCACACCACTGTCCCTGATATCCCTTGTCTTCACTACTACCCCACACCACTGTCCCTGACATCCCTTGCCTTCATTACTACCCCACACCACTGTCCCTGATATCCCTTGTCTTCACTACTACCCCACACCACTGTCCCTGACATCCCTTGCCTTCATTACTACCCCACACCACTGTCCCTGATATCCCTTGTCTTAACTACTACCCCACACCACTGTCCCTGATGTCCCTTGTCTTCACTACTATGCCACATCGTTGTTAGGTAAGACACATATGCAACAGTTAGGTATCTTTATTTCGAAACGTTTCGCCTACACAGTAGGCGACTTCAGTCGAGTACAGAAAAGTTGATAGCAGGAGAGACTTGAAGACGATGTAATCAGTCCATCACCCTTGAAGTTTTGAGGTGGTCAGTCCCTCAGTCTGGAGAAGAGCATTGTTCCATAGTCTGAAACATTATTGTTTCAGACTATGGAACAATGCTCTTCTCCAGACTGAGGGACTGACCACCTCAAAACTTCAAGGGTGATGGACCGATTACATCGTCTTCAAGTCTCTCCTGCTTCTATCAACTTTTCTGTACTCGACTGAAGTCGCCTACTGTGTAGGCGAAACGTTTCGAAATAGATACCTAACTGTTGCATATGTTGTGTACGAATGGTATATAATACCGACAAGATGAGATTAAGACACATGTGCAACATCTGGGTATCTTTATTGTAGACGTTTCGCCATCCAGTGGCTTTATCAATACAAATTCTAGGACATAACTTGAAGACAGTAGAACTATGTACAGAAGATGAGGTAATCAGTCCCTCAACCTAGGAGTAGGTGCGAAGAGCACCATAGTCGTGGAGATTCTGAAGCAGAAGAAAGGATCCTGGCGCTTATATAGTAACGTCAGGTGTAGCAGACGAGGGCATATTCACTGGTAGGCGGGATTCCCTAGTGGAAGTAGGTCCTTCCCAAAGAGATGGGTTAGTTGTAGTAGTAGTTGTCGTAGCCGTGAAGGTTATGTACATGTCCTCAGAATTAAGATTCCATGATGTTGCAGTGTCTGACAAGTTGTGTACGAATGGTATATAATACCGACAAGATGAGATTAAGACACATGTGCAACATCTGGGTATCTTTATTTATCTACAATAAAGATACCCAGATGTTGCACATGTGTCTTAATCTCTGTTGCATATGTGTCTTACCTAACAACCTGTCGGTATTTTATACCATTTTAATGTTGATGAACATCAAAAATGGTATACAATACCGACAGGTTGGTAGGTAAGACACATAGGCAACAGTTAGGCAACTTTATTCCGAAACGTTTCGGAATAAAGTTGCCTAACTGTTGCCTATGTGTCTTACCTACCATTTTAATGTTCCCTATGCCACATCACTTCCCATTATTCGCTTTATGTTACACTTCCATATCTCACTCCAGTATTTTCAAGTATTCTCTCTGGTCTTAAGACTGAGATATTTTGAGTAATTTAATGTTTTATTGGTTATATCTGGGCCATAAATGATATCTATATCTGTTGCAATTTAGATATTTTCCCTGCCCTGCAAGGGGCGTCAGTGGTAGAGAGAGAGAGGGGGGGGGGGAGAGAGAGAGGGGGGAGAGAGAGAGGGGGAGAGAGAGAGGGGGAGAGAGAGAGGGGGAGGAGAGAGAGAGAGGGGAGAGAGAGAGAGGGGAGAGAGAGAGGAGAGGGAGAGAGAGAGGGAGAGAGAGAGAGAGAGAGGGAGAGAGAGAGAGAGGAGAGAGAGAGAGAGAGAGAGAGGAGAGAGAGAGAGAGGAGAGAGAGAGAGAGAGAGAGAGAGAGAGAGAGAGAGAGAGAGAGAGAGAGAGAGAGAGAGAGAGAGAGAGAGAGAGAGAGGGAGGGAGGAGCAATAGTGATGTTAACTGTCACCATTATAGAGCCTAATACCTTGGGTAGCTTGGAAGAGAGATTGGATAAGTATATGAGTAGACCTTCTGCAGTGTTCCTCCATTCTTATATTCTTTTGTGGGATAACGATGAAGAAGTTTCTTGGCAAGGGGTTAAGCTATGTTATAGAAGCCATTGTTCAGGTTGAAGTTGCTTAATATAGAGATAAGTGATGATTCCAGGATTCTTCGGTATTGAGTGTTGTCTTCTCTGGCTATAAGTCTTATGTTTCTGTAGTTGATTAAATGGTTGTGTGAATTTCGGTGTTGAACACAGGCATTCCTTGAATCGTCACATCTGCCTGCGTACTGGTGTTCTGAAATACGTGTTTGGAGGTCTCTTGATGTTTCGCCCACGTATAATTTGTTGCAGTCATTACAAGGGATTATGTATACCCTTGCAGAGGATGGAAGCTTGTGCTGTCAATTACTGGTAATGTCCTTGATGGTCGTGGTTGTGGAGGAAGACACTTGGAATGAGGTATTGGAAAAGATGTTGGAAACGTGTTTGGCAATAAAGGATCACATTATACTGCATATGTGTTTATATTTCCAAGACCTGGGAATAATTATGTCAGCGGACCTTTCTTTTAAAGACCATAACAAGGCAAAGATCACGACAGCCAGGAAGATGAAGGGGTGGGTATTGAGAACTTTGAAAATAAGGGAAGTAATGTTAGGTAAGACACATATGCAACAGTTAGGTATCTTTATTTCGAAACTTTCGCCTCACTTTTTGGCCTCATCGAGTACAGAAAAGTTGATAGAACAGAAAACTTGAAGACGATTAAATCAGTCCACCCCCTTTAAGTTTTGAGGTGGTTTGTCCCTCAGTCGGAGAAAGTTTTTCCATACGAAACAATATGGAGTGAAGTGACAGGATGGAGCCCCTTTTATGGAAAATGCTCTTCCCAGAAGGGACTTGTAGACAGCCTGTACTGTCGCACAGACACCCATGTGTCTGCCAGCTTTGTTCATATTTTTCCCCCACTCAAGTGTTGCCCTCTGTAGCCCGGCCTCCGGGGGGCTGCCAGCCTGCCCGGCCCTTGCCCCCCTCACTTCACAGTGGCCTAGCAGGGAAAACACAAGTACTCCCACCTCTCCAGGGTGGCCCCGCCCGGGCCATGGGACAAACACCAAAAACCCGTGTACCCACCAGACTTTAAAATAAATAAAAACCCCCGAAAAGAAGTTTCATTTTCTCCCCGTACCATACCAAACAAACAAACCTTATAAAAGGTGGGGGCGGTGGTCGCGCATGGTTTGCCCAGAAGAGAAGGAAGGAAGAAGTCATCTTCACTTCACATCCCCTACAAGAAGCATCCCTCTCTCAACAAAGTTACCTATTCGTGTTGCACGTTTGACCACCGAACAGTACAAGCAGGGCTAGCCGAAATTTGCCCAAATTCTTCGAGAATTTTGTAAGTGGCGTCCCAGTGACCCCACGCACGTGGGCCCCGCGTTTCTCAGTCATTTTTACGCCTTGTTTTTTTGCTGCGTTGTTTTCAGCCAGCACAGCTGTTCACAAGCCAGAGGTGAGGTTTCGGGTGTTTTCTGGTCCATGTGTTTCCCGGGTTTTTTGGGGGTGGGAGAGAAGGGGAGGAAGGGGCCGTTCCTCACCTTCCCCATGCTCGCCCTATCACGCTAACCTTCCCATACATTACCACGCCCACCCCCTCGCTGTTTTTTTTCGCTGTTTTTCGTGTGAATTCATTGCCAAGCTGTTATCTGATTTGGCCCAGGCCACCGAAGCCGTAATCAGCAGCCACATAGATAAACAACCACGTAGGTCAATGCCCCAAGATCACGACACCACGGGGATCCAACGCCAGTTGGTGTGGGTGATGTCAGTGGATCTAAAAACCCACGTGATTACCGACCCAAGGGTCCCAGCCTCACTTGATCTTCCCCCCAAAACACTTTGACGCACCCACGATGTGCCCGACTTCAGATGTCAATGTCTGCCTGATGTCCCCTCGAGTGCTGCTGACGTCATCTGAACATCATGCCTACATCACATGATGTCACATCGAGTGTTTCTAGTAATTTTTAGTATTGTCGAGAAGTTTGAGAGAAATATATTTTGTGTTTTAAATTTTCCTCACAGTCAGTGTTCTCCATTTTTATGTCTTAGTCAGTTTTATGCACAAAAAGCTTTTTTGCTATTTAAGCCATGTTGTACCTATGTACGGGGGGTGTGTATTTTCCCTGTGCCCAGTGAGGTCTGAGCCAACCTGGTAGCCCACTGTGCTAAGTAAACCCATGTGACCAGTGCGTTTGAAGCTGTTTTTCCCGGGGCCCCCGAGTGACTGACCCCTCTTGTACAGAAAGCTTTTGCTCGTCGCTGTGAGTCTGCAGAATCGTACCACTACTTTCCCCATCGAGATTTTTTCACTTCACCTCCAGCCCTTCAGGTGCAGTTATATGTAAGAAACAAGTTGGGGCGCTTAGACTAACCTTGCTATAACTCCAAGTCGAGAGAATGACACACTTGTCAGCCGTGCACACTTAGTGGCACCTGCACAAAGAAGATGTCACTTTGACTGCTAGCTCGCTCCTGCATCGGTGTATGTTTTTTACGACTCCCAGATGTTCCCCCAGCCGCCCCCCAAACTCCCCCACAACTCGCTCCCAACCCCTCCACGCTCGCCGGCAGTGACGCCCAGCGACAGTACCACGGAAGTGTCCCCCCTGGCGCTTGCCAAAGCCCTCCCAATTGCCGATTTTGTCGACCCCTCATCGAGGGCACCCGCAGTTGTGCCCCAGGTTGAGTGAAAAAATCACGACTCCTACGTGACTGCTTCACCTTCCCGAGGAGACCGTAAACTGTTACGTCACAGCTCAGCCGCAGCATGCTCCTTTTTGCGTACTGTCCAGACGCAGGAAGGGGTGCAGGTGCCCCTCGACCCCCTGCCTTTTACCACATGTTTGCACACCCCACATGTTTTTTTTTTCCACCCCGTAGGAATTTTTTTTCATGTCCATTGTATATAATTTTTTTATTTTTTGTTCTGGCCCCGTTTCCCCGCGAGGGGAGAGACCGGTTTCCCCTTTTTCCCCCAGTATCGTCGCGTCGGGACAACGCCGGGGAGGTGGCCGACCCAGTAGCAGCCTGTACTGTCTGCACAACACCCTGCTGTCTGCCCGCTTAGTTCATATTTGCGCCACTCAATTTTTCCCCCGTAGCCAGGCCTTCGGGGGGCATGCCAGCCTGCCCGGGCCCCTTTCCACGCTCTCACTTCACAGCGGCCTAGCAGGGGAAAACACAAGACTCCCCGTCTTTCTCGTGGGATGGCCGCTCGGGGCCCTGGGCCAAACCACAAGCCTTTTACCCACCACACTTAACAATAAAGTAAGAAGCCCCCAAAGAAAAAGTTTTCATTTTCACCCCCCTACCATACCAAACAAACAAACTCGTTATAGACTGACCACCTCAAAACTTTTAAGGGGATGGATGTTTCATCGTCTTTAACCCCCTTCTGCTTCATCAAATTTTCTGTACTCACAAGAAAACCCACTGTGTAGGCGAAAAATTTCGAAAAAAAGATACCTAATTTTTGCTAGGTCTTTTCCTAACAACCCTTCAGTATTTTTTACCTTTTTTAAAGTTCAAAGGGGAATAATGCCTTGGTGACACTCTTCAAATCGCCAGTGCCCCTCACTTTGAATATTTCTCATGCTGTGGCCCCGTTCAGAGCAGGGGAAAATCAGACTGGAACAAAACAGAGTCTTTATCGCTCACATTGAGCCAGTAAAGCACCCAAACTCTGGGGAAAGCCTGCAAGTCTTGAAAAAAGTATTCTTTTGGGCGGAGGGGAGATACATGATAATTATACTGAAAGTACTCGAGGGCTTGGGCCAAAACTGCACACTGCCATAACTCTGGAGTGAGAGATTTGGAAGTGTAAAATAAACCCAGTGAGGGGCGGGGGTACGGTGGGAACAATAAAGGAACACTGTATCAACATCCGGGGTCCCAGACTATTCAATATCTTAAAAGAACATATCAGAAACACTGCTGGGACAAGTGTGGAAGCCTTTAAGAGGAAACTGGACAAGTATCTTCACCAGGTGCCAGATCAACCCGGGTGTGATGGCTACAGAGCAGCAGGCCTCCAGCAACAACAGCCTGGTTGACCAGGCAAGCACCAGATGAGCCTGGCCCATGGCCGGGCTCAGAGAGTAGAATAACTCTCGAAACTTCAAAGGTTTATCAACGGTATATCAAATTGAACGTCATGTTTTCCTCTTCCCACCGGAAATCTCTGCTTACATCTTCCTGCTATTTTTCCGTATCTTCCGAGGCGAGTGTCGTACTTTGGTGCCCGAGTGGGAATATCAGCACTTAACGAAAACAGCATTGCATTTTCTTTTTCTCAACATGTTGGTACACCTGATATGTATGTATAGTATCTACGTACTGAGGAAATGGTATGGTGATACCGACAAGATGTGGAAAAAGACGTACAGTTCAGGACATTTATTAGAGGAAACGTTTCGCCACGAGTGGCTTCTTCAGTCCTAATACAGAGAAAACTAAGAAAACGTATATATATAGTGGCAGGAGTCATAAGAACATAAGAACGAAGGAACACTGCAGCAGGTCTACTGGCCCATGTGAGGCAGGTCCAAGTCTCCTACCGGCTTAAGCCAATGCACCCAACCTAGTCAGGTCAGGTCACATTGACTTAAGGGAGGAACACAGCAACCGACCTGGTAGCACAAGCTATCAGGTCCAACTCACACCCACTCATGTATTTATCCAACCTATTTTTTAAGCTACACAACGTTCTGGCCTCTATAACTGTACTTGGGAGTTTGTTCCACTCATCCACAACTCTATTACCAAACCAGTACTTTCCTATATCCTTCCTGAATCTGAATTTTTCCAACTTAAAACCATTGCTGCGAGTCCTGTCTAGGCTAGATATTTTCAGCACACTATTTACATCCCCTTTATTTATTCCTGTCTTCCATTTATACACCTCAATCATATCCCCCCTAATTCTACGTCTTTCTAGAGAGTGCAGATTCAGGTGAGGTGACGCGTGGGTAGAGGTGGTAGTAGTAGTAGTAGTGGAACTAAGGAGGTGATGCTAGAGAGGGACCTGCTGGCATCATGTAACACCAGTTCCCAGGATGGGTAATATCCTCTTGCTTAGTAATTTTGAAATACTGTAACTACCGGATTTTTGCTTTACAGTGTTACTGACATTTCAGTTACAGTATTTCAAAATTACTGAGCAAGAGGATATTACCCATCCTGGGAACTGGTGTTACATGATGCCAGCAGGTCCCTCTCTAGCATCACCTCCTTAGTTCCACTACTACTACTACTACTACTACTACCAGCTCTACCCACGCGTCACCTCACCTGACTCCTGCCACTATATATATACATTTTCTTAGTTTTCTCTGTATTAGGACTGAAGAAGCCACTCGTGGCGAAACGTTTCCTCTAATAAATGTCCTGAACTGTACATATTTGTCTTTTTCCATATCTACGTACTACTACAACTTTTGTCATTACTACTACCACTACCACTAGTGTTAGGTAAGACACATATGCAACAGTTAGGTATCTTTATTTCGAAACGTTTCGCCTACACAGTAGGCTTCTTCAGTCGAGTACAGAAAAGTTGATAGAAGCAGAAGATACTTGGGTTTAGAAATGATTAATAATGAGTATGGATATATTGACTTGTGCTCTGATATTAAGAATCTTAATAGTAACTGTCATGGAGTAACTCTGGGTAATGATAATTCCAGAAATTGTGTAAAAACTAAGATGAATAGGAAAAATATGCAGAAGAAAAAACACATGATGGTATTTTATGCTAACAGTCGAAGTGCAAGAAATAAAATTAATGAACTACGTTTGGTAGCATGTGCTGGGAACTTTGATATCATTGCATTAACTGAAACGTGGTATGATTTAAAGAGTCGGGTATGACTGCTGAGTGAAATTATTCAGGGATTTAATTTGTTCAATGTGGATAGATTTTAATGGGAAGGGGGGAGGAGTTGATTGTATGTTCGAGAAATATTAATTGTTGCATAAAAAGAGGTATAAAAATAGATGGAGCAGTAACAGAGTCTGTTTGGGTTTAGAGTTGGGAGGGTCAAGAAAAACTAATTCTAGGTGTATATACCGACCTCCAGGCTTGGATCACGATAGAGGGAGACTTCTTTGGGACGAAATTGTTAGGGCTTCTGGACACAGTAACATAGTCATAGTAGGGGACTTTAACTTTAGTAAAATTTGACTGGAATTCTTTGACAGGTAATCTAGAGTCAGTGCTTTATGGAAACTTTTTCAGGACTGTTTTCTAAAACAGAGCGTAACTGAGCCTCCCAGGGGTAATAATTTGCTAGACCTGTCTTGTCAAATAAGGAAACACTCGTGAATAATCTGGAGATCCTGAAGAGCTTGGCGCAAGTGATCACAAATCATCACTTTTAGCATTAATTGGGAATGCAAGAATAATGATAATACAGTAAAAATCCTGATTTTGTTCTGCGATTATAACGGACTTAGGGAACATTTTGTCTAACCTTGATTGGGGTTATCTAGCTAATGATTTTATTGCGATAATCTTACTTATGAATATGAAGGGATCTGTTTTATGATTGTTTTCTTAATAATGTACACAGTGCCCAGAGTATATACATTCCCCAGAGAGAAATTAGGTTAATAATACGACCCCAAATTTGGGTTAAAAGGGGGCTAAAGCTCTTTGGGGAGAAAGGGGAATTTATAGGGCATAAGAAGGGAAAGGGGTTTAAACCCTTAGCCCAATTGTTCAGCTTAAAAGAGAAGTAAAAAAGGCGTTAAAAAGGCTAAACGTGACTATGAAATTAGAGTTGAAATAATCAAAGACTAATCCAAAGGGGTTTTTAAAATTATGGGAACAAGGTGGGAAAAAAGTAGGACCTCTGAAAAGGGGGAAATGGAAAGCTGACGGTTAATGAACTGGAAAGTTTCCTTTTTTAATGACTATTTTTTGTCAGTTTTTAACGGGAAATTTAAAATGAGTTTCCCATAATTAACAATTATTTATTTCCCTGATGAATTTAAGTTAACTAATTTTAAACTGTCAGGGGACATGGTTATTAAACAGATAGACAACTGAAAAAAAAAATAAGCCCCCCGGGACCCGATGATTTTTTAAGGGTACTTAAGGAATGCAAGTGGGTTTAGTCACCCCTTTGGGAAATAAAGGTAAAAATCCGACAAAATGGAATAAAAACACAAATGCAGTAAAATGTGTCCTTTTTGACTACTTTCGCCCAACAGGGGTTTTTTTTCAATGACTTGAAAAACCCACGTGTGGGCGAAACGTAGTCAATAAAGGATACATTAATGCATTTGTGTTTTTTTTTCCCTTTAGTCAGCCATTAACGAGTTTTATTCAATGCGTCCATCCTTACCAAGTTTTGGGGAAAGGTAATGTGGTTCCTATATTCAAATCAGGGATAAGTCCACTCCTTCAAAACCGCCAAAAAGCCTGACATGTTGTAAATTAGACACATGTGAACAAATGGTAAAATACCGAAGGTTGTTGGGAAGACCTATGCAACAGTTGTCTTACCCAACGACACAAGTGCAAACCCTTTGGGGATCTTTATTGAGGAAACGTTTCGCCCACAGTGGTTCATGTCCTACAAAGGAGAAAACTTGAAAACAGGAGGAAATGAGGTAATCTCCCCCAACCTTGAGTCGATGTGGTCAGTCCTCAATCTTGAATGAATACGGCATAAGTGCTGGGAAGGGGTTATAAACTGTTGGCAGGAGGGTGCAGCGTCATAGGTGTGTAAAATTTGTTCAATGTTGAACAGGTCGTCCAAGAATTTGGCAAGGGGGGACGGGAGTTTTTCTTGGTAGCTTTAGGGAGATGTCGTTTTCATTAAGGACCTGCCTCGTATGGGCCGTGGCCTTTGCGGGGCCCACATTTTTTATGTTTTTAGTTTTATCCCAAGAAGTTGCGGTCTGCAGGTTTGTAGATGAAGGTTCAGAAAAGACTGTGATAAATTGACACATGTGCAACTCTTGGGTACTTTTTTGAGGAAACGTTTCGCCAAAAGGGGGTTTTATCTCCTACAAAGGAGAATCTTGAACAAATGTTACAGTTGTGATGAAGGTTTGAAAAAACCCACATGTTGAAGATTTAGACACTTATGCGCTATGGGGAAACTTTTTTAAAACGTTTGCCACACAGTGGCTTATCAGTCCAATACAAAAGAGGAAGGCGTAAGGGAAGGGAATGAGGTAATCAGTC
>NC_069458.1:14357260-14391950 GCF_026875155.1 Cherax quadricarinatus | reverse complement strand
TGGATAAGCAAAATCTGTTTAATGATACTCAGCAGGGTTCACGAAGGCCAATCTTGTCTAACTAATTTATTAACTTTCTTCATAAAGCTTTTGAAGCTGTTGATCATGACAAAGAATTTGATATTGTTTATTTAGATTTTAGTAAGGTTTTTGATAGAGTACCGCACCAAAGACTGTTAAAGAAAGTGGCAGCTCATGGCATTGGGGAAAAGTGCTGTCATGGACAGAGCCATGGCTCACAGACAGGAAGCAGCGTCCATAAATGAGGTTGGTTTAGAAAGACACGTAAGCAAACACTACGACATATTTATTAGAAAACGTTACGGTCCTGGGACCTTGATCACTTCTAACATACAGAGGTAGAAAGACATTATATATATATATATAGGCGGAGAGTGAGGTGTGAGTGACGCATGGTGACCTGAGGAATGTCATGTTGGGATGAGGACGGGTAGACGATAAAATCATATGACTCCTGTGTTGTTGGGTTGGTGGTGCTTAAGTATCATGTATGCCAATGTTTTTGAAATTTTGTAGTTTCCAGTGTTGCGTTCTAATTTTCGGTGACCGCGATTAGTGATGCTTCTAGGCACCGTCGGCGTCTGAGGTCTGGTTCGGTGAGAATGAGTTGTGCCTCATTCCAGTTCATCAAATGCCCCGTGGAGTTTCTGTGGAGGACACAGGTGTACCTTACATCGTCTCTGTTAGAGGCATTTCGATGCTCATTCAGGCGAACTGCAAGATCTCTGCCTGTCTCGCCTACATATTTCTTGGGACAGAATCCACAGGGGATAGTGTAGACGCCTGCTGTAGAAGTTAGAGGTGTGGGGCTGCGTTTCGTAGTGAGGTCTTTGATAGATGAGGCACAACTCGTTCTCACTGAACCAGACCTCAGATGCCGACGGTGCCTAGAAGCCTCACTAATCGCCGTCACCGACACTATAGAACGCAACACTGGAAACTACAAAATTTCAAAAACATTGGCATACATGATACTTAAGCACCACCAACCCAACAACACAGGAGTCATATGATTTTATCGTCTACCCGTCCTCATCCCAACATGACATTCCTCAGGTCACCGTGCGTCACTCACACCTCACTCTCCGCCTATATATATGTCTTTCTACCTCTGTATGTTAGATTGTTGCTTATGAGATGCACCAGATGAACTGACCAGAAGAGTGCTTGAGCAGCATATGTCGCATCATCGTAGAAACCTTTCGCCCTCGGGAGCCAGAGACGGGTCATTGCAAGATTGAGACCCGTGCCAGGACTACGGTCTTGGCGAACATTATACATACAGATCTGTATGTTAGAAGTGATCAAGGTCCCAGGACTGAAACGTTTTCTAATAAATACGTCATAGTGTTTGCTTACGTGTCTTTCTAAACAAACTTGTCGGTGTTAAATTAGACATGTGCAACTCTTGGGTATCTTTATTAAGAACATAAGAACATAAGAACGAAGGAACACTGCAGAAGGCCTACTGGCCCATGCGAGGCAGGTCCAAGTCTCCTACCGGCTTAAGCCAATGCACCCAACCTAGTCAGGTCAGGTCACATTGACTTAAGGGAGGAACACGGCAACCGACCTGGTAGCACAAGCTATCAGGTCTAACTCACACCCACCCACATCCACTCATGTATTTATCCAACCTATTTTTAAAGCTACACAACGTTCTGGCCTCTATAACGGTACTTGGGAGTTTGTTCCACTCATCCACAACTCTATTACCAAACCAGTACTTTCCTATATCCTTCCTGAATCTGAATTTTTCCAACTTAAAACCATTGCTGCGAGTCCTGTCTAGGCTAGATATTTTCAGCACACTATTTACATCCCCTTTATTTATTCCTGTCTTCCATTTATACACCTCAATCATATCCCCCCTAATTCTACGTCTTTCTAGAGAGTGCAGATTCAGGGCCCTTAGTCTATCCTAATAGGGAAGGTTTCTGATACATGGGATCAACTTTGTCATCCTCCTTTGTACATTTTCCAGAGAATTTATATCCATTCTGTAATAAGGTGACCAAAACTGTGCAGCATAATCTAAATGAGCCTAACCAAGGATGTATAGAGTTGAAGAACAACCTGAGGACTCCTATTATTTATGCTTCTTGATATGAAGCCAAGGATTCTATTAGCTTTATTGCGAACACTTATGCACTGTTGTCTTGGTTTCAGATTACTGCTAACCAGAACTCCTAAATCTTTTTCGCAATCCGTAATAATAAGATCTACATTATTTAGTTTATATGTGGCATGATTATTGTCCTGTCCAACATTTAGAACTTTGCATTTGTCTATATTAAACTGCATCTGCCACTTCTCCGACCACTGCATCAGTCTATTCAAATCTTCCTGGAGTGCTCGAATGTCCTCGTCAGAATGAATTCGACGGCCTATTTTGGTGTCATCGGCAAACTTGCCGAGTCGCTCTTTATGCCCTCATCTATGTCGTTTATGTAGATTGTGAACAGCAGGGGGCCCAACACTGACCCCTGTGGAACACCGCTCGTGACACTTCCCCACTCTGATTTCTCCCCATTTATGCAAACTCTCTGCTGCCTATTTGTCAACCATGCCTCTATCCAGGAAAAAATTTCTCCTCCTATTCCATGTGCTTTAATTTTTCCTCAATAGTCTCTGATGTGGGACCCTGTCAAAAGCCTTACTGAAGTCCATATACACAATATCATATTCATTACCATGATCTACCTCCTCAAATACCTTAGTGAAAAAAGTTAATAAATTCGTAAGGCAGGAACGCCCCTTTGTAAAACCATGCTGAGATTCGTTGATTAATTTATGCTTTTCAAGGTGGCTACGAACTGCCTCGGCAATTATTGATTCCATAAATTTTCCCACTATGGAGGTTAGGCTTATTGGTCTTATTGAGGAAACGTTTCACCACACAGTGGCTTCATCAGTCCATACATAGGAGAAACTTGAAGAACAGGAGGAGAATGAGGTAATCAGTCCCTCAACCTTGAGTCGAAGTGCTCAGTCCATCAATCTTGAATAGAATACGGCATATGAGCGGAGAAGCAGCTTATAAACCGCATGGCAGGAGAGGTGCAGCAGTCGTAGGTGGTGTCACATTTGTCCAAAGTGGAAGTAGGTGTTGCCCAAGGGTTAGGCAAGCGAAGAATTCCCAAATATTAAGATCCCAAGAAGTTGCAGTGTTTGACAGGATTGTAGATGAATGGTTCAAAGAACCGACATGTTGTTAAATTAGATGAACCATTCATCTACAATCCTGTCAGACACTGCAACTTCTTGGGATCTTAATACTTGGGAATTCTTCGCTTGCCTAACCCTTGGGCAAAGGATTATGTATACCCCTGCAGAGGATGGAAGCTTGTCCTGTCTACTACTGGTGATGTCCTTGATGGTCGTAGTTGTGGAGGTAGATACTTGGAATGATGTATTGGAAAAGATGTTGGAAACATGTTTGGCAATGGAGTTGGTGGGGAGGACTATGTATCTCTTCTCCGCAGTGACTTCTCTGGGTGTGTTGAAGATGTTTAATGCCTGTCGTCTGCAGTCTCTGATGAAGTGACGAGGATAGTGGAGTTTTGAAAATACTTGTTCAATTATAGTGCATTCTTCCTCAAGGAACTCGTTGCTGCAGATTCTGAGTGCGCACAGGAAGAAGCCTATAATTACACCACGTTTAGTTTTGGTGTCGTGGTGAGAGTAGAAGTGGATAAGATTGTACAGCCTACCAAAAACTCACAAGCCTGGTATCTCATTGAGGCCCATATCTTCGGGAATAGGCAGTGCTCCCCACCAACTCACAGGAATTCTCACAAAACACCTCTCCAACTCTTGGGCACTATCAGTCCAGCACATCTCAAACGCTTGGGTGATCTTCTCAATCGCATTCGCAACATCAACATCAGGAACAAGAAACTTTCCAGCCTTGACGTAACTTCCCTATTCACCAAAGTGCCTACTACACAAGCCATCGATCTCCTGCGCAGAAAAATTGACGATTCACTTGATCTTCCTATTCCAGCCAGCGATTGCATCGACCTCTTTGAACTATGTGTCGGCTTTACATGTTTCTCTTTCGAAAATCACCTCTTTCAACAGACTTTTGGTCTACCCATGGGCTCGCCACTCAGTGCCGTCCTGGTGAACTTATACATGGAACATCTGGAAGCCGAGCGTTTCTCCACCATTATTCCTTCGACTGTCACCTGGCTCTGTTATGTTGACGACATTCTCCTCATAACTCCCAGGCACTTCAACGTTCAAGCTCTCCAAGACAAGCTCAACCAGGTCGAGCCCTCAATCCACTCCACACTTGAAGAAGAAGTCGACAACACTCTTCCTTTCCTTGATGTTCTCTGCAAAACTGACCATGAACTTCGTTTTAAAGTCTATCGAAAACCAACCAACCAAAACGATCTTCTCCACTTCTACTCTCACCACGACACCAAAACTAAACGTGGTGTAATTATAAGCTTCCTGAGCGCACTCAGAGCTGCAGCAATGAGTTCCTTGAGGAAAATGCACTATAATTGAGCAAGTATTTTCAAAACTCCACTATCCTCGTCACTTCATCAGAGACTGCAGACAAAGGGCATTAAACATCTCATCCTCCTGTTTTTCAAGTTTCCCTACGTAGGACTGTTTAAGCCATGTGTGGCGAAAAAGTTTCCTCAAAAAAAGATTCCCAAGAGTTGCCATGTGGCCCAAATTTTTCAACTGTGGGGTTTCTGAACCATTCACTACCCAAAACCCGTAGACACTGAAATTCTTGGTATCTTAAACTTAGGGAATTTTTTTCGCTTGCCTAATTCTTGGGGGGACCTACTTCCACATTGAACAAATGTTACAAACCAAACCTTTTGACTGCGCACCTCTCCCGCCATACGGTTTTTAAGCCGCTTCTTTCCCCTTTATTTCCCTATTCTATTCAAGATTGATGGACTGAAACATCGACTCAAGGGGTTTAGGGACTGATTACCTCATTCTCCTTGGTTTTTCAAGGTTTTTTCCCATGTAAGGGGCCGATGAAGCCCCCTGTGGGGCAAACGTTTCCTCAAAAAGAGATACCCAAGAGTTGCACATGGTGTCTAATTTTCAACAGCGGCTTCTGAACAATTTATCTATAAACATCTTCAAAAACACCCCGAGAAGACAAATGCCCGAAAAAGAATACATAGTCCTCCCCACCAACTCCATTTTCCAAAAAATGTTTTTCCCAAATCTTTTTAAAACCCTCATTCCCAAAAAAACTACCCCCACAACTAGACCATTTAAGGACATCACCCGTAGTAACAAAGGGCAAGCTTTTCCCTCCTCCCGCAGGGGTAAATAACCCCTTGTAATGCTGCAACAAATTTATGTGGCAAAACATCAAGAGCCCTCCAAACAGTATTTCAGAAACCAATACGCAAGCAATTGACGATACAAGGAAGCCTGTGTACAACATCGCTTTCCACAACCTTTTAAATTTAAAACACAGAAACTAAGACTTATAGCCACGAAGAAAACACTCAATACCGAAGAACCCTGTCATCGCTTTCTCTAAAACCCCAAAAATTTTCAACCAGAACATGGCTTCTATAACTTGCTAAACCCATCGCAAAAACTTCTTCATCCTATCCCCACATAGAACAAGAACACACAGAAGGTTACTCACAATTTTCCCAAATCCCCCTGCCAAGCTCCCCAAAGGGATTTTTAAACCCCCCCGGTAGTTCTCAGATGGCATTCTCCCCCTGACCTCAACTTCTGAACCGTAAAAATACTCCCATCCCTTTTCCACCCAGGTAGATCTTTTTGTGACTTGAAAAACCCCCACTGGGGGGGCAAAACTTTGGAAATAAAGGTCACTTTAAAACTGAAAAAATGGATTTTCATTTAAAAAAAAAAGGAGAGGAAGTTTTTAATGGGGGTTTAGAGGTTTTGGGAAAGAGGGAAAGGAATATTTTGAGGAATTTTAAATGTTGATGAAGATGGGGAAGCTGTGATTTCGGTTAGGGCAAGGAGGAAAAAATCTTTAGGAGTGAGGAAGGGCCAGTTGTGAGTGTGGGGGAAGTTCGTGAGGCGTAGGGAAAAAAGAAAGGGGGTAAGGCAGCCGGGGTTGAGGGGGAAAAATAGAAAAGTTAAAAGCAGGTGGGGTATAGTTTTTGGGGTGGTTGGTGCAATTTTTAATAAATGTATGGAAGAGGGTAAGGTACCTAGGGATTGGCAGAGAGCATGCATATTTCCTTTGTTATAAAGGCAAAGGGGGAAAAAAGAGAGTGCAAAATTATAGGGGGAAAAGTCTTTTGAGTGTACCTGGTAAAGTGTATGGTAGGTTATAATTAAAAAGAATTAAGAGTAAGACGGGAATAGGATAGCAGATGAACAAGGAGGCTTTAGGAAAGGTAGGGGGTGTGTGGGACCAGGTGTTTACAGTGAAACATTAAGTGAACAGTATTTAGATAAGGCTAAAGAGGTCTTTGTGGCATTTATGGTTTTGGGAAAAAAGGCGTATGACAGGGTGGATAGGGGGGCAATGTGGCAGATGTTGCAATGTTATGGTGTAGGAGGTAGGTTACTGAAAGCAGTGAAGAGTTTTTACGAGGATAGTGAGGCTCAGTTAGAGTATGTAGGAAAGAGGGAAATTTTTTCCCAGTAAAAGTAGGCCTTAGACAAGGATGTGTGATGTCACCGTGGTTGTTTAATATATTTATAGATGGGGTTGTAAGAGAAGTAAATGCGAGGGTCTTGGCAAGAGGCGTGGATTTAAAAAAGATAAAGAATCACACACAAAGTGGGAGTTGTCACAGCTGCTCTTTGCTGATGACACTGTGCTCTTGGGAGATTCTGAAGAGAAGTTGCAGAGATTGGTGGATAAAATTTGGTAGGGTGTGCAAAAGAAAAATTTAAAGGTGAATACAGGAAAGAGTAAGGTTATGAGGATAACAAAAAAGATTAGGTGATGAAAGATTGAATATCAGATTGGAGGGAGAGAGTATGGAGGAGGTGAACGTATTCAGATATTTGGGAGTGGACGTGTCAGCGGATGGGTCTATGAAAGATGAGGTGAATCATAGAATTGATGAGGGAAAAAGAGTGAGTGGTGCACTTGGAGTTGTGGAGAAAAAGAACTTTGTCCTTGGAGGCAAAGAGGGGAATGTATGAGAGTATAGTTTTACCAACGCTCTTATATGGGTGTGAAGCGTGGGTGATGGAATGTTGCAGCGAGGAGAAGGCTGGAGGCAGTGGAGATGTCATGTCTGAGGGCAATGTGTGGTGTGAATATAATGCAGAGAATTTGTAGTTTGGAAGTTAGGAGGAGGTGCGGGATTACCAAAACTGTTGTCCAGAGGGCTGAGGAAGGGTTGATGAGGTTGGTTCGGAAAATGTAGAGAGAATGGAGCGAAACAGAATGACTTCAAAAGTGTATCAGTCTGTAGTGGAAGGAAGGCGGGGTAGGGGTCGGCCTAGGAAGGGTTGGAGGGAGGGGGTAAAGGAGGTTTTGTTGTGCGAGGGGCTTGGACTTCCAGCAGGCATGCGTGAGCGTGTTTGATAGGAGTGAATGGAGACAAATGGTTTTTATATTGACGTGCTGTTGGAGTGTGAGCAAAGTAACATTTATGAAGGGATTCAGGGAAACCGGAGGCCGGACTTGAGTCCTGGAGATGGGAAGTACAGTGCCTGACTCTGAAGGAGGGGTGTTAATGTTGCAGTTTAAAAACTGTAGTGTTAAGCACCCCTTCTGGGAAGACAGTGATGGAGGAATGATGGGAAAGTTTTTTTTTCGGGCCCCCGCCTTGGGGGGAATCGGCGGTGTGAAATAAAAAAATAATTAAACTGCATATGTGTTTGTTTCCAAACAACAATGGGCCATGATAATAAATGGCTATAAAATACCGACCACAATGGAAAACAAACACATGCAGTTTAAGTGTAATCCTTTATGACCAACGTTGCGCCCACTCTTTGGGCTTTTCAAATCACACTGATGTGTGTGTGGACTTGGAAAAAAGCCACTGTTGTGGCTGAACGTTGTTAATAAAGAATCACCATTAACTGTATGTGGGTTTATGTTTCCAACAATGGGCCTAAAAATCTGCATCCCTGCGGAACGCCACGTGTTACAGATCCAACTCAGATTGAACCCCATTTATGCACACTCTCTGCTTCCTATTAGTGAGCCATGACTCCCTGATCCATGGGACAGCATTTTTTCCAAATGCCATGGGCAGCCACTTTCTTCAACAGTCTCTTTGATGTGGTACTCTATCAAAAGCCTTATAAAAATCTAAATCAAACAATATCGAATTCTTTATCCTGATCAACGGCCTCAAAAACTTTGCTGAAGAAGGTTAATAAATTAGTTAGGCAGGAGCGGCCCCTGGTGAAACCATGTTGATTATCAATATCAAAATTATGCTATCGAGATGGCTTCTTATATTATCGGCTTAATTGGCTCTAGTTTTTTTTTTTTTTTTTTAAATTTTTTTACCTACAATTGAGGTTAGGCTTATCGGGCGGTAATTTGACGGTAACGACTTGTCCCCTGCTTTAAATATAGGAATTACATTAGAAAATTACTTTAGAAAACCAGTACTTACCTATGTCCTTTCTAAATCTAAATTTATCCAACTTAAATCCATTATTTTGTTCTTACCTGGTTCGACTCCTCAGTACTTATTAACAATCTCTTTGTTTATGCCCGTCATAATTATACTCTCAATGGCTATCTCCCCTCATCCAACGTCTCTTCAGAGAGTGGAGATTTAAGGCTTTAAGTCTATCTTCATACGGGAGATTCCTTACACAGTAAATCATTTTAGTCATTCTTCTCTGTATGTTTTCTAATGAGTCTATATCCATCCTGTAGTAAGGGGACCAAAACTGAGCAGTATAATCTTAATGAAGCCTCACTAGTGATGTATAGAGCTGCAAAATAACTTATTGACTTCTGTTACTCATACTTCTTGAGATAAATCCAAATAATCTGTTAGCCTTGTTGCACACACTAAGGCACTGCAATCTTGGTTTCAGATTTCTGCTCACCATGACTCCCAAGTCTTTTTCACATTCTGTATGATCAACCTCTGCTTCACCTAGATTATAGCTTCGAGGGTTATTTTCATTTCCAAGGACTAGTACCTTACACTTATCCACGTTGAACTTCATCTGCCATTTTGTAGACCAGGACATTAATTTGTCCAAATCCTCCTGGAGTTCATTGCTATCCTCCTCAGAATGAATCATACGGCCTATCTTTGTATCATCAGCAAATTTACTCATGTCACTCGTAATCCCTTCATCAAGGTCATTAATGTAAATTATGAACAAGAGAGGGCCTAAAACTGATCCTTGTGGAACGCCACTAGTGACTAATCCCCATTCAGATTTCACCCCATTAATGGTAACTCTCTGCTTTCTATTGGTAAGCCATGCCTCTATCCATGCTAGAACTTTACCACCTATACCACGAGCTGCCACTTTTCCTAAGTCTCTCTTCTGAGGTACTCTATCGAAGGCTTTACTAAAATCCAAATAAACAATATCATATTCTTTATCACTGTCAACTGCCTCAAATGTTCTATTGCTGAGATTCATTTATCAAGTTGTGCTCTTCAAGGTGACTTCTAATAATGTCAGCTATAATTGATTCTAATAACTTGCCCACTATATATGTCAGGCTTATTGGACGGTAATTTGAAGGAGTGGACTTATCCCCTGATTTGAATATAGGAACCACATTAGCCATCTTCCACAACTCTGGCACAACACCGGTAAGGATGGACGCATTAAACACACTCGTTAATGGCTTGCATTCCTTAAGTACCCTGGAAAACAACTCATCGGGTCCCGGGGACTTATTTTGCTTCAGTTTGTCTATCTGTTTAACAACCATGTCCCTCGTGACAGTAATATTAGTTAATTTAAATTCATCATGAACTAAATAATTGTTAATTACTGGAATCTCATTTACATCTTCCTGTGTAAAAACTAACAAAAGATAGTCATTAAATAAGGAACACATTTCCAGTTCGTTATCTGTCAGCTGTCCATTCCCAATTTTCAGAGGTCTTACTTTTTCCTTCACCATCGTCCTGTACTTAACTCTGTGAAGAAGTGTCTTGTGTGCTCTCCGTGGACTGAACCAAGATGCCCTCCACCACCCTGATTGTTTATCCCCACCACTACCCTGCGTTTGTCCCCACCATCCCATCTCTCCCCACCACTATCCTGGGTGTTTGTCCTCATCATCCCGTCTCTCCCCACCACTACCCTGGGTGTTTCTCCCCGCTACCACAACCACCACCCTGGGTGTTTCTCCCCACCACCACCCTGGGTGTTTATCCCCGCTACCACAACCACCACCCTGGGTGTTTCTCCCCACCACCACCCTGGGTGTTTATCCCCACCATCCCGTCTCTCCCCACCACCACAACCACCACCACCCTGGGTGTTTGTCCCCACCATCCCGTCTCTTCCCACCACCACAACCCTAGGTGTTTATTAACACCTTCCCATCTCTCCCCACCACCACCACCCTGGGTCTCTCTCCCCACCACCCCCACCATGGGTGTTTATCCCTGCCATCCAACCCCTCCCCACCCCCCACCACCCTGGGCATTTATCCCACACCATCCCATCTCTCACCAACGCCACCACCCTGGATGTTTATCCCCACCATCCCGTCTACCCACCACCACCCTGGGTGTTTATCCCCACCGTCCAATCTCTCCCCACCACCACCCAGGGTGTTTCTCCCCACCATCCAATCTCTCCCCATCACCAACACCCTGGGTCTTTATTCCCACCATCCCATTTCTCCCCACCACCACCCTGGGTGTTTCTCCCCACCACCCCCACCATGGGTGTTTATCCCTGCCATCCAACCTCTCCCCACCACCACCACCCTGGGCATTTATCCCACACCATCCCATCTCTCCCCACCACCACCACCCTGGGTCTCTCTCCCCACCACCCCCACCATGGGTGCTTATCCCTGCCATCCAACCTCTCCCCACCACCACCACCCTGGGCATTTATCCCACACCATCCCATCTCTCACCAACGCCACCACCCTGGATGTTTATCCCCACCATCCCGTCTACCCACCACCACCCTGGGTGTTTATCCCCACCGTCCAATCTCTCCCCACCACCACCCAGGGTGTTTCTCCCCACCATCCAATCTCTCCCCATCACCAACACCCTGGGTCTTTATCCCCACCATCCCATCTCTCCCCACCACCACCCTGGGTGTTTCTCCCCACCATCCTGTCTCTCCCCACCACCATCCAGGGTGTTTCTCCCCACCATCCCGTCTCTCCCTACCACCACCCTGGGTGTTTCTCCCTACCACCACCCTGGGTGTTTCTCCCTACCACCACCCTGGGTGTTTCTCCCCACCATCCTCTCTCTCCCCACGACCACCCTGGGTGTTTCTTTTTACCATCCTATCTCTCCCCACCACCACCCTGGGTGTTTCTCCCCACCATCCCGTCTCTCCCCACCACCATCCAGGGTGTTTCTCCCCACCATCCCGTCTCTCCCTACCACCACCCTGGGTGTTTCTCCCCACGACCATCCTGGGTGTTTCTCTTTACCATCCCGTCTCTCCCTACCACCACCCTGGGTTTGTCCCCCCTCCTATCTCTCCCCAGCACCACCCTGGGTGTTTCTCCCCACCTTCGTGTCTCTCCCCACCACCACCCTAGGTATTTCTACCCACCATCCCGTCTCTCCTCACCACCATCCTAGGTGTTCCTCCCCACCACCACCCTGGGTTTGTCCCCACCATCCCGTCTCTCCCCACCACCACAACCCTGGGTGTCTGTCCCCACCATCCCATTTCTCCCCACCGCCAACCTGGGTGTTTCTCCCCACCATCCCGTCTCTCCCCACCACCACCACTACCCCTGGGTGTTTATCCCCGCCGCCACCACCACCACCCTGAGTGTCTGTTCCCACCATCCCATCTCTCCCCACCACCATCCTGGGAGTTTGTCCTCACCATCCCGTCTCTCCCCACCACCACCATGGGTGGTTCTCCCCACCACCCCGTCTCTCCCCCTACCACCCTGGGTGTTTCTCCCCACCATCTTGTCTCTCCCCACCACCACCACCCTGGGTGTTTCTCCACACCATCCCGCCTCTCCCCACCATCATCCTGGGTGTTTGTTCCCACCATCCCGTCTCCACCACCCTGGGTGTTTCTCCCCGTCATCCCATCTCTCCCCACCACCACCGTGGGTGGTTCTCCCCAAGAGCCCGTCTGTCTCCACCACCACCCTGGGTGGTTCTCCCCACCACCACTACCCTAGGTGTCTGTTCCCACCATCCCATCTCTCCCCACGACCATCCTGGGAGTTTGTCCTCACCATCCCGTCTCTCCCCACCACCACCCTGGGTGGTTCTCCCCACCATCCCGTCTCTCCCCACCACCTCTCTGGGTGTTTCTCCCCACCATCCCGTCTCTTCCCACCACCATCCTGGGTGTTTGTTCCCACCATCCCGTCTCTCTCCACCACCACCCTGGGTGTTTCTCCCCATCATCCTGTCTCTCCCCACCACCACCCTGGGTGGTTCTCCCCACCATCCCGTCTCTCCCCACCACCACAACCCTAGGTGTCTGTTCCCACCATCCCATCTCTCCCCACGACCATCCTGGGAGTTTGTCCTCACCATCCCGTCTCTCCCCACCACCACCCTGGGTGGTTCTCCACACCATCCCGTCTCTCCCCACCACCACCACCCTGGGTGCTTCTCCTCACCATCCCGCCTCTCCCCACCACCATCCTTGGTGTTTGTTCCCACCATCCCGTCTCCACCACCAGCCTGGGTGTTTCTCCCCGCCATCCCGTCTCTCCGCAACACCACCATGGATGTCTGTTCCCACCATGCCATCTCTTCCCACCACCACCCTGGGTGTTTATCCCCACCATCATGTTCCTTCCCACCACCACCCTAAGTGTTTATCCCCACCATCCAGTCTCTCCCCACCACCACCCTGGGTGTCTGATCCCACCATCCCATCTCTCCCCACCACCACCCTGGGTGTTTCTCTCTGCCATCCCATCTCTCCCCACCGCCACCCTGGGTGTTTATCCCCGCTACCACCACCACCCTAGGTGTTTCTCCCCACCATCCTGTCTCTTCCTACCACCACCCTGGGTCTTTATCCTCACCTCCACTCTCTCTCCACCTCTTCCCTGAGTGTCTGTCCCCACCATCACCCATGGTTTGTCCCCACCATCACGTCTCTCCCTACCGCCACCCTCGGTGTTTATCCCAGCTACCACCACCACCTTGTTTGTTTCTTCCCACCATCCTGTCTCTCCCCACCACCACCCTGGATGTCTGTTCCCTCCATCCCATCTCTCCCCACCATCATCCTGGGTGTTTGTCCCCACCATCCCGTCTCTCCCACCACCACCCTGGGTGTTCCTTCCCACCATCCCATCTTTTACAATATAAATCAGTATATACGAGTCCCACCAGATTCACAGAGAATGGGCAGACAAAAGAAAACGGGCGCTCGCCCAGCGTTCACCCAAAGAAAACGGGAGCTGGGTGACTCGCCCAACAAGAAAACGGGGGACGGCACCCATCATCCACTGCTCTCAAGCTCGAGAAACGCTGACCACATCAAGAAGCCAGATGACCGTTAGTTTGTCTGAGTGTATGTACACATAGTGTTTATAATGTTTATAGACAGAAATTAACAGACGAGATTGTGTTTAAGTTTCATATAGATATAACTGTTATATTAAATTATATATAAAATATAAGCTTTCATATATAAATTAAGTGACATTTATATATGTGTAAGAAATATACACGTGATTTACAGTTATACAGTGACATTTATAGTGTATAGTGAATAAAGTGTATAACGTCGTTATTTACGTTAATCAACACTGTCAGGCTGACACAGCAAACTCAAGCCATAAACACAAGCCATATGTACTCTGTACCCTTCATGGTCATTGACCCTGAGGTTAAGCTTAGTAGGCCAGTAGTGTCTGACTCGATTATTGCTGACTTAAGCATAACAAAAACTCAGTTGTTCCCACCATCTGTACTGCTATAGCAGTAGTGTTTTTTAAACACTCTAAGTGTGGTGCTAGAATTTTCAGTATACCATTAAAGTGGCTTGTTTGAAAACTCAGTTTCAGTCTTTACAGACTAAGATTACACAATTAGAAAATCTAATTTCAGTCTGTATAGGATTAACTCAAGATACAAACAGATTTTTTATAATCTTGAGGTCGAATTTGAATTACTTACACAACGTCTGGAAATAATTAATTCAGACTATGCAAATTATGAAAAGGAGTTTCTTGAATCAGATCCAACTGAGGATGAGATTAAAAATGTTTTGGATACTTTTAGTAATCAACAATTAAGGTGGACAGGAGTACAGACAATCTGCCGCAAAACTCTGTCACAGAGACCTACTGTAACTAGTAGTCAAACACCTGTTACATCAACACATGGAACAACAAGTGTCCCATTACCAAGTCTGCCTACCTTGTCATTACCTATTTTCCAAGGTCATAATTATGAAGAATTCATTAGTGGTTTTCAATCCGTAGTACATTCACGAACTGACATAAATGAGACTGCTAAGTTCAATTATCTTAAATGTCTTGTGAAGGGAGAACCCTATGAACTGATTAAGTCATTTTCGGTGGTTAAAGGCAATTATCAAATAGCCTTACGTGTCTTAGCAGACAATTACTTTGATGCTGACAAGGCTAGAGTTAAACATGCAGTCTTAATATCAAGCTTGAAGCCACCCAAACATTGTTTTTCAGACTTACAGGCATTTAGAATCACATTAGACAGTCTCAGATCTCTGGGTGCTAAATATGACCTAAGACAATGTGACTGGTTTATCAGTGGTATTGTAGGATAAGTTGTCACCAAAAACTATTGAACGATTAAATATTATGTTCAATAAACGCTATTTCACTTGTGAAGAAATTAGCAATGGTTTACAAACAATAGTTTCATGCATGCAAGCAATGAGACAAGATGAAAAATCCACAAATCCTGTGGATAATAAACCTTCAACTCAGTATAAAAAGAGTATACCTACTCCCACTAAACCACATAATGGGAAATCCCATATAGGCATTTATCAAGCTGTGAATACAACAGACAGTTGAAGATTGAGACACTTATGCAGCATATGGGAATCTTTATTCAGGAAACGTTTCGCCACACAGTGGCTTCATCAGTCCAATACAAAGACAAAGGCGTAAGGAGAGGAGGAGTATGAGGTAATCAGTCCCTCAGCCTGGAGTCGATGTGTTCAGTCCATCAATCTTGTAGAATATACAGCATAGGGCCGTAGACGTGGCTTATATACTGTAGTGAGGTGAGGTGAAGCAGGCGGAGGCGGGGTCATAGTGGTACCATCCACTAGTCGAAGTAGGTCTTTGTCCAAAGGTTGAACAAGTGTTGAAGAATTCTTTGTAACAAGATCCCATGATGCTGCAGTGTCTGACAGTTGTGATGAATGGTTTGAAAAACCATGAACACATCGACTCCAGGCTGAGGGACTGATTACCTCATACTCCTCCTCTCCTTACGCCTTTGTCTTTGTATTGGACTGATGAAGCCACTGTGTGGCGAAACGTTTCCTGAATAAAGATTCCCATATGCTGCATAAGTGTCGCAATCTTCAACTTGTCGGTTTTTCAAACCATTCATCACAACAGACAGTAAACAGACTGTCACACATAAACGTACTCCAAAATGTGTACTTTGTGATGGGACACATTGGGCACAGTATTGTAGTCAATACACATCAATGGAGGCACGTAAACAACGTACTCATCAGCTGAAAAGGTGCATCAAGTGTTTAGGTGAACACAAGGGAGGAAAATGCTCACTGAAGAAGTGTTTTAAATGCAAGGATATGTATCATACAGCATTATACCCAAATACTTTTGCTGAACAGCAGAAAACTTCCACAGAATCAGGAAGTCAACAAGCAACAGCATTAAATGTGAGAGATAAGTTTAAAGCAACTGCTCTCCCGATAGCTCGAGTTGAGTTATCTAATAAATTACACAAAACCAATGTGCTAACACTATTTGATAAAGGCTCACAAAGGTCCTTCATAAGAAGAACAGTGTTGCAGAAACTGAATAAACAACCCCATGCTAAAGTACAGTTAGATATAGCTGTTTTTTCCACAATTCTGGTAAATTGACATATGACCTAGCCAGAATCACTGTTGGTCTAGGAAACACAAAAGAGACAGTAGAAGCTGTGGTAGTAGATGATTTGCCTAAGACTGTGCAGATCCAGGGATTAAAAGAAACAGTTGCAGCACTGAAAGCAGCTAAGGTCAAGTTATCCTGTCCTGACATACAGACGGACACTATTAGTCCAATTGATTTAATCATTGGAAGTGATTATTATCACTGTTTTGTGCAAAATATAGTAAGTAAACATGATGTTCACTTGCTGAAAACAGCAGGAGGCCACATGATATGTGGTCCCATTACCTCTCAAAGTGGAAAAGAAGCTGATAATGATTCAGTGGAAAATGTACTAGTTACGAGAATAACCGCTGATCATGTACCACAGCAAAAGTTATCATTACTGGAAGAAATGAATGAACCAGTTGATAAGTTGTGGGATTTAGATGCGATAGGTATTGATGTAAATAAACCAAGCCCACGAGAGTCTCAGACTTATAGCCAATATTTGGACACTGTCAAATATAAAGATGGACAGTATTGGGTTAGGTTACCATGGAAATTAAATCCACCACATCTGCCTAGCAATTATCGCATGGCTTTCGGACAAATGAAAGCACAAATACATGAGCTCCGGAAGAATCCAGAGCTACTGACTGTCTATGATAATATCATACAAGAACAGCTGGACAATAAATTCATTGAGGAAGTAGTTGAAGATAAGTTGAAGACAGAAGCTCATTATCTCTCGCACCACGGAGTCAGAAAAGATTCTGAAACCACTCCACCGCGTGTTGTATATAATTGCAGCGCACGTGCAAATAAAGATGTAGCAAGTCTTAATGATTGTCTGATGACCGGACCCTCACTAACTGAGAAGCTTGGAGACGTGCTTATGAAATTTCGCACAAACCCATATGCCTACACGGCTGATATTTCCAAAGCTTTCTTAAGAGTAGAACTACAAGAAATAGACATTATACTCGATTCTTGTGGCCTGAAAATCCACATGATCCTCAAAGTCCTGTGAAAACTTATCGTTTCAAATCAGTATTATTTGGTGCAACATCCTCTCCATTATTACTAGAAGCTACTCTAAATACACATTTGAAGAAATCAGAAAGTCCCTTCAAAGAAATCTTAAAGAAAAGTTTCTATGTGGGCAATCTTCAAGGTACTGTGAATAAAGAGGAGGATTTGAAATCTTTATACAGAGAAGCTAACAAGGAGACGAAAGAAGCAAATATGCCTCTAAGGAATTAAGGGATCTTATCAAAGAAGATTTCCCTGAAGCTGAAATTCCTGATTGCAACAATATGCTGGGACTTAACTGGAACACACAGGAAGATACTTTGAGTCTCAAAAGGATAAACAATAAATCATGCAGTACACTCACCAAATGTAGTTTACTGTCAGAAGTATCACAATGTTTTGATCCTCTAGGACTCGTCTCACCGATTACCATAAAAGGTAAAATGCTTATGCAAGATGCATGGAAGCTCAAAATTGAATGGGATGAGAACTTGCCTCTAGAAATGAGTCAAACATGGGATGAAATATCCAAGGAGTTTAAACAACTTCATCAAATTAAATTTCCCAGACAAATAGGTCAAGAGGGAAACAAGTACACATTACATGTGTTCTGTGATGCGTCAACCAGAGGTTATGGCGCTGTAGCTTACATGAGTAGTGACAAAGGAAGTACACTAATTACTTCAAAGGCCAGGGTAGCACCCTTGAAGGTCAGAACAGTACCACAATTGGAACTGACCGCACTCTATATAGGTACAAAATTAGCTGTCTATCTCAACAAAGTACTTGATCATCTCACTATTGAAAAAAACTGTAATCTGGAGTGATAACGAAGCAGTTCTCCAGTGGTTAAGAAATAATAAGAGTAAGTTGGTCTATGAACAGAACAGAGTAGCAGAAATAAAAGAGATGCAGAGAGATTATCTTTCTCCATGTCTCTACTCAAGAGAATCCAGCTGACATGTTGTCACGTGGTGTCCCACTCAAGAAATTTGTGGATAATAAAATATGGCTCCACGGATCGAACTGGCTCTCTAATGAAAATAACTGGCCTCAGCAAAAATCTCACATTATGCCAGAAGAAACAATCTGCTTGAACACAGCAGAAACAAGTTGTGTAAATACTGCAGACACAACAGAAAGTCATTGATGGATCTAAATACTCGTCTTTGGGTAAACTCTTAAGAGTTACAGCTCGTCTTTAAATTCATTAAAGGAATAAAACCTAATTATGAATATCTTGAACCTATTAAATACTGGGTGAAACTAATGCAGAAAGATGTTTTCTCATCAGAATATAAATTTCTGGAAACACAAGATAAATTCCCAAAGAAACCTGTCATGATTAATTCTTTAGGACTTTATCTCGACTCTGAAAAGATTATAAGAAGTTGAGGAAGAATTCATAATTATTCACTACCTAAAGAAGCCATACGTCCAATATTGATCAACCAGAAGTACAACAGATGCTGAATCAACGCAGTTGTCGTTGGAGATACATTCCTCTTAAATCTCCATGGCATGGCGGATTTTATGAAAGAATGATCGGCATTGTAAAACGTTGTTTAAGGAAGACTCTTCATCGTCAGAGAATCGACTTAGAAGAATTCCGTACAGTTGTGACTGAAATAGAAAATAGAGTCAACAACAGACCTCTAACTTATGTTACCCATGATCTGGACAATTTAGAAGTGTTAAGTCCATCTCATTTACTTCATGTCAGAAGGCTCGAACCTGTTCCTTCTATGAATGATAAAGAAATCATAGAGGATCCTACTTATTTCGAACCTGAGCAACTCAGACGTAAATTCAAACACCTTAATAAAGTGATTGAACGTTGGGAAAAAAACTGGCGAGAAGACTGTCTCACCTCATTGAGAGAACACTTCTATGGAGCTGGTGTTCCTGAAAATCATAAGTCCTTAAGAACTGGTGACATAGTGATTTTTGACAATGATGGTCCGAGGTCCCAATGGCCACTTGGAAAAATTGTGACCATATACCCTGATGCAAATGGAATCATCAGGACAGTTGATGTTTTGAGCAAAGGTGTAGTGAATAAGCAGACAATAAATGAACTAGTGCTGTTAGAATTACACAGTGTTGAAAATAAAATCAGTGATTCTCCAGAAACCACACAGACTAAAGCTGTTCAGAAAAGACAAGCAGCAGTGGTGGCGAATGAGAAAATCAAATTAATGTTAAGTGATAAATAGTTCACCTGCAGTGAACCCCCGCCGCCCCCCCCAGTGTGGAGAAATTTTCTCCAGGAGGCAGGTATCAGCCCCCTTCAGCCCCTTTCAGCCCCGAGGGGCTCAGCCCTCTCAAAAGGGGCAAGCATCTTGTTTACTGCTACAACAAGTAATTGATCCCAGATACAATACAAGTATGTGATGTGGTCAAGCGACCTCCGCTCCTTGCAAGAGTCCAGTGTAGAAAAGTGCCGTTTAATAAAAAACAGTCCATCTCTTACCTTAGCAGGACAATTAAGGAAAATCCTGCTCTCACTTTATTACCATGGTAAAGATAGTGTACATTGTTGTCTATGCTCAAGACAGCAAGAATCAAGCATTCTGCTTTGCTTCATGGAGGAAGTTTGGCAAGGAAGCAAAAAGTACTAGGTCAGCTTTTCCTTTATAAAGTTCTGGGGGCACTGCAGCAGCATAGGATGCTGTGAGGTCAGATTACTTTTCACCCTACTGGGAGTCACACTGATGCCAGGATAGCCAACAAAGAACACTAATCCATGCATTAATGTGAATAGAGTGTCTCACAAAACACGATAAACACTTGCAGAGAAGCGTGATCAGCTTCTTTAGTGATAAGATTGTGAACAATAAAGACAAACCTCGTGGAACAAAGTGTACCAGTGTGCGTATTCCTAGACTATGGAAGACGTGGACATCCAAGGACACAAATAACAAAAAAAGGCACAATACCATGACTGGAACGAAACACAAATAACCCGCACATAAAAGAGAGGAGTTTACGACGACGTTTCGGTCCGACTTGGACCATTGACAAAGTCAATGGTCCAAGTCGGACCGAAACGTCGTCGTAAGCTCCTCTCTTTTATGTGCGGGTTATTTGTGTTTTGATCCAAGGACACTTTAGCTTCTATCAAGTCACCGATATCTGTCGAGGGTGTAAAAAACACAATAGCTCACGCTACAAGAGCAAGGTGGGTTGTAGGTTTCTTGTTGTACGGGGCACTGCCCAGTTCCTGTGTCGCAAGGAGTTTGTAATCAACCTATAGTCGGCAGTGAGGTACTTTTAAGTCCACACAAGTAAGTACGTCAGCAATCAGTGAATGAAATATGCTGACATAACACCCCCTAGGGGTAATTTATAATCATACCTAATATACTTTGTTTCAGCGCATTAAGAAGTGGATGAGACAGCTTCTCAAGACCTCATCTGCAGGGGCGGCTGTGTGGGCAATAGCTGTCTTATCAGCTAAGTACCCCCTATATTTAATCTTTAACCTTAGCTGGTAAACCATTTCTCAACAATCCTGGGTGTTCCTCCCCACCATCCCATCTCTTCCCCCCCCCTGGATGTTTCTCCCCACAATCACCTCTCTTCCCACCACCACCCTGGGTGTTTATCCCCACCATCGAGTCTCTTCCCACCACCACCCTGGGTGTTTATCCACACCATCACGTCTCTCCCCACCACCACCATGGGTTTGTCCCCACCATCCCATCTCTCCCCACCACAACCACCCTGGGTGTTTGTCTCCCACCGTCTTCTCTTCCCACCACCACCCTGAGTGTTTCTCCTTACCATCCCGTCTCTCCCCACCACCACCCTGAGTGTTTATCCACATCATCCTATCTCTCTACCACCACCCTGGGTTTGTCCCCATCATTCAATCTCTCTCCATCACCACCACCCTGGGTATCCGTTCCTACCGTCCCATCTCTCCCCACCACTATCCTGGGTGTTTGACCCCACCATCCCTTCTCTCCCCACCACCACCCTGGGTGTTTCTCCCTGTCATCCCATCTCTCCCCACTGCCACCCTGGGTGTTTATCCTTGCTACCATCACCACCCTGGGTGTTTATCACCACCATCCAGTCTCTCCCCACCTCCCCCCTGAGTGTTTCTCCCCACCATCCCATCTCTCCCAAATACAACCCTGGGTGTTTATCCCCACTATCACCCTGGGTTTGTACCCACCATCCCATCTCCATCTTTCCCCACCACCACCACCTTGGGTGACTGTTCCCACAATCCCATCTCTCCCCACCATCATCCTGAGTGTTCCCATCATGCCGTCTATCTCCACCACCACCCTGGGTGTTTCTTTCCGCCATCCCATCCCTCCCCACAGCCATCCTCGGTGTTTATCCCCACTACCACCAGTACCTTGTTCATTTCTCCCCACCATCCTGTCTCTCCCCACCACCTCCCTGCCTTTGTCCCCACCATCCCGTCTCTCCCCACCACCACCCTCGATGTCTGTTCCCACCATCCCATCTCCCCCCACTACCATCCTGAGTGTTTATCCCCACCATCCCATCACTCCCCACCACAACCCTGGGTGTTCATCCCCACCACCACCACCCTGAGTGTCTGTTCCCACCATCCCATCTCTCCCCAACACCACCCTGGGTGGTTCTCCCATCATCCCGTCTCTCCCCACCACCACCAACCTGGGTGTTTCTCCCCACCATGCTGCCTCTCCATACCATCCTGGGTGTTTTTTCCCACCATCCCATCTCTCTCCACCACCACCATGGGCGTTTCTCACCGCCATCCCGTCTCTCCCCGCCACCACCATGGATGGTTCTCCCCAAGATCCAGTCTCTCCCCATCACCTCCCTGGGTGTTTCTCCCTGCCATCCATTCTCTCCCCACCACCATCCTGGGAGATGGTCCTCACCATCCCGTCTCTCCCCACCATCCCATCTCTCCCCACCACCACCACCTTGGATGTTTCTCCCCATCATCCCGCCTCTCCCCACCACCATCCTGGGTGTTCCCACCATCCCATCTCTCTTTACCACCACCCTGAGTGTTTCTCCCCGCTATCCCGACTCTCCCCACCACCACCCTGGGTGGTTCTCCCCAAGATCCCGTCTCTCCCCACCATCCTGGGTGTTTGTTCCCACCATCCAGTCTCTCTCCACCACCACCCTAGGCATTTGCCCCTCCATCCCATCTCTCCCCACCACCACCCTGGGTATTTCTCCCTGCCATCCCGTCTCTCCCCACCACCACCCTAGGTGTTTCTCCCCACCATCCAGTCTCTCCCCACCACCACCCTGGGTGTCTGATCCCACCATCCCATCTCTCCCCACCACTATCCTGGGTGTTTGTCCCCACCATCCCATCTCTCCCCACCATCACCCTGGGTGTTTCTCTCTGCCATCCCATCTCTCCCCACCGCCACCCTCGGTGTTTATCCCCGCTACCACCACCACCTTGTTTGCTTCTTCCCACCATCCTGTGTCTCCCCACCACTACCCTTCCTTTGTCACCACCATCCTGTGTCTTCCCACCACAACCACCCTGGATGTCTGTTCCCTCCATCCCATCTCTCCCCACCACCATCCTGGGTGTTTGTCCCCACCACCACCCTGGGTGTTTCTCCCCACCATCCCATTTCTCCCCACCACCACCCTGGGTGTTTCTCCCCACCATCCCATTTCTCCCCACCACCACCCTGAGTGTTTCCCCCACCATCCCGTCTACCACCACCACCAGTGTTTCTCCCAGCCATCCAGTCTCCAAACCACCACCCTGGGTTTGTCCCCACCATCCCATCTCTCCCCACCACCACCCTGGGTGTTTCTCCCTACCATCCCGTCGCTCCACACCACTACCCCGAGTGTTTATCCCCATCCCATCTCCCCACCATTACCCTGGGTTTGTCCCCACCATCCTGTCTCTCCCACCACCCTGGGTGTCTGTTCCCACCATCTCATCTCTCCCCACCGCCAGCCTGGGTGTTTCTCCCCGTCATCCCATCTCTCCCCTCCCGGTGGCCTGGTGGCTAAAGCTCCCACTTCACACACGGAGGGCCCGGGTTCGATTCCCGGCGGGTGGAAAAATTTCGACACGTTTCCTTACACCTATTGTCCTGTTCACCTAGCAGCAAATAGGTACCTGGGTGTTAGTCGACTGGTGTGGGTCGCATCCTGGGGGACAAGATTAAGGACCCCAATGGAAATAAGTTAGACAGTCCTCGATGACGCACTGACTTTCTTGGGTTATCCTGGGTGGCTAACCCTCCGGGGTTAAAAATCCGAACGAAATCTTATCTTATCTTATCTCACCCTGGGTGTCTGTTCCCACCATCTGATCTCTCCCCACCGCCAGCCTGGGTGTTTCTCCCCGTCATCCCGTCTCTTCTCATCGTCACCCTGGGTGTTTATCCCCACCATCCCGTCTCTCCCCACCACCACCACCCTTGGTGTTTATTCCCACCTTCCCTTCTCTCCCCACCACCACCACCACCATGGGTGCTTATCCCTGCCATTCAACTTCTCCCCACCACCACCACCCTGGGTATTTATCCTTCACCATCCCACCTCACCAACGCCACCATCCTGGATGTTTATCCCCACCATTCCATCTCCCCCCACCACCACCACCCTGGGTGTTTATCCCCACCATCCCGTCTCCCCCCCACCACCACCCTGGGTGTTTCTCCCCACCACCACCCTGGGCTTGTCCCCACCATCCCGTCTCTCCTCACGGCCACCATGGGCGTTTCTCCAGACCATCCTGTCTCTCCCCACCACCACCCCAGGTGTTTCTCCCCACCATCCCGCCTCTCCCACCACAAACCTGGGTGTTTATCCCCACCATCAGATCTCTCTTCACCACCACCCTGGGTTTGTCTCTACCTTCCCGTCTCTCCCCACCACCACCCTGGGTGTTTATCCCCGCCATCCCATCTCTCCCCACCACCACCCTGGGTGTTTATCCCTGCCATCCGTCTCTCCCCACCACCACTCCCCTGGGTGTTTATCCCCGCCATCCCGTCTCCCCACCACCACCCTGGGTGTTTACCCCTGCCATCCGTATCTCAACACCACCCTGGGTGTTTATCCCCGCTATCCCGTCTCTCCCCACCACCACCCAGGGTTACCTGGAGGTTATTCCGGAGATCAACGTCCCCGCGGCCCGGTCCATGACCAGGTCTCCCGATGGATCAGGGCCTGATCAACTAGGCTGTTACTGCTGGCCCCACGCAGTCCAACGTACGAGCCACAGCCCGGCTGATCCGGCACTGACTTGAGGTATCTGTCCAGCTCTCTCTTGAAGGCAGCCAGGGTGTTTATTCCCACCATCCGTCTCTCCCCACCACCACCCTGGGTGTTTATCCCCGCCATCCGTCTCTCCCCACCACCACCCTGGGTGTTTATCCCGGCCACCCCGTCTTTCCCCACCACCACCCTGGGTGTTTATCCCCGCCACCCCGTCTCTCCCCACCACCACCCTGGGTGTTTATCCCCGCCATCCCGTCTCTTTCCACCACCACCCTGGGTGTTTATCCCCACCATCCCCTTTCCACCACCACCCTGGGTGTTTATCCCCACCATCCCGTCTCTCCCCACCACCACCCTGGGTGTTTATCCCCACCATCCCTCTTTTCCACACTACCCAGGGTGTTTATCCCCACCATCCCGTCTCTCCCCACCACCATCCTGGGTGTTTATCCCCACCATCCCCTCTTTCCACCACCACCAAGGGTGTTTATCCCCACCATCCCGTCTCTTTCCACCACCACCCTGGGTGTTTATCCCACCATCCCCTCTTTCCACCACCACCAAGGGTGTTTATCCCCACCATCCCGTCTCTTTCCACCACCACCCTGGGTGTTTATCCCCACCATCCCCTCTTTCCACCACCACCCTGGGTGTTTATCCCCACCATTTCCGTCTCTCCCACCACCACCCTGGGTGTTTATCCCCACAATCCCCTCTTTCCCACACCACCCCCAGGGTGTTTATCCCCACCATCCCGTCTCTTTCCACCACCACCCTGGGTGTTTATCCCCACCATCCCCTCTTTCCACCACCACCCAGGGTGTTTATCCCCACCATCCCGTCTCTTTCCACCACCACCCTGGGTGTTTATCCCCACCATCCCCTCTTTCCACCACCACCCAGGGTGTTTATCCCCACCATCCCGTCTCTCCCCACCACCACCCTGGGTGTTTATCCCCACCATCCCCTCTTTCCACCACTACTCAGGGTGTTTATCCCCACCATCCCGTCTCTTTCCACCACCACCCAGGGTGTTTATCCCCACCATCCCGTCTCTCCCCACCACCATCCTGGGTGTTTATCCCTGCCATCTGTTTCTGCCCACCACCCTGGGTGTCTCTGCCCACCACCACCCTGGGTGTTGTGTCAGCCTCACTAGCGCCACCAGTCTAACATGAGAGAAGTCATTATTAAGGAGCCAGAGGTCAAGATAGAGCTGGAGGTCACCGGTTACTCTAAAAACAGGACCTCCAACACTATCAGCAGTCCACCAATCAAAGCGCTCACTGTATATGACGTCACGCACGTTAAGCCACGTGATTGGTGGAGTACTGGGTGTGTGCCCCCCCCCCCCTCCTCTCCCTCCAATAACAGTGCACACTAAGTCTCCGGCCTTATACGTCTTAAAATTTAAACTACAAATAATTTTTCCTGTTGACTTACTCTTACGATCTGAAAATGGCAGTGAAATTATCCATAGAAACAACAAAATCTGAGCAAATGATAAAAAATATAAACGCTAGATGCTATTATATATGTCATGACTTAATGTAGGTACGATGACATGATGTAGTGGAGATGAGTTGAATGTAGTGGAGATGAGTTGAGTTTTGTGGAGATGAGAGTCACACTAGGGATGTGGAGGCCCTCACGAGATGTTCACTAATCTGCACGTCCTCTTCGACTTTCTTACCTTTATTAGCGGCTTCGTGACTGACTTCAAATACCCAGCGATTTTCCAGTGATGCACTCTCTCCCTTGTCTAAATTATCCAGACCATGAAGGCTGTCAACGCGGTAGAAACGTCTAGCAACTCGAGACATGATTTGAGAGACTGGAGTAGTAAATACCAGTACCGCTCACCGCCGCTGCCGTCGGCACACTGAGGGACATCTGGTGTGTGTGTCCCTAACTACACTCACCAGTCATGGCTGCCAGACGCAAACGCTATCACTACCATCAATATAATGAAAACTCTAGTATTATCTGTCTGCACTCTGAAGGTGATAACTAATAATAGTCAAAGAGAGAAGAGTCTTACATTTGTCAACCAGGTTACTGTAATACCTGCTAGAACAGCGGTTAGCGCCATCAACTCACACCAAGACCACAATGGAAATAAGTCACTTTTGACTTTTTTTGGGGTTATCTTGGGTTCTCTATACATATGCTGCTATGTATGATAATCCATGTAACTGTATTTGTGTATATCTAAATAAACTTACTTACCAGAGGACCTGGGCTAAAACCCCGCTATGAGGTACGACGTACGGACAAGACTAACATTACGCAAATAACCCGCATATAGAAGAGAGGAGCTTACGACGACGTTTCGGTCCGACTTGAACCATTTACGAAGTCACACTAACGAGAAGTAGAACAGAACGGGTATATGTAGGCAGGAAGAGGTAGTGGTAGTAGTAGTAGTAGTGGTAGTAGTAGTGGTAGTAGTAGTAGTAGCAATAGTAGTAGTAGTGGTGATAGTAGTGGTAGTAGTAGTAGTGGTAGTAGTAGTAGTGGTAGTAGTAGTAATAGTAGTAGTAGTAGTAATAGTAGTAGTAGTAGCAGTAGTAGTAGTAGTGGTGGTGGTGGTAGTAGTAGTGGCGGAGATGAAAGGAAGTAGTAATGGGGAAGTAAGGAGGAGGAGCCAGTCAAATACAAAGGAAGGGGAGCACTGCAAGGGAGCTAGGTGCCCACAAGGGACCTAGGTGCCCACAAGGGAGCTAGGTGCCCACAAGGGAGTTAGGTGCCCACAAGGGAGTTAGGTGCCCACAAGGGAGCTAGGTGCCCACAAGGGACCTAGGTGCCCACAAGGGAGCTAGGTGCCCACAAGGGAGCTAGGTGCCCACAAGGGACCTAGGTGCCCACAAGGGAGCTAGGTGCCCACAAGGGAGCTAGGTGCCCACAAGGGAGCTAGGTGCCCACAGAGGGAGAGCAAGAACACAGAGGTGGGGGGGAGGGGAAATAATGAAATAATGAAGGAACAGAAACACAAGACAGAAGAAAGAAAGACAGCTCAGAAGAGAAAAAAGAAAAGAGGAAAGGGAAAGAGGGAGAAGAAGAAAAAATGAGGAATCAGGTTAAGTCACGAGTGTTCTGAGGTTTGGAGCATTTTACAATGTAGTGGGAGAGGAAGGCATCTACAGAGACGAAGCCAGGACGAAGATTCATACAAGGAAAGTTGTGTATTAGGAAGGATTCAACCAGCTAGCGACTGTTAAAGTTGGAAGTAGGGAAGACAGTTTTAGCAGAAGACCAGTCAATAGGATGGCTGTGATCTCTGACGTGACAGAAAAGATCATTGTTAGTGTCGGCAAGCCTAACACTATTTTTGTGCTCCCTAAGTCTGTCAGAAAGAGATCGACCAGTTTCTCCAAAGTATTGAAGAGGACAGGAGGAGCAAGAAATAGAGTAGACACCAGGAACATCTGTAGAGGGAAGAGAGGTATGAACGAGATTAGTGCGAAGAGTGTTAGTCTGGCGGAAAGTAAGCTTGATGTCTAAGGGACGGAGAGAATTGTTGAGATTAGAAAGACCGGAAATGTAGGGAAGGCAGAGGACAGAAGAGTTCCCAGGAGTAGAGAGTTTGGGAGAGAAGAAATTACGTTTAGCACGTGAGAGGGCAGAGTCTATGAAATGGGAAGGGTAGCCAAGACGGGAAAACGAATTATGAAGAGTGGAAATTTCTGCTGGAAGGAACTGAGGATCACAGATGCGGAGGGCACGGAAAAAGAGGGAGATAAGAACACTCTTCTTGACAGGGGAAGCATGGTAGGAAAAGTAGTGAATGTACATGCCACTGTGCATAGGTTTACGGTAAACGGAAAAGGAAAACCCTGTATCTGAGCGGTGGACATAGACATCAAGAAAAGGTAGCAATGAATTAAATTCCCATTCAGCTTTAAACTTATTGGAAGGGGCAAGATTATTAAGAGCATCAAGAAAAGGTTGGAAGAGACTGGAGTCATGAGGCCACAGAGCAAGGATGTCATCAACATAACGGATCCAGAGTGAAGGGCGCACATCGATGGTAGGAAGAAGAACAGTCTCGAAATATTCCATGTAAAGATTAGCAAGGACAGGAGAGAGAGGAGAACCCATAGCCACACCGAAGGTTTGAGAATAATATTTCCCTTGGAAGGAAAAGGAATTAGAGTCCACACAGATGCGGATAAGATCAAGAAAGACGTCAATAGGTATAGGGAGATGAAGAAACCCTTCATGGGCCTTCTCTCTAAGAAAATCAAGGACATCATCAAGAGGAACATTGGTGAAGAGGGACTCAACGTCAAGACTAAGCATCTTACAGGTCGGGAGAGAGCGAATTCGTTCAATGAAGTCCTGAGAGTGACGGAGGTGGGCAGGAGAATAAGTACCGAGAAAGGGAGTGAGGGTTTTGGCCAGCCAAGAAGCAAGAGAATAAGAGACAGAACCTCTAGACTCTAGAGTCTAGAGGATATGATAGGACGTAGAGGAATATCAGGTTTATGAGTTTTGGCCTGCCTACATATACCCGTCCTGCTCAACTTCTCGTTAGTGTGACTTTGTAAATGGTCCAAGACGGACTGAAACGTCGTCGTAAGCTCCTCTCTTCTATGTGCGGGTTATTTGTGTATCGTTCCAGTCAGGGTATTGTGCCTTTTTTTTTGTTAAGACTAACATTGTGTACCTACTGTCCTATGTCCTTGGTGGCCCGGTGGCCTGGTGGCTAAAACACGGAGGGCCCGGGTTCGATTCCCGGCGGGTGGAAACATTTCGACACGTTTCCTTACACCTGTTGTCCTGTTCACCTAGCAGCAAATAGGTACCTGGGTGTTAGTCGACTGGTGTGGGTCGCATCCTGGGGGACAAGATTAAGGACCCCAATGGAAATAAGTTAGACAGTCCTCGATGACGCACTGACTTTCTTGGGTTATTCTGGGTGGCTAACCCTCCGGGGTTAAAAATCCGAACGAAATCTTATCTTATCTTATCTTATCTTACCTAACAGTAAATAAGATACCCGCGAGTTAGTTGACTGTAGTGGGTATCATCCTGGGAAAGAACATAACGAGGACCCAAAGAAATAAACATCATTGTTTGGCTCTATAAGACCCCTCAAGGGAGGTTCCTTAACGTTGGTGAGGGGCTCTTGATCTAAGGCATTGGATCTGTAGTCCAGTTCCCTAAATTGGGCCTGAATGCCTTCCATTCCTCCATCCCCAAATGCGTTGTATAATCCCTACGGGTTTAGCGCTCCCCAAGATAATAATAACTGACTGAATAGAGTTATCCTCGGTTACTAACGTCTCCAGGTTAGTGAGTTTATTCAGGTATACACAAATACAGTTACATAGATTATCATACATAGCAGCATGTGTGTACAGAACCCAACATAACCCAAAAAGTCAGACAAAGTGACTTAGTTCCACTGGTGTCCTTTATAATATGAATACATTCTTCAGTTATGTACATAAGACTAGGAAAGTCCGTGCGATTTTTTCATAGGAGCAAGTATTTATATATACTGTGAGAGTAAGAAGTCAGACACGCTTATTATATATTAAAATAATACATGGACTGAAATACATTTAGAAACACTACATATTTAGAAAACTGCAGTATAATAAAAACATGTTGGAGGAGAAGTATTGAGGATGCTCAGGCTGTGAGAACATCATGTTGCTATATAATAATGTATTCTTGGAGAACGAGGCTTGACTCTGCCAACATGATGAGCAAACAAGGCAAGCAATGTGATTAACTCACTCGTATATATAACTTACATGAAATGGGTACATGGGTGTTAGTGGACTGGTGTGGGTCGCATCCTGGGTGTTAGTGGACTGGTGTGGGTCGCATCCTGCGACAAACAACTAATTTTCCCGAAATGCTCAGCATAACGAGGGGCTTTCTATATATTAAGAATAAAAAATAAAAAAGTTATTGAGAAAAGTATGTGTGTGTGTGTGTGTGTGTGTGTGTGTGTGTCAGTGTGTGTGTGTGTGTGTGTGTGTGTGTGTGTGTCTGTGTGTGTGTCTGTGTGTGTGTGTTGTACTCACCTATTGTCGGTTGCAGGGGTCGAGTCATAGCTCCTGGTCCGCCTCTTCACTGATTGCTATCTAGGTCCTCTCTCTCCTGCCTCCATGAGCTTTATCATTCTCGCTTAAAACTATGTATGGTTCCCGCCACACTACTTCACTTTTCTAGGCTATTCACGGCTCTTGACTTACTCTATTGACTGAAGGAAATACTTCCTAACATCCCTTTGATTCATCTGAGTCTTCAACTTCCATTGTGCCCTCTTGTGTCTTAGTCTATCTCTGGAACCATCCCGTCTTTGTCCACCTCGTATCTATTCCACGCAGATATTTTAAGATGTCGTTATCATGTCTCCCAGGACCTCCTGTTCTCCTGAGTCGTCAGGCCGATTCCTCAACCTTTCTTCATAGGACAATCCCGTAGCTCTGGGACTAGTCTTGTTGCAATACCTTTGCACTTTCTCTACTTCTGACGCGTTTGACTAGGTGTGGATTTCCAAACTGGTGCTGCATACTCCAGTATGGGCCCCGGACGTAAACTGAATACAGAGTCTTGAACGAATCCTTACTGAGGCATCGGAACGCTATCCGTAGGTTTGCCAGGCGCCCGTATGCTGCAGCAGTTATGTGATTGATGTGCGCCTCAGGAGATATGCTCGGTGTTATACTCACCCCCAGATCTTTTTCCTTGAGAGAGGTTTGCAGATTTTGGCCATCTAAACTATATTGTGTCTGCTGTCTTCTTTGCCCTTCCCCAATCTTCATGACTTTGCATTTGGTAGGGCTAAACTCAAGGAGCCAGTTGCTGGACCAGGCTTGTAGCCTGTCTAGGTCTCTTTGTAGTCCTCCCTGATCCTCATCCGATTTGTGTGTGTGTGTGTGTGTGTGTGTGTGTGTGTGTGTGTGCGTGTGTGTGTGTGTGTGTGTGTGTGTGTGTGTGTGTGTGTGTGTGTGTGTGTCTGGGTGTGTGTACTCACCTAGTTGTACTCACCTAGTTGAGGTTGCGGGGATCGAGTCCGAGCTCCTGGCCCCGCCTCTTCACTGATCGCTACTAGGTCACTCTCCCTGAGCCGTGAGCTTTATCATACCTCTGCTTAAAGCTATGTATGGATCCTGCCTCCACTACATCGCTTCCCAAACTATTCCACTTACTGACTACTCTGTGGCTGAAGAAATACTTCCTAACATCCCTGTGATTCATCTGTGTCTTCAGCTTCCAACTGTGTCCCCTTGTTACTGTGTCCAATCTCTGGAACATCCTGTCTTTGTCCACCTTGTCAATTCCTCTCAGTATTTTGTATGTCGTTATCATGTCCCCCTATCTCTCCTGTCCTCCAGTGTCGTCAGGTTGATTTCCCTTAACCTCTCCTCGTAGGACATACCTCTTAGCTCTGGGACTAGTCTTGTTGCAAACCTTTGCACTTTCTCTAGTTTCTTTACGTGCTTGGCTAGGTGTGGGTTCCAAACTGGTGCCGCATACTCCAATATGGGCCTAACGTATACGGTGTACAGGGTCCTGAACGATTCCTTATTAAGATGTCGGAATGCTGTTCTGAGGTTTGCTAGGCGCCCATATGCTGCAGCAGTTATTTGGTTGATGTGCGCTTCAGGAGATGTGCCTGGTGTTATACTCACCCCAAGATCTTTTTCCTTGAGTGAGGTTTGTAGTCTCTGACCCCCTAGACTGTACTCCGTCTGCGGCCTTCTTTGCCCTTCCCCAATCTTCATGACTTTGCACTTGGTGGGATTGAACTCCAGTAGCCAATTGCTGGACCAGGTCTGCAGCCTGTCCAGATCCCTTTGTAGTTCTGCCTGGTCTTCGATCGAGTGTATTCTTCTCATCAACTTCACGTCATCTGCAAACAGGGACACCTCAGAGTCTATTCCTTCCGTCATGTCGTTCACAAATACCAGAAACAGCACTGGTCCTAGGACTGACCCCTGCGGGACCCCGCTGGTCATAGGTGCCCACTCTGACACCTCGCCACGTACCATGACTCGCTGCTGTCTTCCTGACAAGTATTCCCTGATCCATTGTAGTGCCTTCCCTGTTATCCCTGCTTGGTCCTCCAGTTTTTGCACCAATCTCTTGTGTGGAACTGTGTCAAACGCCTTCTTGCAGTCCAAGAAAATGCAATCCACCACCCCTCTCTCTCTTGTCTTACTGCTGTCACCATGTCATAGAACTCCAGTAGGTTTGTGACACAGGATTTCCCGTCCCTGAAACCATGCTGGCTGCTGTTGATGAGATCATTCCTTTCTAGGTGTTCCACCACTCTTCTCCTGATAATCTTCTCCATGATTTTGCATACTATACATGTCAGTGACATGGTCTGTAGTTTAATGCTTCATGTCTGTCTCCTTTTTTAAAGATTGGGACTACATTTGCTGTCTTCCATGCCTCAGGCAATCTCCCTGTTTCGATAGATGTATTGAATATTGTTGTTAGGGGTACACATAGCGCCTCTGCTCCCTCTCTCAATACCCATGGGGAGATGTTATCTGGCCCCATTGCCTTTGAGGTATCTAGCTCACTCAGAAGCCTTTTCACTTCTTCCTCGGTTGTGTGCACTGTGTCCAGCACTTGGTGGTGTGCCCCACCTCTCCGTCTTTCTGGAGTCCCTTCTGTCTCCTCTGTGAACACTTCTTTGAATCTCTTGTTGAGTTCTTCACATACTTCATGGTCCTTTCCTGTTGTCTCTCCTCCTTCCTTCCTTAGCCTGATTACCTGGTCCTTGACTGTTGTTTTCCTCCTGATGTGGCTGTACAACAGTTTCGGGTCAGATTTGGCTTTCGCTGCTATGTCATTTTCATATTGTCTTTGGGCCTCCCTTCTTATCTGTGCATATTCGTTTCTGGCTCTACGACTGTTCTCCTTATTCTCCTGGGTCCTTTGTCTTCTATATTTCTTCCATTCCCTAGCACACTTGGTTTTTGCCTCCCTGCACCTTTGGGTAAACCATGGGCTCATCCTGGCTTTTTCATTACTCCTGTTACCCTTGGGTACAAACCTCTCCTCAGCCTCCTTGCATTTTGTTGCTACATATTCCATCATCTCATTAACTGGCTTCCCTGCCAGTTCTCTGTCCCACTGAACCCCATTCAGGTAGTTCCTCATTCCTGTGTAGTCCCCTTTCTTGTAGTTTGGCTTCATTCATCCTGGCCTTCCTGCTTCTCCCTCCACTTGTAGCTCTACTGTGTATTCGAAGCTTAAAACCACATGGTCACTGGCCCCAAGGGGTCTTTCATATGTGATGTCCTCGATATCTGCACTCCTCTCTCTCTTGTAGTGTCCCTTACGTGTTGGTACATGAAGTTCTCCAGTACCACCTCCATCATCTTAGCCCTCCATGTATCTTGGCCCCCATGTGGGTCCAAGTTCTCCCAATCGATCTCCTTGTGGTTAAAGTCACCCATGATCAGGAGCTTTGCCCTGCATGCATGAGCTCTTCTGGCCACTCTAGCCAGTGTGTCAACCATCGCTCTATTGCTCTCGTCGTACTCTTGCCTTGGCCTCCTGCTGTTCTGTGGTGGGTTATACATCACTGCTATTACCACCTTGGGACCTCCAGAGTGAAGTGTTCCCACTATGTAATCACTTTCTTCTCCGCTATCTCTCTCTCCAGCTCATCAAAATTCCAGCGATTTTTGATCAGCAACGCCACTCCTCCACCCCCCTGTTCCCTCTGTCTTTCCTCAGGATTGGTATCCCGTTGGAAAGATGGCATCTGTTATCATACCTGTAAGCTTGGTTCTGTGAGAGCTTATGATGTCCGTGTGATGCTTCTTTGACTCTTTCGTGCCACTCCTCCCACTTATTTGTTATTCCATCAGCGTTTGTGTACAATATCTTCAGTTTCCTTTCCAACACTGTGGTTTGGGGGGCCTGTGAGGGTGGGAGACCTGGTGGCATACTGTGGGATTCTATAGCTCGGTGTTGGGTGGAGGCTTGTGGGTATGGATTGTAGTGTGTGTTGGGATGGTGTGATAGGTTGTATGGTTCTGAGAGTAGTTGTGTGTGTGCTTGCCCTTGCTGTTCTGTCCTGCTCTGACTGACATCTGCTGATTCCCTCCTTGTCTCTTTTTCCTAGCTCCTTTCGCTTTTTTGTCCTCTCCCTCAGCTGCTGTCGTTCTGATTTTGTTCTGTCTCTGTCTAGGAACACCCTCTTGTACTCTTCCGAGTATTTCAATCGTGGTTTCTCTTGGAGGATCCTGT
>NC_069458.1:14292260-14352260 GCF_026875155.1 Cherax quadricarinatus | reverse complement strand
TGCATACTATACACGTCAATGACACAGGTCTATAGTTTAGTGCCTCTTTTCTGTCTCCTTTTTTGAAAATGGGAACTACATTTGCCGTCTTCCATACCTCAGGTAGTTGCCCAGTTTCCATGGATGTGTTGAAGATTGTGGTAAGTGGTATGCACAACATATCTGCTCCCTCTCTAAGAACCCATGGAGAGATGTTGTCCGGTCCCATTGCCTTTGAGGTATCGATGTCCCTTAGCAGTTTCTTCACCTCCTCCTCATCTGTATGTATGTCGTCCAACACTTGTTGGTGTATTCCTTGTTGGTGTCCCCATCTGGTCTGTCCCCCCAGAGTCCTTCCTGTCTCTACTGTAAATACTTCCTTAAATCTCGTGTTGAGCTCCTCACATACCTCTTGATCGTTTCTTGTGAGTTCTCCACCTTCTTTCCTCAGCCTTATCACCTGGTCCTTGACTGTTGTCTTCCTCCTAATGTGGCTATACAGCAGTTTCGGGTCAGATTTGACTTTCGATGCTATGTCGTTTTTCGTACTGTCGCTGGGCCTCCCTCCTTATCTGCGCATACTCGTTTCTGGCTCTTCTACTAATCTCCTTGTTTTCCTGGGTCCTATGCCTCCTGTACCTTTTCCATTCTCTGTTGCACTTAGTTTTTGCCTCCCTACACCTTCGGGTAAACCAAGGACTCGTTTTGGTCTTCCTATTATTTCTGTTTCCCTTGGGAACAAAACTTTCCTCTGCCTCCTTGCACTTTGTTGCCACATATTCCATCATCTCGTTTACTGGATTTTCCTACCATTTCTCTGTCCCACTGAACCTCCTGCAGGAAGTTTCTCATACCTGTGTAGTCCCCCCTTTTATAGTTTGGCCTGTCCCCTTCAGTTCCTGTTACCTTCTCCACTTGTAACTCTACTATATAGTCAAAACTCAGAACCACATGATCGCTAGCTCCAAGGGGCCTCTCGTAAGTGATGTCCTCGATGTCTGAACTGCTCAGGGTGAACACAAGATCCAGTCTTGCTGGCTCATCCTCCCCTCTCTCTCTGGTTGTGTCCCTGACATGTTGATGCATGAGGTTTTCAAGTACCACATCCATCATCTTGGCTCTCCATGTTTCGGGACCCCCATGTGGCTCCAAGTTTTCCCAGTCGATCTCCCTGTGGTTGAAATCGCCCATTACCAGTAACTTTGCTCTGCTCGAGTGAGCTGTGTGTGTGTCTGTGTGTGCGTGTGTGCGTATGTGTGTACGTGTGTGTGTTTGTGTGTGTTTGTACTCACCTAATTGTACTCACCTAATTGTGGTTGCAGGGGTCGAGACTCAGCTCCTGGCCCCGCCTCTTCACTGATCGCTACTGGGTCCTCTCTCTCTCTCTGCTTCCTGAGCTTTGTCATACCTCTTCTTAAAACTATGTATGGTTCCTGCCTCCACTACTTCACTTGCTAGGCTATTCCACTTCCTGACAACTCTATGACTGAAGAAATACTTCCTAACGTCCCTGTGACTCGTCTGAGTCTTCAGCTTCCAGTTGTGACCCCTTGTCCCTGTGTCCCCTCTCTGGAACATCCTATCTCTGCCCCACCTTGTCTATTCCCCGCAGTATCTTGTATGTCGTTATCATGTCTCCCCTGACCCTTCTGTCCTCCAGTGTCGTCAGTCCGATTTCCCTTAACCTTTTCCTCGTACGACATTCCCTTGAGCCGGGGACTAGCCTTGTTGCAAACCTTTGTACTTCCTCTAACTTCTTGACGTGCTTGACCAGGTGTGGGTTCCCAGACTGGTCCCTGCTTTACTCCAGTATGGGCCTAACATACACAGTGTACAGTGTCTTGAACGATTCCTTATTAAGGTATCGGAACGCTATTCTCAGGTTTGCCAGGCCCCCGTATGCTGCAGCGGTTATTTGGTTGATGTGTCCTCCGGTGATTGGCTCGGTGTTATGGTCACCCCAAAGGGTTTCTTTTCTCCCTGAGTGAGGTCTGTAGTCTTTGTCCACCTAGCCTATACTCTGTCTGCGGTCTTCTTTGCCCCTCCCCCAATCTTCATGACTTTGCATTTGGCTGGATGAATTCGAGAAGCCAGTTACTGGACCACATGTCCGCCTCTCCAGGTCTCTCGGGCAGTCCTCCCTCATCCTCGTCCGATTTAATTCTTCTCATCAACTTCACGTCATCTGCGAACAGGGACACTTCAGAGTCTTTTCCCTTCCATCATGTCGTTCACATATATCAAAAATAGCACTGTCCTAGAAACTGACCCCCGTGGGACCCCGTCGTAACAGGCGCCCACTGTGATACCTCTTCACGTACCATGACTCGTTGCGCCTCCTTGTCAGGTATTCCTTTTCCATTGCAGTACCCTCCCTTTTACGTGCGCCTGATCCTCCAGCTTCTGCACTAATCTCTTGTGGGGAACTGTGTCAAAGGCCTTCCTGCAGTCTAGGAAAACGCAATTTTCCCCCCCCACTCTCTCGTGTCTTACTTCTTTTCCCTTGTCATAAAACTCCAGGAGGTTTGTATACAAGTTTTTGCCTTCCATAAACCCATGCTTTTTTAAAATTTTAATATTGTTTTTTTTCCAGGTGTTCGACCACCCTCCCCCGATAATCTTCTCCAGGGATTTTGGGCACCCCAATTTAAAATTTTCAGAGACACGGGCTGGGAATTTTTAAGTGCCTTTTTTTCTTTTTTCCTTTCTTAAATAGGGGGGACTACATTGGGTGTTTTTCCATTTCTCAGGTAGTTGCCCAGTTTAAAGGGGAGTGTTAAAGATTGGGTTAGGGGGAAAGGGCCCAAGCATCTCGCTCCTTCTCAAAGGGAAAACCCATGGGGGATTTTTTTCCGGGGTTCCCATCGCCTTTGAGGGTCAAGGTAAATTAAGAGTTTCTTCCCCTTTCCTCCCCCAATTGTTCGTATGTCCCCCAACACTTGTTGGTATATTCCCTTTTTGATTTTCCCTTTCTGTGCTTTTTCCCCCACACCCCTTTCCCTGTGTTGTGTGTGCGTGTGTGTGTGTGCGTGTGTGGGTGTGTGTGTGTTTGTGTTTTTGTGTGTGTGTGTTTTGGTTTTTTTGGGGGTTTGTGTGTGTGTGTGTGTGTGTGTGTGTGTGTGTGTTGTGTGTGTGTGTGTGTGTTTGTGTGTGTGTGTGTGGGTGTGTGTGTGTTTTTGTGGGGTGTGTGTGTTTGTGGGGTGTGTTTGTGGGGCGGTGGGGTTTTTGCTGGTGTGTTTTGTGTTGTGTGTGTGGTGTGTGTGTGTGTGTGTTGTGGTGTGTGTGTGTGTGTGTGTGTGTTGTGTGTGTGTGTTTTTTTGTGTTTGTGTGTGTACTCACCTATTTGTCCTCCCCCCTATTTGGGGTTTGAGGGGTCAGTCCTAGCTCCTGGCCCCGCCTCTTCACCGGTTGCTACTAGGCCCTCTCTTTTCCCTGCCCCAAAGAGCTTTTTTAAAAACCCTTTCGTTTTTAAAAATGTTTTTTAGGGTTTTCCTCCCTCCACTACGTCTTTTTTCAAAAGCTATTGGTGTGTGTGTGTGTGTTGTGGTGTGTGTGTTTGTGTGTGTTGTGGGTGTGTGTGTGTTTTGGTGTGTGATGTGTGTTTTTTGTGGTGTGTGTGTGTGGGGCGGTACTCAATAGTTGAAACTCACCCAAGTTGAGGTTGCAGGGGCGAGTCAAAGCCCCCGCCCCGCCCTCTTCACTGATCACTACTGGGTAAACTCTCCCTGAACCATGAGCTTTTGGGGGCCCCTCGGTTTTTAAGGGCTTTTATGGATCCTGCCTCCACTACATCGTTTTCCCAAAAACTTTTCCCCACTTCCTGACTCCCTCTGGGGCTGAAAAAATACTTCCTAACACCCCCTTTGATTCCCGGGTGTCTTCGGGCTTCCAACGGGTGTCCCCGTGTTGCTGTGTCCATCTCGGGAACACCCCTTTTTTTGTCCCCCCTTTTTTTTTTTCCCTTTAAAAATTTAATTTTGTAAGTCGTTTCATGCCCCCCCTATCTCTCCTGCCCTTCCGTGTCGTCGGGTTTTGTTTTCCCTTAACCCTCCCCCCATAGGACATACCTTTTAAACCCCCGGGATGCTTGTGGCAAAACCTTTTGCCTTTCTCTAGTTTCTTTACTTGTTTTGGCTAGGTGGGGGTTCCAAACTTGTCCCCGAAAACCCCAAAATTTGGGCCTAAACCGTACCCCGGGTGTACGGGTCCTAACGTTTCCTTTTTAAAGGGATGTCGGAATGCGGGTTCAAAGGTTTTTCCCCGGGGCCCCATATGCTCCCGGGCAGTTATTTGGTTGAGTCCCTTTCCCAGGAAAATGTGCCTGGTGTTATATCCCCAAAAAAGACCCTTTTTCCCTTGGTGATGTTTGAAAGTCTCGGGGCCCCCTAGATGTACTCCGCGGGGGTTCTTCTTTGCCCTTCCCCAATCCTCATGACTTCCCTTTGGGTTTGGGATTGAACCCAGGAGCCATTTGCTGGACCGGGTCTGCACCCCGCCCGATCCCTTTGTATTTTTTGCCGGGTTTTCGATCAAATTAAAAACTATTTCATCAATTTCCCACGTCATCTGAAAAACGGGACCCTAGAGTTTATTCCTTCCGTCATGTCGCTCACAAATACCAAAAACAGCACGGTCCGGGATTTACCCTGGGGGGAAACCCGCCGGTCACGGGTGCCCAATCGGGAAACCCCTTTGCCATGTACCATTACTCGCTGCCGCTTCCTGACAATTTATTCCCTGATCCATTGCAGTCCCTTCCCTGTTATCCCGGGCTTGGTCCCCCCAGTTTTGCATTTAACCTCTTGTGTGGTACTGTGTAAAACGCCTTCTTGCATTCCAAAAAAAATGCAATCCACCCCCCCCCTCTCTCTCTTGTTTTTACTGCTGTCCCCAAATGCCCATAGAACCCCAAATTTGGGTTTGTGCCATAGGTTTTTCCGTCTCTGAAACCATGTTGGCTGCGGGTTGAGAGTTTCATTCCTATCTTGATGTTCCCCCATTCTTCTCCTGACAATTTTTTCCATGATTTTGCTTTCTATACATGTCAGGGGACATTTGGTCTGTAGCTTAGGGGCTTCATTTTCTTTCCCCTTTTTTAAAGGGTTTTGGGACCACATTTGCTGTTTTTTCCAGCCTCAGGCAATCTCCCTTTTTTCGATAGATGTATTGAAAAAATTGTTTTTAAAGGGGTACACATACGCCTTTTGCTCCCTCCCCTCGGGACCCATGGAGAGATGTTATTTTGGCCCCCATTCCCTTTTGAGGTATCTAGCTCACTCAAAAGGGCCTTTTCACTTCTTCCCTCGGTTTGTGTGTACTTGTACCCCGCACATGGGGGTTTTAAACCCCACCTCCGGGTTTTTTCGGGACCCCTTCTGTCCCCTCTGTGAACACTTTTTGAATCTCTTGTTGATTTTCCTCCCCATACTTCAGGGTCTTTTCATTTTTTTGCCCTCTCCCCCTTTCCCTTTCCCTTTAAAGCCCTGTTTTACCTGGTCCTTGAGGGTTTTTTTTCTTCCTGATGGGGGCTGTATAACACCCTTCGATTTCAGATTTGGCTTTTGCTGCATGTCTTTTTAAATTTTGGGTTTTTTGGGCCCTCCCTTCTTATCTGGCATATTCGTTTTGGTTTAAAGGACGGGCCCCTCCTTATTCCCTGGGCCCCTTTGCCTTCTAAAATTTTTCCCTTTTCCCCCTAGCACACCTCGTTTTTGCCTCCTTGCATCTTTGGGGGAACCATGGGCCATCCCGGGTTTTTTTCCCTTATTCTGTTTCCTTTGGGGAAAAAACCTCTCCTCAGCCCCTTCCCCATTGTTGCCCACATATTCCATCTTTCATAATGGGTTCCCCCCAGTTCTCCCGTCCCCAGAACCTCAAATTTAGAAAGTTCCTCATTTTCCCGTTTAGTCCCCCTTTTTGTAGTTTTTTTTATTTTTCCTGGGCCCTTTCCCGCTTCCCCCCCCCCCACTTGTAGCTTACTGGGGGATTCGAAACTCAAAACCCCATGATCGCTGGGCCCCAAAGGGGGGTTTCATATGTGATGTCCTCAAAATCTGCATACTCAAGGGGAATACTAAGTCCAGCCTTGCGGTTCATCCCCCCTCTCTCTTTGTAGTGTCCCCCTTTCGTGTTTTGGGACAAAGTTTTTCCCGTACCCCCCTCCATCATCTTGGGTCTCCAAAGTATCTTGGGCCCCCCTGGGGGCTCCAAGTTCTCCCATTCGTCCCCCTTGGGTTAAAGACCCCATGATTTAGGACTTTGCCCTGGAAGCATGAGCCTTCTGGCCCCCTGCAGCCAGTTTTGGGCAACCATTTGCTCTTTTTTTTTCTCTCGTCATACTCTTGCCCTTTGGGCCCCCGCTGTTCTGGGTGGGGTTTTACATCACAGCCCAAAAATCACCTTTGGGGCCACCAAGGAAGCGTTCCCCCTTGGAATTTACTTTTTTCTTGCTTTCTCCCCCTTTTCCAGCCATCAAAATTTAAACGGTGTTTTATCCCGGCCCAAAGCCACTCCCCACCCCCCTGTTTTCCTCCCGTTTTTTTTCTCAGGATTTCTGGGATCCCGCTTTGGAAAAAAATGGCATCTGTTAAACAAAACCTGTAAGGGGTTGGGTTTTTGTTATCGGATGATGTTGGGGATGCCTCTTTGACTCTTTCGTGCCCTCCCCCCCACTTTTTGTTATTCCAAACAGCGGGTTTTTGTTTCCCTACCTTCAGTTTCCTTTCCAAAACGGGGGTTTTTTTGGGGGGTGGGGGTTTGGGGGACCGGAGGGATACTGTGGGATTTTTAAAGGTGGGGTTGGGTGGAAGCTGTGGGTATGGGTTTTATTGGTGGTTTGGGGGGGTGTATAGGTTGTGGGGGGTTTTTGAGGATAGTTGTTTGTGTGCTTGCCCTTTTGGGCCCCGTTTGCTCTGGGTGACCTCTGCTGGTTCCTCCTTGTCTTTTTTTCCTTTCTTTTTTCATCCCCTCCCCTCTCTCTTGTAGTGTCTCTTTTCGTGTTGGTACATGAATTTTTCCCGTACCACCCCATCATCTTTGCTTTCCCTGTACTTGGGCCCCCCTGTTTTCTCCAAATTCTCCCATTCGATCTCCTTTTTGGTTAAAGTCGCCCTGATCAGGACTTTGCCCTGCATGCAGAGCTCTTCTGGCCCCTGCAGCCATTTTGTCAACCATCGCTCTAATTTTCTTTTCGTCATACTCTTGCCTTAGCCTCCTGCTGTTCCCCGTGGGGGGTTTTTAATCACAGCAATTAAACCCCTTGGGAAACCCCCAGAGTGGAAGCGTTCCCGCCCATGTAATCACTTTCTTCTCCCCTGTCTCTTTTTTTCTCCAGCTCATCAAAATTCCATCGGTGTTTGATCAGCAATGCCACTCCTCCACCCCCCCGTTCCTTCTTGTCCCTTTTTTTCAAAAACTGGTATCCCGCTGGAAAGATGGCATTGTTATCATACCTGTTTAACTTGGGTTTCTGTGTCGCTATTATTTTCTGGTGATGCCCCTTTGACCCTTTTGTTCCCCTTCCCCCCACTTGGGTTTTTTATTCCATCAGCGTTTGTGTTTCCCTACCTTCAGTTTTCCTTTTTTCCAAAAAAATGTGGTTTTGGGGGCCCCGTGGGGGTGGGAAGAACCTGGTAGCATACTGTGGGATTCTAGGTTGGGGTTTGGGGGGAAGCTGTGGGAATGGATTGTATTGTGTGTTGGGAGGGGTGATAGGTTGTGGGGTTCTTTAGGATAGTTGGTGTGGTTTCTTGGCCCCTTCTGCTCTGTTTTGCCCGACTGACCCCCGCTTGGGTTCCCCTCCTTTTCTCCTTTTTAGCTCCTTTCGCTTTTTTTTTTTTCCCCTCCCTCATGCTGTCTCTCTGGTTTTTTTTGTCTCTGTTAGGAAAACCGTCTTGTACTCTTTCCCAGCTTTTCAACCGTGGTTTCTCTTGGGGATCCCGTTTCCCCACTGTTTCTTTTCCTGAAATCAGCTTTATCGGTCGGTTTTTTCCCCTTCAAGAACCCCCCATTCTCTGAAAATTTACAAACTCACCATGTCTTCTCCCCCCATTTCCATGATGATTTTCTAAATCTCCCCTTTTTTTCTTTCCCGGGCCCTCTTTCAGTTTTGTGTCCTTTCCTCTCTCCCCCGAAAGGCCCCTGGTTTAAACACTGATTTTGCCCTTTTCCCTTTTCCCCCCTTGCCTCTCCCCCTGTGGGCTCTTGGGTTCCCGTCTGTATGTTTTTCATTTTCTCCCCTTTATTTTTCCATTTGGTTTTTAGTAGCATGGTTTTTTGCCTACATTCGATTATCTCCCTCTCCATCTGCACCCATCTTTCTTTTTCCCTTCCCCCTCCCTGGGCCCCTTTTTTGCAGGCTGAAAATGACCTTAGCATAATTCATATCCCCCTTCCTTCTGTTCAGCCCCCCCCCATTTCAATGGTTTTGTCTTCCCCCGGTCACTGCCCCCCGAGATTGCTTCCCGCCTGTTTTTTCCTCAAATTCTAGGGCCTTTTCCCTGGCTAAATGCAGTTTCGCTTTGCCTCCCAATTTCCCTTTGTCTCCTTTTCCAACCCCATTTTCCCCCTTTCACAGAGAGCTCTTTCTCCAAATTTTTTAGAAAGCTTCCTAATTTTTTTTCCCAATTTTTGCTCAAACCTTTTTTCCCCTTTTTCCCCCATCCCCTTCCTCCCTACCAATTTCCATTGTCATCTGATCCCTGGGTTTTCCCGCGAGTCACAACGATTTTTTTTAGTGAAAAAGAGAGAGAAAGAGAAAAAAAAAAAAGGGGAGAGAGTGAGAGTAGGGAGAGGAGAAGGGGGGCCTAGAAAAGGGGGGAAAAAAAGGGGGAAAAAAGGGGGAAAAAGTGAAAAGAAAAGGGGGAAAAAGGGAAGAGAGAGGTGGGGAGTGACAAGGGGAAAAAGGGGAGAGAGATAAAAAAGAGGGAAAAGAGAAGTAAGGGGAGAGAGAGAGGGAAAAGGGGAGGAGAGGAAAAAGAGAAAGAGTGAGAGGAAGAGAGAGGAAGAGCTAGAGGAAGAGAGAGAGGATGAAAAAAAAGGGGGGGGGGAAAAAAAGAGGAAAAGAGAGAGAGAAGAGAGAGAGAAAGAGAGAGGGAGAAGGGGAGAGAGAGAGAGGGAGAGGAGGGGAGAGAGAGAGAGGAAAAAGAGAGGGAGGGAGAGAGATGGGGGGAAAGGGAAGGGTTTTTAGGGTCACCCTTTAAGGAAGGTTAAAAAACCGTATAGGGGTTGTGTGTGTTTTCTGTATGTGGGGGTGTGTGTTTGGGGTGTGTGTTTTGGGGGTGTGTTGTGTTGTGTGTGTGTGTGTGTTTTGTGCATGTGTGTGTGTGTGGGGGCATGTGTGGTGTGTGTGCATGTGTGTGGTGTGTGTGGGGTGGTGTTTTGGGGTGTGTGTGTTGTGTGTTTGTGGGTGTGGTGTGTTGTGTGTGTGTGGTGTGTGTGTTGGGATGTGCTACCGCTATTCCAAATGCCCAAAAGCAGAGCTGTCCCCCACCTAGGTGTGTTGGGAATTTTATGTAAACAAAGGGGCCTTATTTTTCCCACGTATGTTTCTACATAGTATTGTAAAATTTTCCCCATCTCCCTTTGGGTTTCCCCCGTACTGTCTTTAAAAGCGTTTTTAAAAATTTCCCTTTTTAAAAAAAAAATACACTAGGCTTCGGGCCAAAAAGGGGGGGTACCTCAAATTCTATTAAATGCCAGTAAATTCTGCCCTTAATTTTAATTCTGATACTCGAGGAGGTGAACCCCCAATTTCCCGCTAGAGACAGGTACAAATTTACCCCATGCCCAAATCAAACTATGAAAAATTACTTGCCCGGGTGGCAGTTTGGGGTAACGTTTCGGGTCTGTACTGTCCCCGGGAAATTTTAAGAAGTTTGGGGCTTCTCGGTAATTTTTTTCCCCTAACTTCCTCTATGCACTATTTGTCTCTACTCTTTTAATTTTTTCCACTCACTCACTGTTTTACTGACACATCAAAATATACTCTTTTCTCCCTGGTCTTGAGTCGCACTTTTCTTCAAAACACCCCCCTGCGTTTTTTATGGCAACACTATTTAGGCCTGACAAAACCCTTCACCCTTCCAACGGCCCCCACTTAAACAGTCACTAAATTTTCCCTTTTTTTTCTTTTCTTTTGATCACCTTATATTTTCCTTTTTTTTGGGGGGTTTTAATGATTATATCCCCTCTTACGCGTGCACAGGTTAAATCCCACACTCTATTCCTTATGGCACAGTCAAAAAAATTCCACCAAAAAACGAGCTCAAAAATGTGGAATCCCCCAACCCAGTGGGTGTGTGTGTTTTGTGGTGTGTGTGAAGTGTGTGCAGTGTGTGTGTTTTGTTTTTGGTTTTTGTGGGGTGTGTGTGTGTGTGTGTGTGTGTTTTTGTGTGTGTTTCTCACCTAGTTGTACTCACCTAGTTGAGGTTGCAGGGGTCGATTCAAAGCTCCTGGCCCCACCTCTTCACTGGTCGCTACTAGGTCACTCTCCCTGAACCATGAGCTTTATCGTACCTCTGCTTAAAGCTATTTATAGATCCTGGCTCCACTACATCTCTTCCCAAACTATTCCACTTCCTGACTACTCTGTGGCTGAAGAAATACTTCCTAACATCCCTTTGATTCATCTGTGTCTTCAGCTTCCAACTGTGTCCCCTTGTTGCTGTGTCCAGTCTATGGAACAACCTGTCTTTTTCCACCTTGTCAATTAATATCAGTATTTTGTAGGTTGTTATCATGTCCCCCCTATCTCTCCTGTCCTCCAGTGTCGTCAGGTTGATTTTCCTTAACATCTCCTCGTAGGGCATACCTCTTAGCTCTGGGACTAGTCTTGTGGCAAACCTTTGCACTTTCTCTAGTTTCTTTACATGCTTGGCTAGGTGTGGGTTCCAAACTGATGCCGCATACTCCAATATGGGCCTAACGTACACGGTGTACAGGGTCCTGAACGACTCCTTATTAAGATGTCGGAATGATGTTCTGAGGTTTGCCAGGCACCCATATGCTGCAGCATTTATTTGGTTGATGTGCGCTTCAGGAGATGTGCCTGGTGTTATACTCTCCCCAAGATCTTTTTCCTTGAGTGAGGTTTGTAGTCTCTGGCCCCCTAGACTGTACTCTGCCTGCGGTCTTCTTTGCCCTTCCCCAATCCTCATGACTTTGCACTTGGTGGGATTGAACTCCAGGAGCCAATTGCTGGACCAGGTCTGCAGCCTGTCCAGATCCCTTTGTAGTTCTGCCTGATCTTCGATCGAATGAATTCTCATCAACTTCACGTCATCAGCAAACAGGGACACCTCAGAGTTTATTCCTTCTGTCATGTCGTTCACAAATACCAGAAACAGCACTGGTCCTAGGACTGACCCCTGTGGGACCCCGCTGGTCACAGGTGCCCACTCTGACACCTCGCCACATATCATTACTCGCTGCTGTCTTCCTGACAAATATTCCCTGATCCATTGTAGTGCCTTCCCTGTTATCCCTGCTTGGTCCTCCAGTTTTTGCACTAATCTCTTGTGTGGTACTGTGTCAAACGCCTTCTTGCAGTCCAAGAAAATGCAATCCACCCACCCCTCTCTCTCTTGTCTTACTGCTGTCACCTTGTCATAGAACTCCAATAGGTTTGTGACACAGGATTTCCCGTCCCTGAAACCATGTTGGCTGCTGTTGATGAGATCATTCCTTTCTAAGTGTTCCACCACTCTTCTCGTGACAATCTTCTCCATGACTTTGCATACTATACATGTCAGTGACACTGGTCTGTAGTTTAGTGCTTCATGTCTGTCTCCTTTTTTAAAGATTGGGACTACATTTGCTGTTTTCCATGCCTCAGGCAATCTCCCTGTTTCGATAGATGAATTGAATATTGTTGTTAGGGGTACACATAGCGCCTCTGCTCCCTCTCTCAGGACCCATGGAGAGATGTTATCTGGCCCCATTGCCTTTGAGGTATCTAGCTCACTCAGAACCCTCTTCACTTCTTCCTCGGTTGTGTGTACCGTGTCCAGCAACTGGTGATGTGCCACCCCTCTCCGTCCCTCTGGAGCGCCTTCTGTCTCCTCTGTGAACACTTCGAATCTCTTGTTGAGTTCCTCACATACTTCACGGTCATTTCTTGTTGTCTCTCCTCCTTCCTTCCTTAGCCTGATTACCTGGTCATTGACTGTTGTTTTCCTCCTGATGTGGCTGAATAACAGCTTCGGGTCAGATTTGGCTTTCGCTGCTATGTCGTTTTCACATTGTCGTTGGGCTTCCCTTCTTATCTGTGCATATTCGTTTCTGGCTCTACGACTGCTCTCCTTATTCTCCTGGGTCCTTTGCCTTCTATATTTCTTCCATTCCTAGCACACTTGGTTTTTGCCTCCTTGCACCTTTGGGTGAACCATGGGCTCATCTTGGCTTTTTCGTTATTCCTGTTTCCCTTGGGTACAAACCTCTCTTCAGCCTCCTTGCACATTGTTGCTACATATTCCATCATCTCATTAACTGGCTTCCCTGCCAGTTCTCTGTCCCACTGAATCTCGTTCAGGAAGTTCCTCATTCCCGTGTAGTCCCCTTTCCTGTAGTATGGTTTCATTTGTCCTCGCCTTCCTGCTTCCCCCTCCACTTGTAGCTCTACTATGTATTCGAAGCTCAAAACCACATGGTCACTGGCCCCAAGGGGTCTTTCATATGTGATGTCCTCAATATCTGCACTACTCAAGGTGAATACTAAGACCAGTCTTGCTGGTTCATCCTCTCCTGTCTCTCTTATAGTGTCCCTTACATGTTGGTGCATGAAGTTTTCCAGTACCACCTCCATCATCTTAGCCCTCCATGTATCTTGGCCCCCATGTGGCTCCAAGTTCTCCCAATCGATCTCCTTGTGGTTAAAGCCGCCCATGATCATCAGCTTTGCCCTGTATGCATGAGCTCTTTCGGCCACTCTAGACAGTGTGTCAACCATCGCTCTATTGCTCTCGTCGTTCTCTTGCCTTGGCCTCCTGCTGTTCTGTGGTGGGTTATACATCACTGCTATTACCACCTTGGGACCTCAGATGAAGCGTTCCCGCTATGTAATCACTTTCTTCTCCGCTGTCTCCTCTCTCCAGCTCATCAAAATTCCAGCGATTTTTGATCAGCAATGCCACTCCTCCACCCCCCCTGTTCCCTCTGTCTTTCCTCAGGATTTGGTATCCCGTTGGAAAGATGGCATCTGTTATCATACCTGTAAGCTTGGTTTCTGTGAGAGCTATGATGTCCAGTGATGCCTCTTGACTCTTTCATGCCACTCCTCCACTTATTTGTTATTCCATCAGCATTTGTTGTACCATACCTTCAGTTTCCTTTCCAACACTGTGGTTTGGGGGGCCTGTGAGGGTGGGAGACCTGGTAGCATACTGTGGGATTCTATAGCTCCGTGTTGGGTGGAGGCTGTGGGTATGGATTGTAGTGTGTGTTGGGATGGTGTGATAGGTTGTAAGGTTCTGAGAATAGTTGTGTGTGTGCTTGCCCTTGCTGTTCTGTTCTGCTCTGACTGACCTCTGCTGGTTCCATCCTTGTCTCTTTTCCTAGTTCCTTTCGCTTTTTTGTCCTCTCCCTCAGCTGCTGTCGTTCTGATTGTTGTTATGGGGCTATAGGACCCAACATGTATTTATAAGTAACAGTTACTCTGGAATACCTAATTATATTGAATTGATGGGGAATCAGTTCTAAATGTCATAAGGGCTGATCAACCTTATGACTGAGAGACAGCTGGGTCAAGCCTTTTTTCTCAATATAATAGGTTATACTATAGACACACACACACAATTTAAACAAGTAGTTTATAAAGTTGTATTTCTTTTTGTAACAGTAAAATAAGGTATAGTAGAATTGTGGTAACTGGAGAATTGTGCTTGGCAACAGTCTTTTGTTTTGGTGGGAGGAGCTTAGCTAGGCTCCTCTCTCTCCCTCTCCCTCTCTCTCTCTCTCTCTCTCTCTCTCTGTGTGTGTGGCTGACCTTCAACCTGACAGGACCTCTAGGTCCTTCTTCTATCTTCTTTTGGGGCATTATGTGTGCTCCAGGGGTGAGTTTTTATAACTTAAGTTGTGGCCACCATACCCAGGGTGACTAAAGTGTGTCAAAACACTGGTTAGCCCAGAGTTAGTCAAGAGAGAGAAGGACAAAAGTTAATAAGATACACCATGTGGGAGAACAGCTATGGAGTGTGTAGATCTTTGTTTTTAAAGTGTGAGGCTGTAATTGTATATTCTGTACATATCTATTGAGAATACAGTTATATTTTTATAGTAGTAGTTTACATAACCTGTGAAGAGGGCTGGTGAGAGGATATCAGACACTCAAGATGATCAGCCATGATGTAAGTATTACCCCTAGACAGATAAGGCCATTAAGTAAAAAGCTACCCCACACTACAACATGCAGTGAGAACCTTACTATCAAAGTAATAAGGGACAAACCAACGTAACATGGGAGCTTGACCGGGAGAGTTATTTGACTGCTAAAATAACTCAAAACATTCTTTGAACTATATGTGTTGGTATGGGGTAATAACAGTTGCATGTTTCTGGTAGAAGATTTACCAAGGTGGTGTCAGTGGAAGTGTTGTTTTCATATATTAGTTTACAGGTTGTTTTTCTCCTAAGGTGGGAGAAAGGTTGAGTAACACATTTTTGTTGTGGTTATGGTAAGTGCTATGTGCATAGTTTACATTCAATTTGTGTTATTTTATGTGCCTGTGGGAAAACTTTGTCCACTGATACTGTAAGAGGGAAGCAAGTGTTTAAAGATAAAAACTATGTCAGAAGATGAGTCTTCAGATTTTTTAGGCTTCAGGGAAGAAGGTAATAATTCATCAGTAAACATGCCTGTTAACAGTGAACATGAGGGATCACCTACTCCAGGTGATATGGAAATGGAGAGAATGAGACTTAAATTAGCAGTACTGGAGGCTCACATGAACTTAATGAAAGCTAAGGAGGAAGAACGTCAGAGGTTAGGATGTTCAGAACAAGAGCCTGAGCAGTACTTTAACATAACTAAAGCTGCAAATTTTGTCCCTAAGTTTACAGAGAGTGACCCAGATAGATATTTTTCTTTTTTGAGAAGACTGCTTTGGAGCAAGGATGGCCCAAACAGAAGTGGGCTACCCTAGTTCGCACACAACTTGTGGGTAAAGGATTCCAGAGAGTAGAGACTCTGGAGGGGCAAAATTTTTCTAATTATGATAAGATTAAAGAGGAAGTATTGCTTGCCTACCAAATGATACCTGAGAAATATAGACAAAAGTTCAGAAATAAAAAAATTTCGGGATGGGCAGACCTTAACTGAGTTTAGGAATGAGAAACTGTTCCTTTTTAAGAAATGGGTTTGTTCTAAAGGAGTTAATAAAGACTATAACAAATTAGTAGATCTGATGGTTCATGAGGAATTGTACAATACAATCCCTGTTGACCTCAGAGAGTATTTGGAGGACAAAAACCCAGATAATCTTTCAGAAGCACTGGGTCTAGGTGACCGAGTCTTGGCTCGCAGAGAATTGGTAAGTAAAAACAGTCATGCTCCTTCTGAAAATTTCCCCACTCGTTCTAAACCTTATTCCAAGTCCTATGGTCATAAAGGTAAGTGGGACAAGAATTTTCAGGGACAAATGAAGGCTGACAATCAGATAATTTTTCAGGTCCTCGAGTAAACAGTACCAGTCCTACACCAAATGGTAAAAATACATTTAAGAGTTATGCCTGTTACTACTGTAACAAAACTGGACACACAAAAGTTTTGCTGGTCAAGGCAGCGAGATCAGGAAAGGGAGGAACTACCCCAGAGGACTCTAACTGCAGACACACATCCAGTTGCCTGTATTTGGTCTTCAAAGCAAGGTGAGGAGGTACCTTTGGGTCTAGACCCCAGGATGCAGGTATTTTCTAGTAAGTCCACAGTTGCTTTGCATAAGGATGTGGGTAGGGTTGAGAACATAGTGTCCTTGAGAGATGGATGTAGCATCTACTCCTTGCTACGTGCTGGAGTGTTGCCAGTGTCTAAGGATACCTATACTGGAGTAGATATATTATTGAAGGGTATTACGGGTTCGACCACAAGGACACCTGTACACAAATTATGGGTAGAATCTGCATACCAAGTTGGCTATCTCCCTGTAGGTATCTCAGATAAAATTCCCTTCGAAGGGGTCGACCTCTTATTAGGGAATAATGTTATGGGCCTGTTAGACAGTGAAGAACCACTAGTATGGGGGCAACCAGGCCCCAAAGTTTGGGAGAAGAAGGCTAGGGAGACCCTGCCAGACCTTTTCCCTGTTGGTGCCATCACAAGAAGTATGTCTCGTGACCAGGATACCAAGGGTAATCCTTATATTTCTCATGAGGATGGTGAGGACTTAGGTTTGGAAACTATTTTCTGATGTTGAACTGCAGTCAACTAAAGAAAAGGATACCACAACCCGAGTTGAGCCTAATCAGTGCAGAGATCAAGGAAGTAGTGTGAGGGAGATTGGGCCTACTATGATGCAGTTAATTGCTGCACAGGGGTGTGATGACACACTTAAGTCGATCAGAGCCTCAGCTGTGACTGAGGAGGAATCTTTACATTTAAATAAATGCTTCTATTTCAGGAAAGGTATACTCATGAAGAAGGCACCTTCGGTTGCAGTACCAGTAGGAGACCCAAGTTTTTGTCACCAGGTCGTGGTGCCTGAGCCTTATAGAAACCATGTTCTAAGCTTAGTGCATGACACACCTCTAGGTGGACACCTAGGTATTGCTAAAACAGTATCCAGGGTTTCCAGGCACTTCTTCTGACCTCGGCTGTGGGAGACGGTGGGAGATTATATAAAGACCTGTCATGCCTGCCAAATTATAGGGAAACCTAATCAAAGCATTAAACCTGTTCCCCTTCAGCCGATTTCAGCACCAGGTGAACCCTTCAGCAAGCTGGTAGTGGATGTCGTTGGCCCACTCCCAAGGACCAGAATGGGAAATAATTATTTACTAACAATAATTTGCTCCACTACCAGGTACCCAGAAGCAATCCCTCTACGCAAGATAACAGCTTGAGTGGTCTTAAGGGCTTTGATGTTCTTTTCCCATGTTGGCTTTCCTCGGGAAGTACAAACAGATCAAGGGTCTAACTTTACCTCGAAATTATTTAGGAATGTGTTAAAGGGGTTAGATGTACAGCCCAAATTTTCAACTGCCTATCACCCTCAGTCTCAGGGAGTAGTAGAGAGATTTCATAAAACTCTTAAGACAATGATGCAATCTTATTGTATGAATAACACTAGTGATTGGGATGAGGGTATCCCTTTTCTCTTGTTTGCCGTGCGGGAAAGCATCCAAGAATCTCTCAGTTTCAGCCCTTTCGAGCTAATCTATGGTCATCCAGTGAGGGGACCACTGACTATTCTCAAGGAGCATTGGCTGGGCGGTGAAAATGAGGCTTCCCCGCCGGAAGATGTTCTCTTTTTCAGGAAACGATTGGACCAGGCGAGACAGATGGCAGCAGACAACCTCAAAGCTAATCAGAGGGCCATGAAGCAGCGGTACGACCAAAGGGCAGCCCCTCGCTCCTTCAGTGTTGGAGAGGAAATGTTAGCTTTGGAGCCGGTTCCGGGACATGCCTTGGCTGCACGATTTGATGGACCCTTTGTCATCACAGGCAGGTCTGGCCACAATTATGTAATTAAGATGCCTGGCCGTCGCAAATCAGAAAAGACTGAGCACATTAACAGGTTGAAAAAATACCATTCTAGGGCAGGAGTTGCCGCTATTCAAGTTGAGTGTGACGATACTGAAAAACTTCCTGTAACAACTCAGCCATCTTGCAAAATCCCTTGGCACACATGAAGGGATTCAGTGTACAGGGAGCCTGTGACTTGGTTCAGTTACTCCAAAAATTTCCAGATTTGTTTGGGGATGTACCCAAAGTAAGTAAATTGCCCCCCCCCCATGATGTGGATGTCGGGGAAGCTGTTCCAATAAAGCAGGCTCCTTACCGTATGAACCCAACAAAACAACTTCACATGGAGGAAGAAGTGAAATTCCTCCTTCAAAACCAGTTTGTAGTGCCTAGCGAGAGTCAGTGGGCATCTCCATGCCTGATGGTTCCCAAACCTGATGGATCTATGCGTATGTACACTGACTATCGCAGAGTAAATGAAGTAACGAAGGCTGACTGTTACCCTTTGCCACGTATGGATGATGTGATTGATGCTGTGGGAGGGGTAAAGTTTGTGAGCAAACTGGACTTACTTAAAGGTTATTATCAGATACCCCTCACCCAGCGAGCCAAGGAAATTTCAGCCTTCATCACTCCAGATGGGTTATTTAAATATAATGTTCTTCCTTTTGGGTTAAAAAATGCTCCTGCCACCTTCCAGCATCGTATAAATACTGTCATAAGGGGATTGGATGGTGTACGGGCCTATCTAGATGATATTGTGATATTCAGTAACCAGTGGGAAACTCACTTGGTAAGATTACAAAAGTTGTTTGAACGTCTAGCCCAAGCCAAACTAACCATCAATCTGAGCAAAAGTGAGTTTGGCCAAGCCAGTGTACAATTCTTAGGATATGTAGTTGGTCAGGGGAAAGTTGCCCCAATTAATGCTAAGGTGGAGGCCATTATAAATTTTCCTAGACCACAGAATCGGAAGGCAGTGATGAGGTTCCTGGGCATGGTGGGTTATTAAAGATGGTTCTGCCCCAACCTCTCCCAGGTAACATCACCACTGACAACCTTGACCAGTCCCAAAGTTCAATTCAGTTGGGACAACAAGTGTGACAGGGCTTTTTAAAATGTGAAAATGTTATTAGGGAATGCTCCTATCTTGAAAAGTCCTGAGTTTGAATTCCCCTTCTCTCTACAAGTGGATGCTAGTGATGTAGGGGTAGGTGCAGTGTTGTTGCAGGGGGATGAGAGAGATAGCCTTCAGCCAGTTTGTTACCATTCAGCCAAATTAAAAAAGCATCAACGTGGTTATGCAACTGTAGAGAAAGAGGCTTTGGCTTTGGTGTTGGCTGTGCAGAAATTTGAAGTTTATATCAGTGCTTCCCCACATCCTGTAATAGTGTATAGTGACCATAACCCTCTGAGGTTTTTGCAAAGAATGAGAAACCACAATCAAAGACTCTTAAGATGGGCTTTGTTCCTACAGCCTTTTAATTTGAAAGTTAAATATATAAAAGGCTCAGAGAATGTGGTTGCTGATGCTCTCTCTAGATGTTTCATGTAGATGCATGGTGCGTACTTTGTACATAGTGTTTGTCATGTGCTGACCTTGTTGTTTTTGCAGAGGTGAACTCTCGGCGAGCCTGAGTACTCTCTACCAGCCATCTGACTGTGAAGGAGTCGAGTTGGAGCCAAAAGTGTGACGAGGGTCAGAGTGTACGTAAATGTGAGTTGAGGCAGTGGTTGACAACCTTCGGTAACATGAGAAGTTCAGGAAGGTATGTGATGTTGTGTCTTGGTGTGCTCTATATACAAAACGGCCCGACGATTTGCCTTTGTGGTCCCTTGGACCCCTCCATGTTCTATGTCAGCCTCCTCTTCATAAGTTTGGAGGATCTGTGTGGAGTGGGACCTCGGAAGATGGGCTTGAGTGCCTGCCATGTTAAGGATCGTGAGTGATGACTGGAAGTCTCACTGTTTGGTTCGGCCACCAAGTGAGAGACACCTTGACATGTTTTGTGAAGTTTCCTGCCTGGTGTACACCTGACTGCTCTGGGTTTGGCTCTACTCTCCTCTCCTGATCAGGAAGATGCCACGCTGGAGTACCAGTTGCTTGCTGGATTACCATAGCAGAGGCACAGGCCTGTTGGTGCAGGCTTTCACAGTGGACATGGTGTGCAATTCTTGCATTGTAATGTGTATTGTTCTTAAAAGCCACTAAAATTGTAAATAGTTACACACTTGAGTATATGGGTATGGTTAAAATGCTTGTATAAAAAATTCTGCAATCTGTTGTAAATAACAGTAAAATGAAGAGTAGTTATGGTGCTGGGAAATATGTAGCATTTCTGGTAGTCTTGTTTACCGCCTTCAGACTTAAGCAATATACTTTTTACTAGCCGTATCCTGAGGGACACAGCTAGCTTTTGTGAGACTTCATCTGGAGGTGGGGGTGTTATGGGGCTATAGGACCCAACATGTATTTATAAGTAACAGTTACTCTGGAATACCTAATTATATTGAATTGATGGGGACTCAGTTCTAAATGTCATAAGGGCTGATCAACCTTATGACTGAGAGACAGCTGGGTCAAGCCTTTTTTCTCAATATAATAGGTTATACTATAGACACACACACACAATTTAAACAAGTAGTTTATAAAGTTGTATTTCTTTTTGTAACAGTAAAATAAGGTATAGTAGAATTGTGGTAACTGGAGAATTGTGCTTGGCAACAGTCTTTTGTTTTGGTGGGAGGAGCTTAGCTAGGCTCCTCTCTCTCCCTCTCCCTCTCTCTCTCTCTCTCTCTCTCTCTCTCTCTCTCTCTCTCTCTGTGGCTGACCTTCAACCTGACAGGACCTCTGGGTCCTTCTTCTATCTTCTTTTGGGGCATTATGTGTGCTCCAGGGGTGAGTTTTTATAACTTAAGTTGTGGCCACCATACCCAGGGTGACTAAAGTGTGTCAAAACACTGGTTAGCCCAGAGTTAGTCAAGAGAGAGAAGGACAAAAGTTAATAAGATACACCATGTGGGAGAACAGCTATGGAGTGTGTAGATCTTTGTTTTTAAAGTGTGAGGCTGTAATTGTATATTCTGTACATATCTATTGAGAATACAGTTATATTTTTATAGTAGTAGTTTACATAACCTGTGAAGAGGGCTGGTGAGAGGATATCAGACACTCAAGATGATCAGCCATGATGTAAGTATTACCCCTAGACAGATAAGACCATTAAGTAAAAAGCTACCCCACACTAGAACATGCAGTGAGAACCTTACTATCAAAGTAATAAGGGACAAACCAACATAACAATTGTGTTCTGTCTCTGTCTAGGAACACCCTCTTGTACTCTTCCGAGTATTTCATTCGTGGTTTCTCTTGGAGGATCCTGTTCCGCACTGTTTCCATCCTGAGAATCAGCTTGATTGGTGTGTGTGTGTGTGTGTGTGTGTGTGTGTGTGTGTGTGTGTGTGTGTGTGTGTGTGTGTGTGTGTGTGTGTGTGTCTGTGTGTGTGTGTGTGTGTGCATGTGTGTGTGTGTGTGTGTGTGTGTGTGTGTGTGTATATACTCACCTAATTGTACTCACCTAATTGTGGTTGCAGCAGACGAGACTCAGCTCTTGGCCCCGCCTCTTCACTGATCGCTACTGGGTCCTCTCTCTCTCTCTGCTTCCTGAGCTTTGTCATACCTCTTCTTAAAACTATGTATGGTTCCTGCCTCCACTACTTCACTTGCTAGGCTATTCCACTTGCTGACAACTCTATGACTGAAGAAATACTTCCTAATGTCCCTGTGACTCGTCTGAGTCTTCAGCTTCCAGTTGTGACCCCTTGTCCCTGTGTCCCCTCTCTGGAACATCCTATCTCTGTCCACCTTGTCTATTCCCCGCAGTATCTTGTATGTCGTTATCATGTCTCCCCTGACCCTTCTGTCCTCCAGTGTCGTCAGTCCGATTTCCCTTAACCTTTCCTCGTATGACATTCCCTTGAGCTCTGGGACTAGCCTTGTTGCAAACCTTTGTACTTTCTCTAACTTCTTGATGTGCTTGACCAAGTGTGGGTTCCAGACTGGTGCTGCATACTCCAGTATGGTCCTAACATACACAGTGTACAGTGTCTTGAACGATTCCTTATTAAGGAATCAGAATGCTATTCTCAGGTTTTCCAGGTGCCCGTATGCTGCAGCAGTTATTTGGTTGATGTGTGCCTCCAGTGATGTGCTCGGTGTTATGATCACCCCAATGTCTTTCTCCCTGAGTGAGGTCTGTAGTCTTTGTCCACCTAGCCTATACTCTGTCTGCAGTCTTCTTTGCCCCTCTCCAATCTTCATGACTTTGCATTTGGCTGGACTGAATTCGAGAAGCCAGTTACTGGACCACATGTCCAGCCTGTGCAGGTCTCTTTGTAGTCCTGCCTCATCCTCGTCCGATTTAATTCTTCTCATCAACTTCACGTCATCTGCGAACAGGGACACTTCAGAGTCTATTCCTTCCATCATGTCGTTCACATATATCAAAAATAGCACTGGTCCTAGAACTGACCCCTGTGGGACCCCGCTCGTAACAGGCGCCCACTGTGATACCTCTTCACGTACCATGACTCGTTGCTGCCTCCCTGTCAGGTATTCCCTTATCCATTGCAGTGCCCTCCCTTTTACATGCGCCTGATCCTCCAGCTTCTGCACTAATCTCTTGTGGGGAACTGTGTCAAAGGCCTTCCTGCAGTCTAGGAAAACGCAATCTACCCACCTCTCTCTCTCATGTCTTACTTCTGTTACCTTGTCATAAAACTCCAGGAGGTTTCTGATGCAAGATTTGCCTTCCATGAACCCATGCTGGTTTTCATTTATAATCTTGTTCCTTTCCAGGTGTTCCACCACTCTCCTCCTGATAATCTTCTCCATGATTTTGCACACAATACATGTCAAAGACACAGGTCTGTAGTTTAGTGCTTCGTTTCTGTTTCCTTTCTTAAATATGGGGACTACATTAGCTGTCTTCCATTTCTCAGGTAGTTGCCCAGTTTCAAGGGATGTGTTGAAGATTGTGGTTAGAGGCACGCACAGCATCTCTGCTCCTTCTCTAAGGACCCATGGGGAGATAAATAACAAAAAGGCACAATACCGTGACTGGAACGATACACAAATAACCCGCACATAAAAGAGAGAAGCTTACGACGACGTTTCGGTCCGACTTGGACCATTGACAAAGTCACGACTTTGTCAATGGTCCAAGTCGGACCGAAACGTCGTCGTAAGCTTCTCTCTTTTATGTGCGGGTTATTTGTGTACCATGAGGAGATGTCCGGTCCCATCGCCTTTGAGGTGTCAAGGTCACTTAAGAGCTTCTTCACCTCCTCCTCAGTTGTTCGTATGTCATCCAACACTTGTTGGTATATTCCCTCTTGATGTTCCCTTCTGTGCTGTCTTCCCACAGCCCTTCCTGTCTCTACTGTAAAAACTTCCTTAAATCTCCTGTTCAGCTCCTCACATACCTCCTGATCGTTTCTTGTGAGTTCTCCACCTTCTGTCCTTAATCTGATCACCTGGTCTTTGACTGTTGTCTTTCTTCTGATGTGGCTATACAACAGTCTCGGGTCAGTCTTGATTCTCGATGCTATGTCATTTTCATACTGTCACTGGGCCTCCCTCCTTACCTGTGCGTACTCATTCCTGGCTCTGCGACTGGTCTCCCTATTTTCGTGTCTTCTCTGCCTTCCGTACTTTTTCCATTCTGTATTGCACTTTGTTTTTGCCTCCTTACACCGTTGGGTAAACCAGGGGCTCGTTCTGGTCTTCCCGTTGTTACTGTTGCCCTTGGGAATAAACCTTTCCACTGCCTCCTTGCATTTTGTTGTTACATATTCCATCATTTCATTTACTGGCTTTCCTGCCAGTTCTCTGTCCCACTGGACCTCCCGCAGGAAGTTCTTCAACCCTATGTAGTCCCCTCTTTTATAGTCAGGCTTTTCCCATTCAACTCCTGTTATTCTCTCCACTTGCAGCTCTATTTTGTATTCAAAACACAGAACCACGTGGTCGCTAGCTCCTAGGGGACTCTCATACTTGATGTCCTCAATGTCTGAGCTGCCCAGGGTGAACACAAGGTCCAATCTTGCTGGTTCATCCTCCCCTCTCACTCTGGTAGTGTCCTTAACATGTTGGTGCATGAGGTTTTCCAGCACCACGTCCATCATCCTGGCTCTCCATGTTTCGGGACCCCCATGTGGCTCCAGGTTTTCCCAGTCAATCTCCCTGTGGTTGAAATCCCCCATAACCAGTAACTTTGCTCTGCTGGAATGAGCTCTTCTTGCCACCTCAGCAAGTGTGTCCACCATTGCTCTGTTGCTCTCTTCATATTCCTCTCTTGGCCTCCTGCAGTTCTTTGGTGGATTATACATCACTGCAATGACCACTTTGTGTTCCCCAGACTGAAGTGTACCTGCTATGTAGTCTCTTTCTCCCGTCTCATCTATGCCTTCCATTTTCTCGAATTTCCATCTGTTTTTTACGAGCAGAGCAACCCCACCTCCCCCCTGCCCCTTCTATCTTTCCTCATGATCTGGTATCCTGGTGGGAAGATTGCATCTGTTATTGTCTCCGTGAGTTTTGTTTCTGTAACTGCTATGATGTCTGGGGACTTCTCATTGATTCTTTCTTGCCATTCCTCATGTTTAGTCGTTAATCCATCTGCATTTGTGTACCAAACCTTCAACTTCTGTTCTAATACTGTAACTGTGGTGCGGGGGGTGGAAACAGAGGGATCGGTGTGTGATGGTTGGTTTGGATTGTTCAGTTGCCTTGGGGGTGTCGTGGCTGGAGTCCTTCTGCAGGTGTTTCTGGGGGGTTTGCTTATCCTTCCATTTGATCCTGGGTTATTCTGCTCTCCTTTTTCATTTCCTCCCATTTCTCCTTTCGTTTTTGAACTCTCTCTTTTATCGTCTTCCTTTCATCCTGTGTTCTGTCTCGATCGAGGTACACACTCCGGAACTCCTGCTTGCCTCTCAGCCGTGCTTTCTCCTGCAGGATCATGGTTCGGGTTGATTCTGCCTTGAAAATTACTTTGAGAGGCCGATTCCTTTTCTTTGTGAACCACCCAATTCTCCGAAAATTTGCCACCTGGGTCATGTCCCCCTCGCCTATCACCTTCATGACATCTTCAATCGCTTTTTTCTCCTCCTGCTTTCTTTCATCATAAGTTTCCCCTTTAGCTTCGTCTAGCCCATAGACAAACACGGATCTTTCCCTTTCCACCTCCCACTGTGACTCCCATTGCATCCTCTGATGTGTTTTAGTTCCTTCCCGTGGAGTGTTCCTTCCTTCAGTCCCTTCCCTAGTTATGGCCCCTATGCTTCTTGGTTTGTCCTTCCTGCTCACCTGTTCCTGGCCCCCACAGGTATCTGGTAAGGTCCTTTCACATGTCCTAGTTCCTTCAATGTCTTCCAACCTCTCATTCTGTTCTAGTGTTCTCCCTGTCTCTGCATACAGTTTAGTTTCCATGCTTCCTTCAGACCTGTTGTCTGTGTTTGATGTAGCCATTGCCGATGCTACTTCTGTAATATCTTTGTCTCTGTGCTGTTTCAGATGTCTCAGCTCCTCTTCTAATCTCTCTATCTTGATTTCTGTTGCTGTGGCCTGTTGCTTCCACCTTCTGCATTCTGCTGCTAACCTCTCTTCCATCTTCCTTTCCAGCTCATCTAGTCTCCTTCCCCAGTCTTCCTCCCTTTTTTTGAGCTCTACCTCCCATTCCTCCCTCCCAGATTCGTCCTTGGAGCCCCTTGTCCTCATCCTGGTTCTAGGTTCCACCGTTGCTCCACAGAAGGACGGACGGGTGGTTAGGGGGTAGGGGAATAGATGGTTAGGAGGAGAGGGGATGGATAGTTGTGGGGGAGGGGGAGGATGGTTATTGGAGGGGTAGAGATATTTGGGGGAGCGGGTTAGATGGTTTGAGGGAGAGAGGGGATGGATGGTTATGGAGGAAGGGGAGGATGATTATTGGAGGAGGGAGGTAGTTGGAGGGGGTTAGACGGTTTGGGGAGGGGTTAGGTGGTTTGGGGGAGGGGTAGGTGGCTAAGGTGAGGTGGTTAGGGAAGGGGGAGAGGTGGTTAGGGGAGGAGGGGTACGTGTTTTGTGTCAAGTGTTTTGTGTCAAGTGGTGGAGGGGTGTGTGTGTGTGTGTGTGTGTGTGTGTGTGTGTGTGTGTGTGTGTGTGTATGTGCATGTGTGTGTGTGTGTGTGTGTGTGTGTTGTGTGGTGTGTGTATGTTGTGTGTGTGTGTGGTGTGTGTGTGTGGTGTGTGTGTGGTGTGTGTGTGTGGTGTGTGTGTGTGGTGTGTCCATGTGTGTGTGGTTTGTGCGTGTGGGGTGTGTATGTGTGGTGTGTGTGTGTGGTGTGTGTGTGTGTGGTTTGTGTGTGTGGTGTGTGTGGTGTGTGGTGTGTGTGTGTGTGGTGTGTGTGTGTGGTGTGTGTGGTGTGTGTGTGTGGTGTGTGTACTCACCTATTTGTACTCACCTATTTGTGGTTGCAGGGGTCGAGTCACAGCTCCTGGCCCCGCCTCTTCGCTGATTGCTACTAGGTCCTCTCTCTCTCCCTGCCCCATGAGCTCTGTCATACCTCGCCTTAAAACTACGTATGGTTCCTGCCTCCACCACATCACTTTCTAGGCTATTCCATGGCCTGACTACTCTGTGACTGAAGAAATACTTCCTAACATCCCTTTGATTCATCTGAGTCTTCAACTTCCAATTGTGACCTCTTGTGTCTGTATCCCATCTCTGGAACATCCCGTCTTTGTCCACCTCGTCTATTCCGCGCAGTATTTTATATGTCGTTATCATGTCTCCCCTGACCCTCCTGGCCTCCAGTGTCGTCAGGCCGATTTCCCTCAACCTTTCTTCATAGGACAATCCCCGTAGCTCTGGGACTAGTCTTGTTGCAAACCTTTGCACTTTCTCTAATTTCTTGACGTGCTTGACTAGGTGTGGATTCCAAACTGGTGCTGCATACTCCAGTATGGGCCTGACGTAGATGGTGTACAGAGTCTTAAACGAATCCTTACTGAGGTATCGGAACGCTATCCGTAGGTTTGCCAGGCGCCCATATGCTGCAGCAGTTATCTGATTGATGTGCGCCTCAGGAGATATGCTCGGTGTTATACTCACCCCCAGATCTTTTTCCTTGAGTGAGGTTTGCAGTCTTTGGCCATCTAAACTATATTGTGTCTGCGGTCTTCTTTGCCCTTCCCCAATCTTCATGACTTTGCATTTGGCAGGGTTAAATTCAAGGAGCCAGTTGCTGGACCAGGCTTGTAGCCTGTCCAGATCTCTTTGTAGTCCTGCCTGATCCTCGTCCGATTCGATTCTTCTCATTAACTTCACATCGTCTGCAAACAAGGACACTTCTGAGTCTATCCCTTCCGTTATGTCGTTCACGTATACCAAGAACAGCACAGGTCCTAGGACTGACCCCTGTGGAACCCCGCTTGTCACAGGCGCCCACTCTGACACCTCGTCGCGTACCATGACTCGTTGTTGCCTCCCTGTGTGTATATATATGTGTGTGTGTGTGTGTGTGTGTGTGTGTGTGTGTGTGTGTGTGTGTGTGTGTGTGTGTTTGTGTGTGTATGTGTGTGTATGTGTTTATGTGTGTGTGTGTGTATGTGTGAGTGTATGTGTGTGTGTATGTGTGTGTGTGTGTGTGTGTGTGTGTGTGTGTGTGTGTGTGTGTGTGTGTGTGTGTGTGTGTGAGTGTGTGAGTGTCTACCCTTGTGTGTGTGTGTGCTTGTGTGTGAGGGAGGGAGGGTTAGGGGGGGGTAGGTGGTGTGGTTGAAAGATCCGTCGTGTAGGCACAAATTTAGTCTCATTTATCTTTCCCAATTATGCTACTCTCTCCACTTATTGCCCTTTCTGGATTTACGTATTAATTGTTGCTGGTTATTATCATTTTCCTTGTTCACATTGAGAGAGGACTTCCTAGCTTCCTAAGTATTCTTACTGCTAATAACTACCGGTAGTAACACTGCCTGTGTGCGTGTGTGCATGTGTGTGTGTGAGTGTGTGTGTGTGTGAGAGTGTCTTGTGTGGTGTAATGACTGGCCGCAACTTCTTGTGACCTGACACAACCCTCCTGGGACTTGACCCTAGCACCGTCTTACAATGTTGCCCTTAAAAGCTTGTCCCACCTACCTTCTCACACTCGTCAACACTATATTCACTATGTCTATGCTATTTCTATTCTAATTCTGGTAATAGCTTGCAGGAGTGAGTGACCAGTATCAAACAGTATGCAAGGCCAGCCAGGGCCGTCAACATGCAAACCACAAATAGGCGAATAAACTTGCGCTGCAATGGTGCGGTGACAGGTTGCCAGCTGCTGATGGTGGAGTCATCGTACGTAGGCCTTAAATCCCTATTTTGGAGATCCTTCACCCGAGATGTTTATGACCATATATTCTCATACATCCCGCTTCCTCACGCAATTTCACTCTTCACTGATGATAGTATACACTTCACATTATATACACTTCACTTTATATGTATAATGGCACACAACTTGTCGTGACGTCACTTCTTCAGGCCTACCGCTGTCAATGTGGCAACGGCGCCTAAGACCCCCAACGGTTTGCGCTTTGAAATATTACAATTTCAGCTTTCCTCTCACTTTCTTTAACTAATAACTTTAATTATCACTCGTAGTATTGTTCACTGAAGTTCCACTACCACTGATTACTGCTAACCGTTATTGCACGCCTAACAACGCTAAGGTCCTCAGAGCCTTGTTACCCACGTCTGCACCCCACGGACCACGTGTGTGTGTGTGTGTGTGTGTGTACTCACCTAATTGTACTCACCTAATTGTGGTTGCAGGGGTCGAGGCTCAGCTCCTGACCCCGCCTCTTCACTGATTGCTACTAGGTCCTCTCCCTCTCTTCTTCCTGAGCTTTGTCATACCTCTTCTTAAAACTATGTATGGTTTGTGCCTCCACTACTTCACTTGCTAGGCTATTCCACTTCCTGACGACTCTATGACTGAAGAAATACTTCCTAACGTCCCTGTGACTCGTCTGAGTCTTCAGCTTCCAATTGTGACCCCTTGTTTCTGTGTCCCCTCTCTGGAACATCCTGTCTCTGTCCACCTTGTCTATTCCCCACAGTATCTTGTATGTCGTTGTCATGTCTCCTCTGACCCTTCTGTCCTCCAGTGACGTCAGTCCGATTTCCTTTCCTCGTACAACATTCCCCTGAGCTCTGGAACTAGCCTTGTTTCAAACCTTTGTACTTTCTCTAACTTCTTGACGTGCTTGACCTTGTGTGGGTTCCAGACTGGTGCTGCATACTCCAGTATGGTCCTAACATACACAGTGTACCATGTCTTGAACGATTCCTTATTAAGGTATCGGAACGCTATTCTCAGGTTTGCCAGGCATCCGTATGCTGCAGCAGTTATTTGGTTGATGTGTGTCGCCAGTGTCACCCCAAGATCTTTCTCCCTGAGTGAGGTCTGCAGTCTTTGTCCACCTAGCCTATACTCTGTCTGTGGTCTTCTTTGCCCCTCCCCAATCTTTATGACTTTGCATTTGGCAGGGTTGAATTCGAGAAGCCAGTTTCTGGACCACGTGTCCAGCCTGTCCAGGTCTCTTTGCAATCCTGCCTCATCCTCATCCAATTTAATTCTTCTCATCAGCTTCACATCATCTGCGAATAGGGACACTTCAGAGTCTATTCCTTCCATCATGTCGTTCGCATATATCAAAAATAGCACTGGTCCTAGAACTGACCCCTGTGGAACCCCGCTCGTCACAGGCGCCCACTGTGATACCTCTTCACACTCGTTGTTGCCTCCCTGTCAGGTATTCCCTGATCCGTTGCAGTGCCCTCCCTGTTATACGCGCCTGATCCTCCAGCTTCTGCTCTAATCTCTTGTGAGGAACTATGTCAAAGGCCTTCCTGCAGTCCAGGAAATGCAATCAACCCACCGCTCTATCTCGTGTCTTCTGTTACCTTGTCATAAAGCTCCAGAAGGTTTGTGACACAGGATTTGCCTTCCATGAATCCATGCTGGTTTTCATTTATAATCTTGTTCCGTTCCAGGTGTTCCACCACCCTCCTCCTGATAATCTTCTCCATGACTTTGCATACTATACATGTCAGAGACAGAGGTCTGTAGTTTAGTGCCTCGTTTCTGTCTCCTTTCTTAAATATGGGGACTACATTTGCTGTCTTCCATATCTCAGGTAGTTGCCCAGTCTCAAGGGATGTGTGTGTGCGTGAGTGTGTGTGTATGTATGTGTGTGTGTGTGTGTGTGTGTGTGTGTGTGTGTGTGTGTGTGTGTGTGTGTGTGTGTGTGTGTGTGTGTGATTGCAGGGGTCGAGACACAGCTCCTGTGTGTGTGTGTGTGTGTGGTTGTAGGGGTCGAGACACAGCTCCTGTGTGTGTGTGTGTGTGTGTGTGTGTACTCACCTAATTGTGGTTGCAGGGGTCGATACTAAACTCCTGGCCCCGCCTCTTCACCGACCGCTACTAGGTCCTCTCTCCCCCTGCTCCATGAACTTTATCATACCTCGTCTTATAACTATGTATAGTTCCTACCTCCACTACATCGCTTGCCAGACTATTCCACTTCCTAACTACTCTATGACTGAAGAAATACTTCCTAACATCCCTTTGACTCACCTGAGTCTTCAGCTTCCAATTGTGACCCGTTGTTCTGTGTCCCATCTCTGGAACATCTGTCTGTCCACCTTGTCTATTCCATGCAGTATTTTGTATGTCGTTATCATGTCTCCCCTGACCCTCCTGTCCTCCAGTGTTCTCAGACCGATTTCCCTTAGCCTTTCTTCATAGGACATTCCCCTTAGTTCTTTAACTAGCCTTCTTGCAAACCTTTGCACTTTCTCTAATTTCTTGACGTGTTTGACCAGATGTGGGTTCTAAACTGGTGCTGCGTACTCCAGTATGGGCCTGACGTACACAGTGTATAAAGTCTTGAACGATTCCTTACTGAGGTACCGGAACGCTATTCTCAGGTTTGCCAAGCGCTCATATGCCGCAGCAGTTATCTGGTTAATGTGTGCTTCTGGCGATATACTCGGTGTTATACTCACTCCTAGGTCTTTCTCCTTGAGTGAGGTTGCAGCCTTTGGCCTCCTAGCCTATACTCTGTCTGCGGTCTTCTTTGCCCTCCTCCGATCTTCATGACTTTGCATTTGGCGGGGTTAAATTCTAGGAGCCAGTTTCGGGACCACACATCCAGCCTGTCCAGGTCTCTTTGTAGACCTGTCTGGTCTGCGTCTTATTTAATTCTCCTCATTAACTTCACGTCATCTGCAAACAGGGACACTTCTGAGTCTATCCCTTCCATCATGTTGTTCACATGAGGAATTTAAATCTTCATCAGAGTACAAAACAAATTCTGGCCACAAAATAGAGCGAAACACCAACGTCAAAGACCTGGGAGTGATCATGTCGGAGGATCTCACCTTCAAGGACCATAACATTGTATCAATCGCATCTGCTAGAAAAATGACAGGATGGATAATGAGAACCTTCAAAACTAGGGAGGCCAAGCCCATGATGACACTCTTCAGGTCACTTGTTCTATCTAGGCTGGAATATTGCTGCACACTAACAGCACCTTTCAAGGCAGGTGAAATTGCCGACCTAGAAAATGTACAGAGAACTTTCACGGCGTGCATAACGGAGATAAAACACCTCAATTATTGGGAGCGCTTGAGGTTCCTAAACCTGTATTCCCTGGAACGCAGGAGGGAGAGATACATGATTATATACACCTGGAAAATCCTAGAGGGACTAGTACCGAACTTGCACACGAAAATCACTCACTACGAAAGCAAAAGACTTGGCAGACGATGCACCATCCCCCCAATGAAAAGCAGGGGTGTTCACTAGCACGTTAAGAGACCATACAATAAGTGTCAGGGGCCCGAGACTGTTCAACTGCCTCCCAGCACACATAAGGGGGATTACCAACAGACCCCTGGCAGTCTTCAAGCTGGCACTGGACAAGCACCTAAAGTCAGTTCCGGATCAGCCGGGCTGTGGCTCGTACGTTGGTTTGCGTGCAGCCAGCAGCAACAGCCTGGTTGATCAGGCTCTGATCCACCAGGGGCCTGGTCACAGATCGGGCCGCGGGGGCGTTGACCCCCGGAACTCTCTCCAGGTAAACTCCAGGTAAACATATACCAAGAATAGCACTGGTCCCAGGACTGACCCCTGTGGGACCCCGCTCGTCACTGTCGCCCACTGTGATACCTCATCACGGACCATGACTCGATGTTGCCTCCCTGTTAGGTATTCTCTGATCCATTGCAGTGTTCTTCCTGTTATACGTGCCTGTTCCTCTAGCTTCTGTACTAATCTCTTGTGAGGAACTGTGTCGAAGGCCTTCTTGCAGTCCAAGAAAATGCAATCAACCCACCCGTCCCTCTCATTTCTTACTTCAGTTACCTTGTCATAAAACTCTAGTAGGTTTGTGACACAGGATTTGGCTTCCATGAATCCGTGCTGGCTGTCGTTTATAATCTTGTTCTGCTCCAGGTGCTCCACCACTCTCCTCCTGATAATCTTTTCCAAGACTTTGCATACTATAAATGCCAGTGACACTGGTCTATAATTTAGTGCTTCATTTCTGTCTCCCTTCTTAAAGATGGGGACTACATTTGCCTTCTTCCATACTTCAGGTAGTTGCCCAGTTTCAAGGAAAGTGTTGAAGATTTTGGTTAGTGGCACATGTAGTGTCCCTGCTCCCTCTCTAAGGACCCATGGAGAGATGTTGTCTGGTCCGGAAAAAAAATCCCCCCCCAGTACCAACAATACCACCAGTCCGATAACATTCTTCTTTGCAAATATACAGGGTCTAAAGCCAGCAACAAACAAAATACCTTTCATCCGTGGACTGCTTGCAGAGGCAAAGGCAATGTTCGCGGCTTTCACTGAGACCCACATAAAGGATCACTTGGACAACGAAATATGGATCCCAGGTTACAACCTATACAGATGTGACAGAGTGAACAGGAAAAAGGGGGGGGTTGGCCTGTACATTGCAGAGTCACTTGTTTGCACAGAACTGCTTAATGCCTCAAATGATGTAGTGGAAGTTTTAGCAGTAAAGGTCGAGAACCAAAACCTAGTCATTGTGATAGTCTACAAGCCTCCGGATGCAACATCCCAGCAATTCCAGGAACAGCTGTTAAAAAATTGACCACTGTCTGGAAAACCTTCCAGCTCCTGCACCCAACATCTTGCTCCTGGGGGATTTCAACTTAAGGCACCTAAAATGGAGGAATATAGCAAATAATATTGTTGCAGTAATAAACACCAGGAGGCAGCTCTGATGAAAAACTCACACTCACGCGAGCTTTTAAATCTCTGCACAAAATTCAATTTAAACCAGCAAATAATAGAGCCTACTAGACTGGAGAATACACTAGACCTCATCTTCACTAACAATGATGATCTGATAAGAAATATCACCATATCAAAAACAATATACTCAGATCACAACATAATTGAGGTTCAGTCATGTATGCGCGGAGCCCCAGACCGACATAATGAGATTAGTCACGAGGGAGCATTCACCAAATTCAACTTCAATAACAAAAACATAAAGTGGGACAAGTAAACCAAGTCCTAACCGATATAAGCTGGGAAGATATACTAAGCAACACAGACCCCATCTTATGCCTAGAACAGATTAACTCGGTAGCACTCGATGTATGCACAAGGCTTATTCTCTAAAAAAAAGGAGGAGTAGATGTAAAACAGAAAGAGACAGGCGCTCCCTTTACAGGCGACGGAAAAGAATAACAGAGCGGCTAAAAGAGGTCAATATATCTGAAATGCGTAGGGAGACACTGGTCAGAGAAATAGCAAGCATCGAACTTAAGCTAAAAGAATCCTTTAGGAGTCAGGAATCGCGGGAAGAACTAAAAGCCATAAATGAAATCGAAAGAAACCCAAAGTATTTCTTCTCCTATGCCAAATCAAAATCGAGAACAACGTCCAGTATTGGGCCCCTACTTAAACAAGATGGGTCCTACACAGATGACAACAAGGAAATGAGTGAGCTACTCAAGTCCAATATGACTCAGTTTTAGCAAGCCGCTAACCAGACTGAGAGTCGAAGATCAAAATGAATTTTTTATGAGAGAGCCACAAAATTTGATTAACACAAGCCTATCCGATGTTATCCTGACGCCAAATGACTTCGAACAGGCGATAAATGACATGCCCATGCACTCTGCCCCAGGGCCAGACTCATGGAACTCTGTGTTCATCAAGAACTGCAAGAAGCCCTATCACGAGCCTTTTCCATCCTATGGAGAGGGAGCATGGACACGGGGGTCGTCCCACAGTTACTAAAAACAACAGACATAGCCCCACTCCACAAAGGGGGCAGTAAAGCAACAGCAAAGAACTACAGACCAATAGCACTAACATCCCATATCATAAAAATCTTTGAAAGGGTCCTAAGAAGCAAGATCACCACGCATCTAGAAACCCATCAGTTACACAACCCAGGGCAACATGGGTTTAGAACAGGTCGCTCCTGTCTGTCTCAACTATTGGACCACTACGACAAGGTCCTAAATGCACTAGAAGACAAAAAGAATGCAGATGTAATATATACAGACTTTGCAAAAGCCTTCGACAAGTGTGACCATGGCGTAATAGCGCACAAAATGCGTGCTAAAGGAATAACAGGAAAAGTCGGTCGATGGATCTATAATTTCCTCACTAACAGAACACAGAGAGTAGTCGTCAACAGAGTAAAGTCCGAGGCAGCTACGGTGAAAAGCTCTGTTCCACAAGGCACAGTACTCGCTCCCATCTTGTTCCTCATCCTTATATCCGACATAGACAAGGATGTCAGCCACAGCACCGTGTCTTCCTTTGCAGATGACACCCGAATCTGCATGACAGTGTCTTCCATTGCAGACACTGCAAAGCTCCAGGCAGACATCAACCAAATCTTTCAGTGGGCTGCAGAAAAACAATATGAAGTTCAACGATGAAAAATTTCAATTACTCAGATATGGTAAACATGAGGAAATTAAATCTTCATCAGAGTACAAAACAAATTCTGGCCACAAAATAGAGCGAAACACCAACGTCAAAGACCTGGGAGTGATCATGTCGGAGGATATCACCTTCAAGGACCATAACATTGTATCAATCGCATCTGCTAGAAAAATGACAGGATGGATAATGAAACTTCAAAACTGGGGAGGCCAAGCCCATGATGACACTCTTCAGGTCACTTGTTCTATCTAGGCTGGAATATTGCTGCACACTAACAGCACCTTTCAAGGCAGGTGAAATTGCCGACATAGAAAATGTACAGAGAACTTTCACGGCGCGCATAACGGAGATAAAACACCTAAATTTTATTGGAGCGCTTGAGGTTCCTAAACCTGTATTCCCTGGAACGCAGGGGGGAGAGATACATGATTATATACACCTGGAAAATCCTAGAGGGACTAGTACCGAACTTGCACACGAAAATCACCCACTACGAAAGCAAAAGACTTGGCAGACGATGCACCATCCCCCCAATGAAAAACAGGGGTGTCACTAGCACGTTAAGAGACCATACAATAAGTGTCAGGGGCCCGAGACTGTTCAACTGCCTCCCAGCACACATAAGGGGGATTACCAACAGACCCCTGGCAGTCTTCAAGCTGGCACTGGACAAGCACCTAAAGTCAGTTCCGGATCAGCCGGGCTGTGGCTCGTATGTTGGTTTGCGTGCAGCCAGCAGCAACAGCCTGGTTGATCAGGCTCTGATCCACCAGGAGGCCTGGTCTCAGACCGGGCCGCGGGGGCGTTGACCCCCGGAACTCTCTCCAGGTAACTCCAGGTAACTCCAGGTCCCACCGCCTTTGAGGTGTCAAAGTCACTTAGGAGCTTCTCCACCTCCTCCTCAGTTGTGTGTAATTCATCCAACACTTGTTGGTATATCCCTTGTTGCTGTACCCCACTGTTTTGTCTTCCCTTTGTCCCTTCAGCCTCCACTGTAAATACTTCCTGAAATCTCATACTGAGCTCCTCACATATCTCCTGGTCGTTTCTTGCGAGCTCCCCACCTTCCTTCTTCAGCCTGATTACCTGGTCCTTGACTGTTGTCTTCCTCCTGATGTGGCTGTAAAGTAGTTTCGAATCAGACTTGACTTTCGATGCTATGTCATTTTCATACTGCCACTGCGCCTCCCTCCTTATCTGTGCATACTCGTTTCTGGCTCGTCAACTAATCTCTTTATTCTCTTGAGTCCTCTGCCTTCTGTACTTTTTCCATTCTCTAGAGCACTTAGTTTTTGCCTCCCTGCACCTTCGGGTAAACCAAGGGCTTGTTCTGTCCTTCCCATTATTTCTGTTACCCTTGGGAACAAACCTTTCCTCTGCCTCCTTGCATTTTGTTGTTGCAAAGTCCATCATTTCGTTTACTGATTTTCCTACCAACTCCTGTTCCCACTGAACCTCCTGCAGGAAGATCCTCATTCCTGTGTAGTCCCCCCTTTTATAGTTTAGTTTTTCCCTTTCTACTCCTGTTACCCTCTCCACTTTTAGCTCCACGATGTATTCAAAGCTCATAACTACGTGGTCACTAGCTCCAAGGGGCCTTTCATATGTGATGTGCTCAATATCTGAGCTATTCAGGGTGAACACGAGGTCCAGTCTTGCTGGCTCATCCTCCCCTCTCTCTCTGGTAGTATCCCTAACATGTTGGTGCATGAGATTTGCCAGCACCACATCCATCATCTTGGCTCTCTATGTTTCAGGACCCCCATGTGGCTCCAGGTTTTCCCAATCAATCTCCCTGTGAGTGAAGTCGCCCATGGCCTGTAACTTCGCTCTACTTGAGTGAGCCCTTCTTGCCACCTCAGCTAGAGTGTCCACCATTGCTCTGTTGCACTTACCATATTCCTCTCTTGGCCTCCTGCAGTTCTGTGGTGGGTTATACATCACTGCAATGACTACCTTGTGTTCCCCTGACTGAACTGTACCTACTGTGTAATCCATTTCTCCAATCTAGTCCATACCTTTCATTTCTTGATAACCCCATCGATTTTTTATTAGTAGTGCAACCCCTCCTCCCCCCCCCTGCTCCTTCTATCCTTCCTCAGGATCTAATATCCGGGTAGGAAGATTGCATCTGTTATTATCCCAGTGAGTTTTGTTTCTGTAACCATCTCCACCGGTGGTGGTAGTGATGGTGGTAGTGGTGGTGGTACTGATGGTGGTAGTGGTAGTAATGATGGTAGTGGTGGTGGTAATGATGGTGGTAGTGGTACTGGTAGGGGTAGTGGTAGTGGTGGTGGTAATGATGGTGGTAGTGGTACTGGTAGGGGTAGTGGTAGTGGTTTGGTGTAATGATGGTGGTAGTGGTACTGGTAGGGTAGTGGTAGTGGTGGTGGTAATGATGGTGGTAGTGGTACTGGTAGGGGGAGTGGTAGTGGTGGTGGTAATGATGGTGGTAGTGGTAGTGGTAGGGGTAGTGGTAGTGGTGGTGGTAATGATGGTGGTAGTGGTAGTGGTAGTGGTGGTGGTAATGATGGTGGTAGTGGTAGTGGTAGTGGTGGTGGTAATGATGGTGGTAGTGGTAGTGGTAGGGGTAGTGGTAGTGGTGGTGGTAATGATGGTGGTAGTGGTAGTGGTAGGGGGTAGTGGTAGTGGTGGTGGTAATGATGGTGGTAGTGGTAGTGGTAGGGGTAGTGGTAGTGGTGGTGGTAATGATGGTGGTAGTGGTAGTGGTAGGGGTAGTGGTAGTGGTGGTGGTAATGATGGTGGTAGTGGTAGTGGTAGGGGTAGTGGTAGTGGTGGTGGTACTGATGGTGGTAGTGGTAGTAATGATGGTAGTGGTGGTGGTACTGATGGTGGTAGTGGTAGTGGTAGTAATGATGGTAGTGGTGGTGGTAATGATGGTGGTAGGGGTAGTGGTGGTGGTAATGATGGTGGTAGTGGTAGGGGTAGTGGTAGTGGTGGTGGTAATGATGGTGGTAGTGGTAGTGGTAGGGGTAGTGGTAGTGGTGGTGGTAATGATGGTGCTAGTGGTAGTGGTAGGGTAGTGGTAGTGGTGGTGGTAATGATGGTGCTAGTGGTAGTGGTAGGGTTAGTGGTAGTGGTGGTGGTAATGATGGTGCTAGTGGTAGTGGTAGGGGTAGTGGTAGTGGTGATGGTAATGATGGTGCTAGTGGTAGTGGTAGGGGTAGTGGTAGTGGTGGTGGTAATGATGGTGGTAGTGGTAGGGGTAGTGATAGTGGTGGTGGTAATGATGGTGCTAGTGGTAGTGGTAGGGGTAGTGGGAGTGGTGGTGGTAATGATGGTGCTAGTGGTAGTGGTAGGGGTAGTGGTAGTGGTGGTGGTAATGATGGTGCTAGTGGTAGTGGTAGGGGTAGTGGTAGTGGTGGTGGTAATGATGGTGGTAGTGGTAGTGGTAGGGGTAGTGGTAGTGGTGGTGTAATGATGGTGGTAGTGGTAGGTGTAGTGGTAGTGGTAGTGGTGGTGGTAATGATGGTGCTAGTGGTAGTGGTAGGGGTAGTGGTAGTGGTGGTGGTAATGATGGTGCTAGTGGTAGTGGTAGGGGTAGTGGTAGTGGTGGTGGTAATGATGGTGGTAGTGGTAGTGGTAGGGTAGTGGTAGTGGTGGTGGTAATGATGGTGGTAGTGGTAGTGGTAGGGGTAGTGGTAGTGGTGGTGGTAATGATGGTGGTAGTGGTAGGGGTAGTGGTAGTGGTGGTGGTAATGATGGTGGTAGTGGTAGGGGTAGTGGTGGTGGTGGTGGGTAATGATGGTGGTAGTGGTAGGGGTAGTGGTGGTGGTAATGATGGTGGTAGTGGGAGGGGTAGTGGTGGTGGTGGTGGTAATGATGGTGGTAGTGGTAGGGGTAGTGGTGGTGGTAATGATGGTGGTAGTGGTAGGGGTAGTGGTGGTGGTGGTAATGATGGTGGTAGTGGTAGGGGTAGTGGTGGTGGTAATGATGGTGGTAGTGGTAGGGGTAGTGGTGGTGGTGGTGGTAATGATGGTGGTAGTGGGGGTAGGGGTAGTGGTAGTGGTGGTGGTAATGATGGTGGTAGTGGTAGTGGTAGTGGTGGTGGTAATGATGGTGGTAGTGATGATGGTAAATTTTAGATTTAGATTTTGCCACTGAAGTTGCTAGTTTATTGTGCACCCCATATCCATCCTGTGAACAGTAGCACAAGAGTATATGGATACACAAAAGGCCTAGGAACTAGGCCCCAAAGAATTAACAGGAATACATATGGATTTATATCTACATATCTATAGTTCACTTATCTGTTGCAAGCAAATTTAGGAAATTTGCTTAGTATATCTGGTATCTTATTTTCATTAATAAGATATCTTGACATGTCACATAGGTTATTATACTGTCTGTCTCTGTATTCCTCAATAAGTGGACAATTAACACATAGTGGTTTAAGAGATTTACCATATGCCTGATCACATAATTTACATTTAGTTGATCATCATCTGTGTGTCTCCCAAACTGCCAGAAGTACTTGTAACCAAGCCTAAGCCTGGCCACTACAACATCAGTCAGTCTGTTCACATTGCAAGTTGCTCCATAAACATACTTATCTACGTTCATGTTATCATAGTGGGTTATAGATCTACTCAGGATTTTAACTACATTCCTATAGCAATCATTTTCGTTATTTACTTTTCCTAATATTATTCCTAATGCTAGACACAGATGTACTAAAGTTATATTATACATTCTCCTTCTGGGTACTCTTCTTGGCTAACATATCAACTTTATCATGAAGGAGTAATCCAATGTTTGATGGGATCCATAGTTATTGTACATTAATCCCTTTGTCCCTGATTTTTGAAGTATCTATACCTGGCTTCTCCAATGAGCATGTTGTTGGAGTCATTGCATGTGTCAAGAGCCTTCAATGATGACATAGAATCAGTAATGATGACAGAGTCAAGCTCAGTGTCACAGTTTAGCTTTAGCGCCATTAGGATTGCCAGAAGACTCCTGTTTAGATCCATCAGTGTATATAAGTTGTGATAACTTATTATTACCAGCTAGCCGATAAATTTCTTCTTGAGCAGTTGCTTTAACAAGTGATTTAAGGAAGGGATTACTAGCAATGAGCTTCTTGGGAGGGACTTGCAGGTATGTGATATTAAATGAACACATCTTCCATGGAGGGGTGAAATGCTCTTGTTGCCTGCAGTGATTCAGTTCATGCAGGTTATAAAACTTGATGCTAGTATAAAACTTGATGCACGTTTCCACAGTCCATTTAGCTCTTTGTGTATTTACCCATAGACACTTGGTAAGATTCATTGTGACAGAGTCTGGTTCAGATAGAAGATCATCAACTATGACAGAGTCACGCATCGTATATGATGTATTAAATCCAAGACAACAGAACTAGTATGCCACATATAATGTAGTGTTAAGGTATTAGTGCCTAACACTTCAATCAATATCAATGCTCATATAGCACGTTCACTAGGTATTAGATTCCATTGGTTGTATTGTATATAGCCCACCAATTCTTATGTCGGCATTAAAAATCATCTCCAAGAATGAGGTAGGCGTTTCACTATTGATGCGATCTGTAATGCATCAGGCGAAGCTGTTATCACTGGGAGCATAGTTGATTTATAAATGTTTTATGGAAAAAATCGTTTGCATATACTCTGACACCATGAAAAACCGCATGTTGTAACTCTACTGCTGCAGCACGTGAGTGTAATTGAGTCAAGTTACTTTCTGACACACATCAACACAACATTTTGTTTTTATATTTTCTTTTTGACCTTAGTTAATAAGCTGTGCTATAACCAGCAACTTTGGTGTGAGAGTGCACCATCTTTCAGTCGTACATTTCCTACAAACAGATGACATGAGGTGTATTTATGGGTGGTAGTTGATGGCTGTAGTTGAGGAGGTAGGGGTAATGGTAGTGGTGTCGTGTTAGTGAATGGGTAGTAGCGTAGTTAGTAGTTATGTGGTGGTATTGATGGGTGGTATAGGAGGGGGTAGGCGTAGTGGGCACTGGATTCCAACTTTATTCTCAATAAGTATTACAATGCTTGAGTTTACAGAATTTGGGTTATTGTGTGGTTTACCATAGTAAAATAATAATTACAGGAGTGTACCACAAGAACGCCTAGCATGGCTATGCAATTTTCGGGTCAGATGTGGTATGATGGTGGTAGAGGTAGTGGAAAAGGAAAAAAGAGGATAGAGACAGTGTCCAGTTAAGGTTAATAGTTGACAAGTTTGAATTGTTGTGTGACAGAAGGAGTACGAGTAGGAGAAAGTGATGGTGGAGAGAAATATGTATGGAGGAAGAGGAAGTGAAGGATGCGAAGATGTGGAGGAGGAAGTAAAGATGGAGTGGAGGAGGAAGTGAATGGTGGAGGAGAAGGTATGGTGGAGGAGAAGAGAGATGGTGGAGGAGGAGTGAAGGTGGAGGAGGTGCGTATTTGTGGAGGAAGGAGGTTATGGTTGGAGGAGGAGGTGATGTGAGTGGAGGAGGAGGTGATTGTAGGATGAGGAAGTGATGGTGGAGTAGGAATGTGAAGGTGTAGGAGGAAGTTGATGGGTGGGATTTACGACTTGCTGCAATTCCGCAACAATAAGGGGAAAATGATACTAAGTTTTTCTTTGGTTAGTTATAATTTACTACCCAATTTATGAACCTTTATTAGTGTATCCATTTAGTGAATTTAAAAATGACAATACACTATTATCAAGTGAAATGAGACTGGTACAATGAGGAACGTAATTCTATGTTCAAATCCCCATAGGATCAAGTGTCTAATACATTAATTACAACGAAGAGTCCCAAATAATAACTATTATGTGGAATTTTAAGGAAATCAATCAGTTATCCTTCTTAAATAGAAGGAATATCAGACTCTTGGATTAACAGCAAAGATATAGACAATAGACAAGATCTAGAATTATTGACCAATTTAAATCTCTGGGTTGAAGACCCGATCATAGGTAGTGCTATAGAACTTACTGACTGTTTCAAAATGTGCTCCGTGTGACTGAGGCGTCAGGTGCGGTCAGTAGGTAGCTGCTAGGCGCCAATTCGAACCAGTCGAACAACGGGCTTCTAAATTAGTGTATTCCCACTTGCATAACAGAAGCACAGTAATCAACATATTATAATACAATATAATATAAAACTAATAAGAATGTCCCTCAGTCGCATCGGTCCGTGTGTACCTCCTGAGCAAACGCTCTTCAAGTTCCCTGACTACATTGTTTTGTTGAGTGGTGGTTTGTCGCGCCTCTGCCGTCAGACGCAGGATAATTACCCATTTTTTTTATATTTTATTTAAACAATGCAATACATTAATAGATAAAAAAAAGACATCATTATCAGTTCTTACACAGAATTATAAATTATCATTATCAAACACCAGACATTGAACTTTGTGGCCTAACACAAACTGTCCCTCTATCCCCAATGCATTATATCCCATTCACCCATTGTGAAGCAAGACACGACATACATTACATATGCATTGTTATTATATCAATTAACAAAGACGCACCAAGCCTACAATATGCTTTATTTTCCAACTTGTTATTTATATATTATTAAAAATCCTTATACGTATAATTAACGTATTTTATTGAAAGTAGATGCAAATACAATATGATTAAAAAACACAGAAACAGAATGTTTACACAGAATCACAACAAAATGGACACCTCACCAGGTCGTCTAAATACATGCAAAAGAGTAATCATTGTTCGCATCGCTATACGGGCCGTTACGTGAACGGACTTGCGCAGTAAGCACCCACTTCACCTGGTTTACTGCGCAGTTTTCTCTGATCACACAAGGCTGATTACACCGGCAGGAGAATTAACACAGTCTGTCATTGAGCTGTTAAGGGTTCTCGGAGTGTGAGCCCCTGCTACGATGAACGTACTTCTTCCTGCAAATATAGGGAATCTATATGGCATCCCTAACGAAGGAACTGATTGTGTGGCCCTTAAGGTGATGAAAAGAGTATTTGTGAAGTTTCCTGAGGACAAGTTTTCTACAGCAGTGTGGTGGCGGAGTACCAGAACGCCGAATGTGCCTCAACTCGACGAAGGATGGTGCATGCATGACTTTTCTACTTACTATACGTGGGTACGGGTGAGAAATGTACCCTTATGAGGCTACTAAGTTTGAGGTGTAGAGGAAGTTTTTAGCATTACTTGAGTCATTCATGAGGCTAGAGGAGGGTAATGGCGGGATGGACCATATGAGGTCCTCCCGGAGGTTCATACAACATCAAGATGACCTTAAATAAGCCTATACCTTCGTATGTGAATGTTTGACCGGCAACATGAACTCAGTATATGTGTCTTATCCTGGACAAAGGGTAGGGAGTGGAGAGAGAACGTGTCTGTCTTTGCAACCTCTAATGACCATATAGCAGCGCAATGTGCACGTAGTAGTTAGGCCCCAGGTGCCATGCCCACGGTGGAGAGTCCGAGCAGACAGAGTGGGGTGGTGTGGTGGCGACGGGGGCGAAAACTTGGGACTCCTCTATGGAGTGAAGGAGGTGAGAAGGATGGGAGAACAGTGGGGACGAGTGCACACTCCGGTGGAGAGATGGAGATCCTACTCCAACGCTGTGGTTGGTGGAGAAGTGGTGGAGTCGACACAGATTTGTCCATGGAAGTCTGTTCTCCAGGAATTCATGGAGAGACTTTGGTAGTAGATACATGGATGGACAGACCAGAGTAAACGTGCAGACGTGATGCAAGGGCTTGAAGTTAGAAGACGGTAGTAACAGGGAATATGGAAAGGATACACTTAGATGGTGGGCAGAGGTACACATGAGAGATGAACCTGAGGAAGAGAAGGCTTAGGAGGCAGCTCTCAGAAGCGGCCAGCGGGTTGACTGAAATTATATTAAGATTAACACTGGGCAAAGACCCAGTAAGAAGGCATGGGCAGAGGGTGGTTCGCAATCCCTTACAGGGGGGGGAGGTACAGGAAAGATCTGGGGGGGGGTGGAGGGTACAGGGTGAGTTATGGGGTCTAATAAAAAGAGTAGTAAGGTAAAGTGTGAGCACTTAAAGGGAAGTGTGAGCAAAGCCACAAGCGCCACAGAGGTAAGCCGCCTTCCTTTGACCATTCAGGTGTGGGTAACCGAATAATGCTAATGGCTAAAGACTTGAAGTAAAAAGGGTAAGGTTGGAGTGGTTCCTCAAAAGGCATGACGGATGGTTTGTTTGTCCTACAGGAGCATAACCATATGTCATGTAAGTGAGTTCGATTATGAGAGGATATAAGTTGTTTGTAAGATGGCAATGCTTTTAAAGGAGGAGTGGCTGTTTTAGTAAAGGAGACCAGTCCATTAGCGAAGTCATAGGGTGGGAGTAGGAGGGATGGTGAATGGTTTTCGGGTGGAAGATGTTTGGGGGAGAGCAGGTATTTATTAGATGGGAGTTTATATGCCCGCGATTGGTAACGTGATGATAAAAACAGACTTTGTTCGTGGACTATTGGTATTACTATCTCAGGGTTTACCTGCTATCGCGAATAATGGAGGTGATTGAATTGTAGTGATTAGGCATGCAGACTTCGTCAGACCTATGGGGCCGGGGTTTCGTGTTGGGTAGTCTTAACGGGGAAGCATTGCGTGATGTCTGGGTCGTAGATTTTGTCGGCAGGGGGGTGTATCAGGGTCGAGCACACCCTATGATCATGGTAGATAAGAGGCAAGGTTGGATTAGGATTTATAGGCAAGGGATATGAGTGGAGAGGGTAGAACATTAACGTGGGGTTTATTCTGACCACAGAGCAGTGAGTTGGCTGACCTTCGGGGATGGTATTTCCGATGAAATATATCAGAGTTTATTGTGAAATTAAATGTGAGGCTTTACAGGAGAATATCAAGTTGGTCCTTTCCGAGACATGGTGGAGAAGTGGATTTGGGTAGGCTTAGGGATGAGGATGTGGATTTGCTAGAATATAGTTGGGAGTTTGCAGGCAAAGGTGGCAAATTGCAAGGATTTTTTAAGAAGATTGGGTAGGTGACGGGCACGCTGGAGGTTTGAGATTGCAGAATTATTTAGAGGGCCTGTTGAATGATTGTTATGGGGGGGGTAAGGGATGTGTGTGGGAGAGAAGTTTAATGGGGGAAACTTAGAATTCGTTTAGTGGAGATGCATAATGAACGTTTTGATGCACTCATGGCAGGGCAGGATGGAGTACGACTAAAAGGTGATAAGCCAACCGTGTTATGTACTCCAAAAATCAAGGACAACGATGAAGGAAAACGAGGCACATATTGTCGTGGAGGAGGGAGGTTTAGAGCAGGGCAGTGTCATCACTGACACGAGATTCTATCATTAGGTGTATACTGATTATTGTTTTACAGGAGAAATGGAAGAGAAGGGGAGGGTGGTATTGTGTTAGAAACAATTTTATAGCTAAATTTTGTTCACTCAGGGTAGGGGCAGGGGATCGTGAATTGTTTGAGGTAGGCATTACGGTGCAGAGAGGTGTGGGAAGGTTGTGAATGGGTTGATTCAGAAGGCACGGGAATAGATGGGTTATCCTAAAGATTTTTACGAGCACATTGGGAGGATCTGAGGGAGTGTCCTTGTGGGCGGTTCTGAATTAGTATGTTGAAACGAGGTAGAATGGCGCCAACACAGAGAGAACTGGTTGTTGTTTTGGGTGCCAAAGAATTGGGGGAGAGGAAAGGGTTTGGGAGATTATCGTGCCTTTGTCGTTAAATGGTACGGATCACAAATTTAGCCGAGGTATTGGGTAACAGGTTAAAGAAGGTGATTGGGAATAGCATACATGAGGGGCATTATGGTATACCGGGACGTACTATGAAGAATGGCACAGTGGGATCAGGGATTTTATAAGAGACCTGGTCCAGTTAGGTGGCTGTCCCTCTGGCTGGATTGGGGCTCAGGCCTATGACTGCATGAAGAGGGACTTTTTGTGGGGCCTGTTTGAGAAATGGTGTTTTGGAGGGGGTAGTAGGTTGGTTGCACACTCTATATGAGGGGCAATCAGAAGGGTGCAGGTTAATGAAAGCTGGGGGTGTGGGCGGTGATGATGAACAGGGATTAAGGCAGGGTGTTGCCCTAGTCACAGTTTGCTCTTTGCATGTTGCAACATCCTTTCTTTGAGGCTGTGGAGAGGAAAATGCGGGGGGTAGGGGGGGAAGCATGAGGGGGAATATTAGTTATGTGGAGGATACAACTGATGTTATGTTACGAGTGGGGAACTTTAAGAAGGGTGGTGAGAGTGATAAGGAGTTTTGGAATTTTTGCAGAATGGTAGTTAATTTAGCAAAGTCTAGGTTTTATTGTAAAGTAGGAACATGGGTATTGGGTGAGATTGGGGAGGAGATGTGATGGACGTTTTGACAGAATTAGGGTGTGATGGGGGATATGGTATATAAGGCAGTTGCAGGAATGTAGGTAGGATTAACTCAGGAAACAGTCACGAGTCGGGTTTAGGCAAGTTAAAAGGTTTGGGAGGGTCAGTGAAGTGGCGTTTACATGCAAGTGCCGTATGGATAGATTAAGTCGTGTGTATAGTAAGTCTGGGGTGTGGCGGAGGTGTTCCCTTTTGAGGGTGCAGGATATACTTGAAATACAGAGAGGGTGTTTGAGGTTTGTGTGGGGGTTTGGGAGGCCTGGTTTGTCCAATGTATGTGGTCATTGACGGAGGTGAAACGGGTGTGGACTCTAGGTTTTGTTGCCTTAGGGCAAGGTAATTGGCATTATCTAAAAAAGCAGAGGCTATCTAAATGTGGGGGGGAGAGGGTGTTAGGGTGGATAGGGGTGAAGAAGGATGCTAGAAAATTAGGTTGGTTGTGGCCAGGGATTGAGAAAGTGTGAAGACTAATGAAGTTTACATGTTGACAGTGGGGCAATGTTTTAAAAGGTTGAAGGTAAACACCGTGGTGGGTGTGGTGTGTGGAAGGGGTTTAATTGCAGGGTGTCGCAGTGTACCCCATGTAAACTGGAGGGTCATATGGGGGGATTCAGAAGCTTAAATACCAGCAAGGGTTAGGAGATGTGTATACCGTTTTTCCTCATTTGTGTGGTTTGCATCAAAGGCACATGTTGCATAAGAAGGGGTTGGTGAGAGAGACAACAAGTTTTTATTCTGTGGGAGGAGGAAGCTGCCTATCATGTGGTATATTTATGTTCATCTTTGGGCGTGTTTGAAGTCTGATGGGGGGTTATTAGGTTGTTTGGGTTGGGTGGAGTTGGTCTTTTCTTAGATTTCCCTTTTTTGTCGAATGGATGTTAGTGGGGTAAGAAAGTGAATGTGGAGGGCTTGATGTATGTTATTGGCAGATTAATTTTGCATGTTTCTTGGGGTATGAGGCAGATTAAAGGGCAGTTGAGGATAAAAGCGTTAGCAGCAAGGTTCTTTAGGACAAGGTGTAGGAATAGATTAATATATGGGGGGAGATGGGAATCAAGTTTTTCGGTAGGTTATCGTAATCTCACTGTAGCACAACTTCTCAGGGAACAGGGGGGGGGGCAAGGGACGGGTCTCCTTTAATGTGAGGGGGGGGGTGTAAGGTTGTGCTAGTAGTGTGGAAGGTGATGAGAGAGTGAGCTAGTGAGAGCATACATTCGTGAACTGGTTATATTCCTGGAGAGTTATTTTATATTTGCGTGCAGTACCATGGTTTCATTCAGTAACACCTGGAACGTCATACATTTACATATTTTGGTCTGGGTATGTTTATTACACTCACTGTCAAGGATAGGTGGCTTACGCAGCTGTTATGGTGTTTTATGTCATGCAGTACTGAACATGTACAAAAATGATACTGCCAGTGAATTCTAGTAATCCTCTTTATTGATATGAGATGTGTTAAAAAATTAAAATAAAACAAGGAAACACTGTAGGTCAAGAGTACGTTAGTATCGGATGATGCTTGTATTTTTGTAGTTTTAAACACGTAGCTGCAAGTACTTTCCTTATAGCCCTTGTGGCTTAGCGCTTCTTTTGATTATTTAAATAATAAAAAAGTACACTTTCCTTAAAGCTGTACTCCTATATAGAAGAAGGATTGTATACTTAACACACATTCATGTAGCGATTATTACAATGTCAAGGATGTTAATTTGTGTTTCGATAGAAGATAGGATCTTATGTCCAGTCATAACAAGTTTTATCTTAAGCTAGGATTTAAGTGTAAAGTTTGTAGGGGAATACCTGTTTATCCTCATTGAGGGGGTTTCTGCCCCGTCCTTGTGTGGGAGAAACCAATTTGACATGTTTCAATATGGATAATCTAGTTCTTGGATTATATTAAATATTTACATAGCTAGTTTAAAGCTGAGTAGCATGTAATGTATTCTCTTATATTTTACGTGTAAATTCCATGTTATAACAATGTTGTATTGACAGTTTGAAGTTCATGGTTGATGCTTTATTTATTATTGATATTAAATATAGTGGGTGTATATTCTTTCCGCTTATACAGTGTGTGTGTATAGCAATGTAATGTTCATATCTGTTTTCCACTATGTACTTTTATTTTTTTGTGTTTTGTTTTGTTGATGCATCACCATTTCTGGTAATTCCCATTAAGGTTTAATGAGGTAAAGGTAATAAACCCTAATTGTTAGGTTACTTAAGGTTTTGTCTTAGAACGGTCCATGTAAATATTTTTGTCTGCACTGGCATTATTAATTATTGTAAAAGGAGGGAGTTTTGTAGGACATGTTGTCGGGATGTGTAACTGGGGTAATATGCTGTCAGCTAGACTGTTAATTTTAAGTACTGGTATTGTGTGATAGAAGGATTTTGTTAATATCCAGTATAATTCTCTTTTATTAAACTCTTATACATTCTTGTATATTGGTTGTAAGTAAATGAGTGGGCAATGAACTGGATTATAATGAGAAAGTCTTGTATATAAAACTTCCATGACAATGTAAATAAGTGTGACATTCTTTGGATTATATAGCCTTTTGTGTTATAAGATACTGGTTGTATTTTATGGATATAATAAACCCACCTGTATGTTCAGGTGTGGGTTGTCCTTAGTGCAGTTACATGTATGTTCGGCATTTTTGGGGGGTATCAAACATTTAAAGTTGAACGTGTGTTTCTTATGTATAAGTTTAGTGCTGGGATAGGGAACGTGGATTCGTTTTGTTTTTAGTATTTAATGGTTAACATGTCTTTGTTTATGTGACGTATGTATAACATACATGTATAATGTGTATTGTGTTTTTTAAATAAAATATCTTATTATTATACTATAAAGGATATATTATGAATAAGGTAAAAAGAGATATTCACATTTACATGTGTGTTAGTTAATAATATAAACAATCATTCTCCTCCCTATCTGTCGCTACATTCATTAGGTATCTTTTGGCTGTCTTCTTGAACTGGTTCATACTATGACTGACATGTACAAGCAGTCTGTTCCATTCCTTTATTGCTGTACAATAAAAGGTGTTTGAAGCCTGGCCACTGACTGTGGCTACTACAAAGTTGTGTTCTCTCCCCCTGGTACTGTGATTACTTTGGTTCCCAACCTTGACAAAATTGGCAGCAAGATATTCTGGACACTGTTTGTGAGCAATTTTATAAACTTGATTTAACTTCAGTTGTTTTACTCTGTCTTCAGCATTCAGCATACGATGTTCCTACAAGGAATTAAAGTCATTTATAACATGTATGGTGACGCCGCCGTGCGTGGCACGCTTGCTCATTTCCAGTAATTTTTTTTTTTCTGTTATTTCTTGTATTATTCTTTCTTATATAATAATTGACGATTTGGAATGATAAGAGCTGTATAGCCCTTGTGGCTTAGCGCTTCTTTTTGATTATAATAATAATAATGGAATGATAAGAGAATGTGCGGAGGTAATATGCAGTGTGGCAGCCAATCAGGAACCGTCTGGCAACATTTACTTACTGTCTCAGCGAAATTCCATGGTCTCTTGTGAGGCAGGACAATATAGTTCAATATACGCTAATGTCAAAAAAAAACCTCCCCCTTTTAAAACTCGGCTAATTTATATATCGTGATTGATCTAATAGAGATAATAAAGCAATATAAATAACATAGAAACATGGCAAAAAAATAACATAGAAACATGAAATATAGTAAAGAATGAATAAAATAGACCATAATATGGCCTATTTTTATCTTATCTAAGCGGTCGAGGTCAGACCGACCATGTTATCATATAAAATAATTACCGCTCTGACTATACACCTTCCTATCCAGGTTCTTTGGTCTTGAGTAAGAGAAAACGGAGTACCTGTGAGGCTAACTGCACTAGATCACTTTATCATAAGACAAACACTGAAAGGTAAGCAATTTTCTCGGAAAAAATATATTTTCCTAAGACAGGAGGCCGGCCCGTGTTTGGATGAACATATCGGAAGTACGTTATTGACTTCCTTCATAAAGCCCAGCCTTTATTATTGACCTGAATGAGATAATTTTAGCAGGAATCATAAAACAATGTTTGTTCTTAATTTTGGCAAATGCAACATGGAAATATTTCAAATATTTTGTAATTTGTGTGGGAGTAAAGGGCAAGATATTTTGCAACATGTCAAACACTTAGTAACTTATTTTTTGTAGAATAAAGATAAGATATTTGCAGGGTCCGAATTTGACGAAAAATCGTATTATTAAGTAAGTAAGTAAGTAAGTAAGTAAGTTTATTCAGGTATACACAAATACAGTTACATAGAATTATCATACATAGCAGCATATGTGTAGAGAACCTAGGATAACCCAAAAAAGTCAGACAGAGTGACTTATTTCCATTGGGGTCCTTTTACCTTATTATTATAGTATAAAGGTTATAATATTTTCTTATTATTCTACAATGAAGATAACATCTTATTATCATACTAAAAAGACTATCTGCTACACCAAGGTCTTTTAAGACTATTCTAAATACGAGGGTCTTACAAGGAATAAGGTAAATTTAACGTAGTTAGCTAAAAAATAAAAAACTTCCCCTCCCTTTCTGTAGCACATTCATCAGACCCTTTTTGGGCACCTTCTTGAACTGGTTCACGCAAACTGGCTTTGAATTGCGTGTCTGTTCCTTTCCCCTTTTTTGCTGTACAAAAAAAGGTGTTTGAAGCCTGGCCACTGACTGGGGACTACAAAGTTTCTCTCCCCCCTAGTACTATGATTGTTTATTGTATCAACCCCAAAAACATTTTCGTTGTCCCCATTTGGGCCGGGGATTCTTGCCTATATCTTTTTAAGTAAAGTTTTTTTCTCATTTTTTTTTTGGGCTTTTTTGAAACTACAGAAAAAAATACTCTCGCAGAAACCGACCTCTAGCAGCACGACCTTCAGCAGCTGACCTCTCAGCAAGACCTCCAGCAGCAAGCCTCCAGCAGCAAGCCCTTTCCCCGCAGCAAGACCTTCGCACTTTCCCTTCAGAGCAAGACCTCTAGCAGCAAACCTCTCAGCAGCATCCCTCTCACAACAAGACCCTCAGCAGAAGACATCTCACGAAAGCTTCTCGCGCAGGCCTCTCAGCAAAAGACTCCAGCCAGACCTCTCAGCAGAAAGAATCTCAGTGCAGGCCTCTCGGGCGCAAGATTTCCCTCAGAGCAGGACCTCTCAGCAGCAAGTTTCCTCAACAGTGGGACCTCTCGAACAAGATCTTAAACAGTAGGACCCCAGCAACAAGACCCCCCGCAGCATGACCTCTCGCACAAATCTTTCAGCAGCAAGCTTCAGCACAAGACCTCTCAGAGAAAACATTAAGCAGGACATCTCAGAAACAAGACCTCTCAACAGTAAAATTTTCTCCGCAAGCCCTTTTTGAGCAAGCCTCTCAGCAGCGGATCTTTTATGGAGATTTCTTTCGATCAAATACCAATTTTAGATTTAGGGTAAATATTACCTTATCATGAAGGTTAGAAGCTAGGAGCTGATTAAAATACGACTTGGATGCCCAACCAAAAAACCTTACGCTTAACACTGTAAAATTTACTTATTTGTTTGGTAGCAGAGCAGAGAGCAAAAATTAACAAAAGTTGAAAACACTTAATTACCAGAAAAAATGGGGGAAAATTCCTGGCTTTTACCTTGAAACAACCTGAAATTTTAGCACCCATATCCACTATAGCCAAAAAAGTTCCAAAACGGTTGGGTCCTCTCCAGAAACATACTCGTGCCGCAAAATGCCCTTCTCACACTATACCACTCACTTATTTATCCAACCTCACCTATGCTATTTGTGCTTGGGGATCAACTGCAGCAACACTCCTAAAGCCAATAATAACCCAACAAAAAGCTGCAGTAAGAATAATCACTATATCCCACCCCTGGCAGCACACCCCCCCACTCTTCAAAGATCTAAACTTATTTCCCAGTTCAGTACATCCACACTTACTACTGGGGCAATCTATTTTCTACAGGGCCCTTTAAAACTCTAATATCAACCTTGACCTAAAACGCTTTCTTGATAGTTGTGACAGAACCCACAGGCATAACACCAGACACAAACATCTCTACGACATTCCCCGTGTCCGACTAAACCTTTACAAAAATTCAATGTATGTCAAAGGCCCCAAAATCTGGAATACCCCACCCGAGAACTCTAGAACTGCAGACACATTCATCACCTTCAAAACTACCATTAGAAAACATCTTATCTCCCTGATACACCCCGTCAACTAACACACGAATACCACCTGGTGGTTCACACTTACACTCGCTCACTCATTTGACCATAAAAAGAAATATTAATCTCAGTCCCTTTAAAAAAATGAATCCTGTGATACTCCAATACTGAAACTATATACTGGCCCAAAAAAAAGCATTCACATTGCTAAACTCATAAACTAGTATTTAGTCACTTAGCCATAATACCAACTTACCTCATAATTTGTAATATTTTACAATTAAGAATAAAACTAAGTATGCCCGAAATGCCTAGCCATGCTAAGCGTTCTAGTGGTACACTCTGTAATCACAATTTTACTACATGTAAACCAAACAATAACCAAATTTCTGTAAACTCAGCATTGTAATCCTTATAGAGAATAAACTTTGAATTGAATTGAATTAATGAGAACAACAGCTGCTCCTGAAATTCTTCCTTCGCAGCGGTTCGTCTTATGTCCCACGTAGCTCAAACCAGGCAGATGTAACAAGGGTTAACACATGCCCTAACACCATATGATCCGCTATATCTGGTATATGACACCTGTTAGGTAAGACACATATGCAACAGTTAGGTATCTTTATTTCGAAACGTTTCGCCTACACAGTAGGCTTCTATCAACTTTTCTGTACTCGACTGAAGAAGCCTACTGTGTAGGCGAAACGTTTCGAAATAAAGATACCTAACTGTTGCATATGTGTCTTACCTAACAATCTGTCGGTATTTTATACCATTTAATGTTCATTATATGACACCTGGAGATCAGGTGTCTTACGTGGGGTGGGCAGTTTGCCCGCTCATGTTAAGTGCCGCCCATGTTTCTCAGTTATCTTGACCTTAATCACTGCAGTGCACTTACCTGAAGTTTACCTGCAGAGAGTTCCGGGGGTCAATGCCCCCGCGGCCCGGTCTGTGACCAGGCCTCGTGGTGGATCAGAGCCTGATCAACCAGGCTGTTACTGCTGGCTGCACGCAATCCAACATACGAGCCACAGCCCGGCTGGTCAGGTACCGACTTTAGGTGCTTGTCCAGTGTCTGCTTGAAGACAGACAGGGATCTATTGGTAATCCCCTTTATGTATGCTGGGAGGCAGGTGAACATCCTCGGGCACCTGACACTTATTGTATTGTCTCTTAACGTGCTAGTGACACCCCTGCTTTTCATTGGGGGGATGTTGCATCGTCTGCCGAGACTTTTGCTTACGTTGTGAGTGATTTTCGTGTGCAAGTTCGGTACTAGTCCCTCTAGGATTTTCCAGGTGTATATGAACATGAATCTCTCCCGCCTGCGTTCCAGGGAGTACAGGTTTAGGAACCTCAAGCGCTCACAGTAATTGAGGTGTTTTATCTCCGTTATGCGCGCCGTGAAGGTTCTCTGTACATTTTCTAGGTCAGCAATTTCGCCTGCCTTGAAAGGTGCTGTTAGGGTGCAGCAATATTCCAGCCTAGATGAACAAGCGACCTGAAGAGTGTCATCATTGGCTTGGCATCCCTAGTTTTAATTGTTCTCATTATCCATCCTGTCATTTTTCTAGCAGCTGCGATTGATACAATGTTATGGTCCTTGAAAGTGAGATCCTCCGACATAATCACTCCCAGGTTTTTGACGTTGGGTTTTCGCTCTATTTTGTGGCCGGATTTTGTTTTGTAATGTGATAAAGTTTTAATTTCTTCGTGTTTACCATATCGAAGTAATTGAAATTTCTCATTGTGGAACTTCACATTGTTTTTGCAGCCCATTGAAAGATTTGGTTGATGTCCTCCTGGAGCCTTGCAGTGTCTGCAATGGAAGACACTGTCATGCAGATTCGGGTGTCATCTGCAAAGGAAGACACGGTGCTGTGGCTGACATCCTTGTCTATGTCATGTATGAGGATGAGAAACAAGATGGGAGCGAGTAATGTGCCTTGTGGAACAGAGTTTTTCACTGAAGCCGCCTCAGACTTTACTCTGTTGACTACTACTCTTTGTGTTCTGTTTGTGAGGAAATTATAGATCCATCTACCAACTTTTCCTGTTATTCCTTAAGCACACATTTTGTGTGCTATTACGCCATGGTCATACTTATCGAAGGTTTTTGCAAAGTCTGTATATATTACATCTGCATTCTTTTTGTCTTCTAGTGCATCTAGGACCTTGTCGTAGTGATCCAGTAGCTGAGACAGACAGGAGCGAACTGCTCTAAACCCATGTTGCCCTGGGTTGTGTAATTGATGGGTATCCAGATGGGTGGTGATCTTGCTTCTTAGGATCCATTCAAAAAATTTTATGATATGGGATGTTAGTGCTATTGGTCTGTAGTTCTTTGCTATTGCTTTACTGCCCCTTTATGGAGTGGGGCTATGTCTGTTGTTTGTATTAACTGTGGGACGACCCCCGTGTCCATGCTCCCTCTCCATAGGATGGTAAAAGCACGTGATAGAGGCTTCTTGCAGTTCTTGATGAACACAGAGTTCTTTGGGGGCAGAGTGCATGGGCATGTCATTTATCGCCTGTTCGAAGTCATTTGGCGTCAGGATAACATCAGATAGGCTTGTGTTTATCAAATTCTGTGGCTCTCTAATAAAAAATTTATTTAGGTCATCGACTCTCAGACTGGTTAGCGGCTTGCTAAAAACTGAGTTGTATTGGGACTTAAGTAGCTCACTCATTTCCTTGCTGTCATCTGTGTAGGATCCATCTTGTTTAAGTAGGGGCCCAATACTGGACGTTGTTCTCGACTTTGATTTGGCATAAGAAAAGAAATACTTTGGGTTTCTTTCGATTTCATTTATGGCTTTTAGTTCTTCCCGCGATTTCTGACTCCTTTAAAATTCTTTTAGCTTTAGTTCGATGTTTGCTATGTCTCTAACCAGTGACTCCCTACGCATTTCAGATATATTGGCCTCTTTTAGCTGCTATGTTATTCTTTTCCATCGCCTGTAAAGGGAGCTCCTGTCTCTTTCTATTTTACATCTACTATTCCTTTTTCTTAAAGGAATAAGCCTTGAGCACACATCGAGTGCCACAGAGTTAATCTGTTCTAGGCATAAGATGGGGTCTATGTTGCACAGTCTATCTTCCCAGCTTATATCGTTTAGGACTTGGTTTACTTGGTCCCATTTTATGTTCTTGTTATTGAAGTTGAATTTGGTGAAGGCCCCCTCGTGATTTGATCCTTTTTGTCGGTCTGGGGGCTCGGCGCATACATGTCTCAACCTCGTTTAGGGTTGTGATCTGAATATATTGTTTTTGATATGGTGACATTTCGTATCAGATCATCATTGTTACAAGTGAAGTTGAGGTCTAGTGTATTCTCCAGTCTAGTAGGCTCTATTATTTGCTGGTTTAAGTTGAATTTTGTGCAGAGATTTAAAAGTTCGTGTGTGTGTGTGAGTTTTCATCAGAGCTGCCTCCTGGTGTTATCCCTGCAACAACATTATTTGCTATATTCCTCCATTTTAGGTGCCTCAAGTTGAAATCCCCCAGGAGCAAGATGTTGGGAGCGGGAGCTGGAAGATTTTCAAGACAGTGGTCAATTTTCAACAGCTGTTCCTGGAATTGCTGGGACGTTGCATCCGGAGGCTTGTAGACTACCACAATGACTAGGTTTTGGTTCTCGATCTTTACTGCTAAAACTTCCACTACATCATTTGAGGCATTAAGCAGTTCTGTACAAATAAGTGACTGCGATATACAGGCCAAAGCCCCCCTCCTTTTGCTTGTTCTCTCTGTCGCATCTGTATAGGTTGTAATCTGGGAACCATATTTCATTGTCCAAGTGATCCTTTATGTGGGTCTCTGTGAAATTCGCGAAAATTGCATTTGCCTCTGCAAGCAGTCCATGGATGAAAGGTATTTTGTTGTTCGTTGCTGGCTTTAGACCCTGTATATTTGCAGAGAAGAATGTCATAGGACTGGTGGTATTGGTGGTACTGGGGGACTTTTTTTCCGGCACTAATATCTGTATCTGTTGGTTTGAAGTGGAGGCCATCGACTGTGGTTCCACTCCAGAAATGACTGGATTTGGTGTACGATTTCTGCCATTTCTTGGCAGTTGTTTTTTTCTTCTTGGCACTAAAAAACCTCTCCCTCTTGAGTGGCTGTGGCTACCCAGGTTTTCCCATGGCCTGGATGTTTTGTATCTTTTTGTCCCCTTTAGATGGTGTGCCTGGCAATTTAAGTTATAGCACAGTCTTTCCTGTACTGAAGAGGTACACAGTTCAGGGTGAAAAAGCTTACAGGAAGGGAGTTTGCATTTTCCTGTTGTCATCTGGGCCCGACATTTTCTAGGGTGGTCAAAGTTGCACGTCCCTTCTGTTTTTCCAGATATCCCATGTCTGCAGATACCAATACCTTGTACTGCCAAATAACCTCTAGTATAACTACAAGTGCAATATTGAATCCAAATAACTGTTCTTAAAATTTAATACTTGAAATAAACATTACTTTTTCATTTTATTTCTATTAATTAACTTTTTTTGTAATCATTATTACTTACTAAAATTTTATTAAACACCATATTTACTACCAGTCAATTTTACTTTTGTACATTAATCATTATTTTATACTTTTCTAAACCTTTTGTTGCCAAATTTTCAAGTCTGTATATTCGACTCCAACCTTTATATTATCCTTTGTACCTGTGTACCTGTGTACCTGTGTGCCTGTGTACCTGTGTGCCTGTGTGCCTGTGTACCTGTCTCTCATCTTACTATCATATTATAACCAAGTCATTGCCATTTTTATTTTTTATTTATTATTCTTTTGGTTCTTTAATTTGTGAGTTTTATTTTGTCAGTTTAAATCTAGTTATACCTTGATCTTGTTAACAACCTATATCAGACACTAGTGCAATTGCAAGTAATATTTTATGTTGTATTTTTATATTATAAGTTTATGTGTAGTTGTACTTTAGCTCATTCTAGCTCAATACATAGACAACACCAAATTCATTATATTAGACCTTAGTGCAATTACAAGAGTGAGTCTGGTGCCATTTGTAATTTGCTTTTTTTATAGTATTAGTTTATACCTAGTTGTACTATAGCTCATTCTAGCACAACACATAGACAATGTCAACTTCATTATGTTTATTAGTGATTATACTCTAATGGGCAAAAGTGCTTTAGCTTTTATACTTGTCCAAACCCCCCACCACTACAGAATCAGTATTAGAACTCGCCACATAATACAGGTTATAAATAACCACTATTTAAACCTAAAAGATGAATGATCACGTTGACCCTGATCTAAACTTCCATAATCTAACACACAATCAAAACTTATTGAAAGTAACTGCCTTTATTACACAGCATCACAAGCCAGCACTATCCGGAAAAACCCGCTCAAAGTCTATCAGTTCTTAAATTTCTACATCAGGGCCCTTAAACAAACACTATGATGACCTCCCGGCACTCCTTGAGTCACTAAAGACATCCTTCCCCTGCATTATTCTAACTGAGACCTGGCTTAAGCAGGACACAATAGATATCTACCCACTACCAGGATACACAGCAATTCACAACTGCAGACCATACAAAGTACAGGGTGGTATTGCAATCTATTACTCTAACCAACTATCTTGTATTAGCACTAATTGCTTTAGTAATGAATATGGGGAATACATTTTTGCTAATTTTACTGTAAAAAAACTTAAGACGCCATTTATCGGATACCGGATACCACACACAAACATCCCAAACTTCAGTGAGAATCTCAAGTCACTAATAACAAACAGACAAATGAACAAGCACCACCTTCTCTTAGCTGGAGACTTCATTATCAACCTTGGCCTACCTGATGATCAGACTGTAACTGATTTCATCAACAATAAGAACAACACACTTCTCATACCAACAATAACTAAACCAACCAGGATGACTGAGGCAAGTGCAACCATAATAGACCACATATGGACCAATATACTAGCCCCCCTTAAATCAGGGATAATCACAGACAGCACTACTGACCACTACCCAACCTTCCTCTTAACAAACATTAGTAAGCCACCACTTGAATACAACAAAGTTTCATTTAGACTCCACGACGAGGCCTCAATAAGGAATTTCACAGCAGACCTAGAGACTGTTGGCTGGCCTACAGAATTCTCCAATGCCAGTGATATTGACGATTGGACAGACATTTTTCTTAACAAAATACTTAGACTATACAACAAACATTGTCCTATAAAAACGAAACAGATCACGAATAAACGGCTTGGTTGCCCATGGCTAACCAGCACCATTCTGAAATCCATTGATAAGAAACACCAATATGAAAAGCCATATAGACAGGGCTTAATACACAAAGATATTCTTAAACAATATTCAGCAGTTCTCACCAAATTAATAAAGAAAGCCAAACAACTATACTACTCCAGTAGATTCACTGACACAAGAGGAGATATAAAAAAGACCTGGAAAACACTTTCCTTGATTATGGGGACCCACAAACTGGAAAAAAAACAAGAATATTGTTCTAACTAAACCCCATGAAACACCACTGCAACCCACTGATACAGCTAACAAGATAAAAAGACTTCTTCTCAAACATAGGATCTAATCTCGCCAGTAAAATCCACGTACCAATGTCCGTGCCGGGGACTACCTAGATGGGAATTTCCAAATTCCTTCTATCTTGTACCACTGAGCCCACGGAAGTCACTGTGATCATAAAGTCACTTAAAATAAATCACAAAACCATTATTGTACAAGCGAGCGGCCCCTGTCCTTTCGCATGCTATTACATTACTTTTTAACAAGTCACTAGAAACTAGCACTTCCCGACACTACTCAAGACAGCAAGGGTTAACCCCAAAACATAAAGTGGGGCCCTAAGATGTAAAAAACTATAGGCCAAAATCAAGCTTACCATTACTACCAAAATCTTAGAAAAAACTCGTCACAGGAGATATTCTTTTTATAACGTACGTAACATACTCAACCCCCCCCAATTTGGTTTTGGAAAAATAAAAGACTAATGATCAAAATTTTAAAAAAGCTAGACCTGCTTTGCACAGCTTTGGAAAAAATTGGAATACCCTAGGGTTTTTTTTTATCAAGAAAACGTTTGCACGTGACAACGGTCCTACTCCACAAACTTGACCACTATGGTTAAAAGGCCCCTGTTTTTGCATATTTTAATTACCTTTCTAATAGGATCATAGTCACCATTTAAAAACTAGCCTCATCAATACGGGCCCCTTGATACTGGGTCCCCAGGGAAGTGTCCTTGGTCCCCCGCTCTTCCCATTTACATAAATGTCTCCCAAACAATTCCCAAACCTGAAACCCATTCTCTTTGCTGACGACCACTTATTTTCATCTCTCACCCTAGTCTTGCCACCCCCAAACCTTGTTAACGAGGAGCTCTAAAAAATCGACTTGTGACACTTAACACTGAAAAAACCTACTATGAAGATTTAGAATTATCACATATGGGGAACTTTTTCAGGAAACGTTTCGCCCCACAGGCTTTTATCAGTATTGGACTGATGAACCACTGTGGGGGAACGTTTCCCAAAAGATTCCTATGCTGCATATGTCTAATCTTCAACTTGTCGGTTTTTCAAGCCTTATCACAAAACCTACTATATATGTTTTGGGAGCCGAGCGGTGTTGCGCAAAATAACATTTAAATGACAACACTCAAATTGCCAGACATAAAGGGCAAAATTCCTTGGGCCTTTTAAAAAA
>NC_069458.1:14287893-14291760 GCF_026875155.1 Cherax quadricarinatus | reverse complement strand
CCTGTAGAAGGCCCCTAAACCGGATACCCCCCCCTTAGAAATTATGACTACTTACATATATTAATATATATATATATATATAAAAATTTATATATATATATATATATATATTAAAAAAATATATATATATTTTATAAAAAGTGGGCCGTCTCCCCCCGGGCAGGGGGCCCAAAGGAAAGAAAATCCCCAAAAAAAAAATATTTTCATCACTAAACACTTTCACCCACTCACACTAACGTTGTTTTTTGGATTTTGCTCAAAACAAACGTTTAGAAGCATAACTTTAAAAGATACACAACATATCCTCCAAATGCCAATATAAAAAAACCCTCCTTCAAAGTGCAGCATTGTATTTCCCATTTCCGGGACTCAAGTGGGGCTATAAAAAAAAATAACTGGTTCCTTGAAACTCCAAAAAAAATTTTCCCGCTCCACCCCAACGCTCGTCAGGCCCCAAAAACCCTTCGTCTCCCATTCACCCCTTCGAACACGCCACGCACCCCTGATGGAACCCAAACCCCCTTCCCCCCCCAAAAACCTCCTTTTACCCCTTCCCTTTCCAACCCTTTTTTCGAGGACCCCCCTACCCCCCCTTTCCCTTTCCCCCTACAGATTTATACGCTCTCCATGTCATTCTACTCTGATTCCCTCCTACTCCCCAATTTGATATCCAATTTTCTTTATCTAAATCATTTGATCCCCTCATCACCATACTCATTTCTATGTTTACTTTCCAACTTTCTACCTTTACCACACTCCCAAACTCGTCCACTAACCTTTGCTATTTTTCTTTAGAATCTCCCATAAGCACAGTATCATCAGCACAAAGCAACTGGTCAAATCCCATTTTGTATTTGATTCCCCATAATTTAATCCACCACTCTCCCAAACACCCTAGCATTTACTTCTTTTACAACCCCATCTATAAATATATTAAACAACCAGGTGGGCATTACACATCCCCCTCTAAGACTTACTTTTACCGGAAGTATTCTCCCTCTCTTTTACACACCCCCCAAACCCGAGCCTCACTTTCCTCATAAAAAAATCTTTACAGCATTTTTGTAACTTACCACCTATTCCACATATTTGCAACATCTGCCACATTGCTTCCCTATCCACTCTATCATATGCCTTTTCTAAATCCATAAATGCAATAAAACTTCCCTACCTTTATCTAAATATGGAGAGAATATTTTGAGGAATTGTTAAATTGTTGAAAAAGATGGGGAAGCTGTGATTCGTGTATGGGGCAAGGAGGAATAACATCTTGTAGGAGTGAGGAAGAGCCATTTGTGAGTGTGGGGGAAGTTCGTGAGGCAGTAGGTAAAATGAAAGGGGGTAAGGCAGCCGGATTGATGGGAAAAAGATAGAAATGTTAAAAGCAGGTGGGGATATATTTTTGGAGTGGTTGGTGCAATTATTTAAAAAATGTATGGAAGAGGGTAATGTACCTAGGGATTGGCAGAGAGCATGCATAGTTCCTTTGTATTAAGGAAAAGGGGGATAAAAGAGAGTGCAAAAATATAGTGGGATAAGTCTGTTGAGTATACCTGGTAAAGTGTATGGTAGAGTTATTATTGAAAGAATTAAGAGTAAGAACGGAGAATAGGATAGCAGATGAACAGGGGGCTTTAGGAAAGGTAGGGGGTATGTGGACCAGGTTTTTTACAGTGAAACATATAAGTGAACAGTATTTAGATAAGGCTAAAGAGGTCTTTGTGGCATTTATGGATTTGGAAAAGGCGTATGACAGGGTGGATAGGGGGGCAATGTGGCAGATGTTGCAGGTGTATGGTGTAGGAGGTAGGTTACTGAAAGCACAGTGAAGAGTTTTTACAAGGATAGTGAGGCTCAAGTTAGAGTATGTAGGAAAGAGTGAAATTATTTCCCAGTAAAAGTAGGCCTTAGACAAGGATGTGTGATGTCACCGTGGTTGTTTAATATATTTATAGATTGGGGTTGTAAGAGAAGTAAATGCGAGGATCTTGGCAAGAGGCGTGGAGTTAAAAGATAAAGAATCACACATGAAGTGGGAGTTGTCACAGTTGCTCTTTGCTGATGACACTGTGCTCTTGGAGATTCTGAAGAGAAGTTGCAGAGATTGGTGGATGAATTTGGTAGGGTGTGCAAAAGAAGAAAATTAAAAGTGAATACAGGAAAGAGTAAGGTATGAGGATAACAAAAAGATTAGGTGATGAAAGATTGAATATCAGATTGGAGGGAGAGAGTATGTGGAGAGGTGAATGTATTCAGATATTTTGGGAGTGGACGTGTCAGCGGATGGGTCTATGAAAGATGAGGTGAATCATAGAATTGATGAGGGAAAAGGGTGAGTGGTGCACTCAGGAGTTTGTGGAGACCAAGAACTTTGTCCTTGGAGGCAAAAAGGGAATGTATGAGAGTATAGTTTTACCAACGCTCTTATATGGGTGTGAAGCATGGGTGATGAATGTTGCAGCGAGGAGAAGGCTGGAGGCAGTGGAGATGTCATGTCTGAGGGCAATGTGTGGTGTGAATATAATGCAGAGAATTCGTAGTTTGGAAGTTAGGAGGAGGTGCGGGATTACCAAAACTGTTGTCCAAAAGGGCTGAGGAAGGGTTGTTGAGGTGGTTCGGACATGTAAGAGAGAATGGAGCGAAACAGAATGACTTCAAGAGTGTATCAGTCTGTAGTGGAAGGAAGGCGGGGTAGGGGTCGGCCTAGGAAAGGTTGGAGTGGAGGGGGTAAAGGAGGTTTTGTGTGCGAGGGGCTTGGACTTCCAGCAGGCATGCGTGAGCGTGTTTGATAGGAGTGAATGGAGACAAATGGTTTTTAATACTTGACGTGCTGTTGGAGTGTGAGCAAAGTAACATTTATGAAGAGATTCAGGGAAACCGGCAGGCCGGACTTGAGTCCTGGAGATGGGAAATACAGTGCCTGCACTCTGAAGGAGGGGTGTTAATGTTTCAGTTTATAGACTGTAGTGTAAAGCACCCTTCGGGCAAGACAGTGATGGAGTGAATGATGGTGAAAGTTTTTCTTTTTCGGGCCACCCTGCCTTGGTGGGAATCGGCCAGTGTGATAATAAAATAAAATAATATATGCTTCAATGTAAACACTTGATCTACACATCCCCTACCTACTCTGAAACCTCCTTGCTCATCCGCAATCCTGCATTCTGTCTTACCTCTAATTCTTTCAATGATAACCCTACCATACACTTTTCCTGGTATACTCAGTAAACTTATTCCTCTATAATTTTTACAAAATCTTTTGTCCCCTTTCCCTTTATATAAAGGGACTATACATGCTCTCTGCCAATCCCTAGGTACCTTCCCCTCTTTCATACATTTATTAAACAAAAATACCAACCACTCCAACACTATATACCCCCCTGCTTTTAAAACTTCTGTCATGATCCCGTCAGTTCCAGCTGCTTTACCCCCTTTCATTCTACGTAATGCCTCATGCACCTCCCCAAAACTCACATCCTGCTCTTCTTCACTCCTAAAAGATGGTATACCTCCCTGGTCAGTGCATGAAATTACCGCCTCCCATTCTTCCTCAACATTTAAAAGTTCCTCAAAATATTCTCGCCATCTACCTAATACCTCCCTCTCCCCATCTACTAACTCCCCTACTCTGTTTTTAACTGACAAATCCATTCGTTTCCTAGGCTTTCTTAACTTGTTTAACTCCTTTTGCACTCTCACCACTCTCTTAACCTTTCTTTTACTCTCCATATACTCTGCTCTTCTTATAACACTTCTGCTTTGTAAAAACCTCTCGTAAGCTAACTTTTTCTCATTTATCACATACTTTACTTCATCATTCCACCAATCACTCCTCTTTCCTCCTGCACCCACCCTCCTATAACCACAAAC
>NC_069458.1:14275393-14282893 GCF_026875155.1 Cherax quadricarinatus | reverse complement strand
TATTAAATTATTGTAAACGTATCTAAAATATATTTAGTTGGATTAGGCTAAATTAAATTGCTCTTGTTATAATAAGGTTAGGTAAGATTTCTAAGATGTTTTTGGTGGAAAATTATAATTTTTTACATTAACATTAATGAAAAAACTATATCTTTAAACGTATAAGAGAAAATTTTAGAAAGGAGTTTATTTTAAATGAGTTCTTGCTAATTGACCAGTTTTACCTATTAAGCACGACATATATATATACAAGACAAGCCACTGGGGGTGGAAATCTTTAGTTCACGTACTTTCACACTTCTCAGTGCATCATCAGGAGCTATGCAATGTTGCAAGGGCAGCAGCAGGAGAAACAGGGTAAGCTTTTAGAGTATGGTAGTATGGTGGCACTAGACTCTGACTGACAGAGAAAGTTCAGCCTAATAATGTGGGTGGTATCTACAAGGTCCCTTGTACCTTTTTCCTACTCTCATACATTGGCCAGACAGGTAAACCTTTGGAAACCAGATTATCCCGACACCAGTACTCAATCAGGACAGGTCAGGTGTCAAATACGATCTGTAACCATATTAGCTCTTGTAATCACCCACCGAGGTGGACTGCCACCTAAATAATTGTACCCAACAATTCCATCATGGAAAGAAACATAATTGAGTCCTCCCTCTTGAAACATGATAGGAATGCCGTATAACTCAAATTATGGGCTGTACAAACTCAATAGTTATTTAGTGGAGTCTATTGTGCAGCCTTAATTAAACTGCAATGTTATACAGAAGTGCAGGAGTGCTCCTTATGCCCGGGCTCTCGTGATGTTTTGGTTATGCCCAACTAGAGTCTGCAAACTTAACATCATGGTTCACTCGTTGCGAACGTAGATATAATATATAACAATTTTTAAGTCCGTTACAATCGTCGATATTTAATATGTTAGGTCTGCCGTGATCGTCGGTATATCCCAATCAACTACTACTGCATACATGTATCATAATGATACAGGTGCTTTAGATGGTGTGCTGCAATACAGACTGCAACCTGAGCGATATAACATCAGTAGCGAGGAAGTAGTCATGGGGGGTTCATATACGTATAGGTACACATGCGCAATCAACCTAGGATAGACCAAAAGAAATGCAGAGTGACCTATTGAAGCCCTAACCCGTCTAGGTACAGTGGCTCAAGGTACACATAGTTGAGTGCAACATGGTGATTGCGACTAGTTTAGTGGATTACTGAATTAGGTTGTTAGTAATATAATAATGATAATAATGATAATGATATTAGTGTAAAGTAAAAGGACACAAGTGTAACTAATGTGACATTTTATTGTGGCAACGTTTCGCTCTCCAGGAGCTTTGTCAAGCCATTACAAACAGTACATGGACACAGAGGGTACATATAGGCTCAGAGTGAGGTGCAGTACTAGAGGTAGTAGTAGTAGTAGTGACATAAGTTTTAGTAGTAGTAGTAATACAATAGGGTAGAGCAATTAACTCGTACATGAGTAAAAGGATATAAAAGCTATTACTTGGGTAACATAAAAATAGGTTAGACAAATATAGACTGGAAAGAGGCAGCCTGTTTCAGTGTTCACTCTCTGTAATGTGCTTTGTGCAGTATAACAGGAGAGACTATGTGATGGCAGGGTTTACTGTTTTCAGGAGGATTCTTGCTAAGACTTCAGAGATGGTGAAGCTGCCTTTGTTTTGTTTAATTGTATTCGAACCAGAGATTAGTGCTGATTCGAGGCACTTGCGTTTGCGGAAATTAGTTTCTTTGATCACTAATTGGGCGTCCCTGAATTTCATGAGATGATTGGAGGAATTTCGGTGTTGTACACAGGCGTTGTTCAAGTTATCGTTCCTACATGCGTAAATGTGTTCATTGAGGCGGGTGTCGAGGTTTCTTGCTGTTTCACCTACATAAATCTTGTCACAGCCTCCACAGGAAATAGTGTAAACTCCTGCATTGACTGGTTCGTGGTGCTTTGATTTTGTCCTGGTTAGATCCTTTATTGAAGTGCTGGAAGCGATGGCGACTCTGGTGTTAGCTTGTGAAAGTACTTTAGAAACGTTCAGTGCAACCTGGCTGTTGGGAAGAATTATAACTTTGTTAGGAGTGGTGATGGTGCGTGGAGAATTAATGATCTGAAGATCTCTTTTCTTGCAGTCTTTGATGAAAAAGGAAGGAAAATGTAACTCAGTGAAGGTTTGGTGAAAGTATGTACATTCCTCGTCAAGAAACTCAGGACTACAAATTTGGTATGCTCTTAGTAAAAGCCCGATGATGATGCCTCTTTTGGTCTTAGTATCTTGACTGGAATAGAAGTGTGTGAGATCATTTTTATTGGTAGGTTTTCGATAAACTTGAAATCTTAGGTTGTTGTCTACTTTGTGAATGAGGACGTCGAGGAAGGGTAGCTTGTCATTGGACTCTTCTTCTAGTGTAAACTGGAAATGCACTAGAGAAGGGAAGAAACTTCTATACCTGTTACCCAGCAACCCTAAACTAGCACACATGTATGGTTTACCCAAGATCCATAAACGCAATATTCCTCTCAGACCAATCACGTCAGGTATAGGCAGCGCTCCACACAAACTACCCGGAGTTCTTGCCAAACATCTTTCATGCCTTCTGGGGACCATCAGCCCCGCTCATCTTAAACACTCAGGCGACCTTCTCAACCGCATCCGAAACCTCTCAATCCGTAACAAAAAACTAAGTAGTTTGGACGTGACTTCCCTCTTCACAAAAGTACCTACCACTAAAGCCATCGAGGTTCTACGACGCAAAGTCAATCAGGACCTTAATCTTCCTCTACCTCCCGGAGATTTTGTTGACTTGATTGAACTCTGTATTAATTTCAACTGTTTTTCTTTCAATAACAAGCTCTACAAACAAACCTACGGCATGGGAATGGGGTCCCCCATCAGTGCCGTCCTAGCCAACTTATACATGGAACACCTAGAGTCCGGACACTTCGCGAACATCATCCCTTCAAGCGTCACTTGATTACGTTACGTGGACGACGTCCTCATAATAACTCCCAAACGTTTTGATGTACGGAATCTTCAGGCAAGGCTCAACGCAGTTGAACCGGCGATCCAATTTACGCTAGAAGAAGAGTCCAATGACAAGCTACCTTTCCTCGACGTCCTCATTCACAAAAGTAGACAACAACCTAAGATTTCAAGTTTATCGAAAACCTACCAATAAAAATGATCTCACACACTTCTATTCCAGTCAAGATACTAAGACCAAAAGAGGTACCATCATCGGGTTTTTCCTAAGAGCATACCGAATTTGTAGTCCTGAGTTTCTTGACGAGGAATGTACATACATTCACCAAACCTTCACTGAGTTACATTTTCCTTCCTTTTTCATCAAAGACTGCAGGAAAAGAGCTCTTCAGATCATTAATTCTCCACGCACCAACACCACTCCTAACAAAGTTATAATTCTTCCCAAGAGCCAGGTTGCACTGAACATTTCTAAAGTACTTTCACAAGCTAACACCAGAGTCGCCATCGCTTCCAGCACTTCAATAGAGGATCTGACCAGGACAAAATCAAAGCACCACGAATCAGTCAATGCAGGAGTTTACACTATACCCTGTGGAGGCTGCGACAAGATTTATGTAGGTGAAACAGAAAGAAACCTCGACACCCGCCTCAATGAACACATTTACGCATGTAGGAACGGTAACTTGAACAACGCCTGTGTACAACACCGAAATTCCTCCAGTCATCTCATGAAATTCAGGGACGCCCAATTAGTGATCAAAGAAACTAATTTCCGCAGACGCAAGTGCCTCGAATCAGCACTAATTGCTGTTTCGAATTCAATTAAGCAAAACAAAGGCAGCTTCACCATCTCTGAAGTCTTAGCAAGAATCCTCCTGAAAACAGTAAACCCTGCCATCACATAGTCTCTCCTGTTATACTACACAAATCACATTACAGAGAGTGAACACTGAAACAACCTGCCTCTATCCAGTCTATATTTGTCCAACCTATTTTTATGTTACCCAAGTAATAGCTTTTATATCCTTTTACTCATGTACGAATTAATTGCTCTACCATATTGTATTACTACTACTACTACAACTTATGTCACTACTACCACTAGTACTGCACCTCACTCTGAGCCTATATATACCCTCTGTGTCCATGTACTGTTTGTAACGGCTTGACAAAACTCCTGGAGAGCGAAACGTTGCAACAACAAAATGCCACATTAGTTGAACTTTACATACTGTCGGTAATTCTACCAACATTATTGCAATGATATTAGTGGATGACAGTGAATAATAATGATAGAAATTGTGTTGAAAAGAAAAAGATGAGAAATTGCCTAGTTATCATAAGGAAAAAAAAAAAAAGCCTGAATAGGAGAATTCACATGGGCATGTTAATTGACACAGAGTATTTCCTGAATATTCTGGACACCGGTTGACAAAATGAGGGATTTATTCCTTCTATTTCATTAGTTAGAAGGTTGTTCACATTAGCTGCATTCTGTATGTAAATGATCCACAGGTCACTTGACCTGTTCCCAGAGGTTAGAAGCTTAGGACCGGCTATTAACTATCTCCTAGTTATTTTACCTCATGCTATCTGCAAACTATTGGGCCTACTCCACCCGACCCCACATGGGGTGGGGTGTGGGGGGACCGGTGTGTGGTTGGCATTCCAATGGCCTCTCTCCCTCAGTCAAGGGCTGGTGCCACCGTGCTACCATACTCTAAAAACTTACTCTATTTCTCGTGCTGCTGACCTTGATGCACTGAGAAGTGTGGAAGTACTTGAGCTAAAGGTTTCCATCCCCCTTAAGCTCGCCTGTCTGCGATTGTTTTGTATATATCTATGCACCACGCAGAATCAAGCGAGTATATACAGAGAAAGATCACAATCAGCAGGACTTGATACTGCTACTGAGATGGACAAGATTCCCAGGCCACAAACGCCACATAAGCTGGGCAGACTGGTTCACAAGATATGTTTCATTCCCAGCCCGGGCATTCCCAAGCATGCATTCAAGTTATTTCAATCTCCTCTTGTATGTTCTGACCACACAAGAGATTTTTATATCAATGTACTCTGCAGAAACAGCAGTATCGAGTCCTGCTGACTGCGATTTCTCTCTCTCTCTCTCCTCTCTCTCTCTCTCTCCCCTCTCTCTCTCTCTCTCTCTCTCTCTCTTCCTCTCTCTCATCTCTCTCTTCTCTATATATATATATATATATATATATATATATATATATATATATATAAACTTTGGCATGTCTGTGTCTAGCATTAGGAGAGAAGTAAATAACGAAACTGAATTTTATAGGAATACAGTTAATTAAAAGCCTGAACAGATCTATCACACACTGGCCTGGTCACAGACCGGGCCGCGGGGGCGTTGACCCCCGGAACTCTCTCCAGGTAAACTCCAGGTAAACTAAGATAAGTACGTTTATGGAGCAACATGCAGTGTGAAACGACTGACTGATGTCGCAGTAGTTAGGGTCAGGCTTAGTTACAAGTTGTGGCATGCAAAGAGTATGTTGCAATTTATTCAGTGTATATACACACTCCCATATAGGCTGCCTCCCAACCATCGAACCGGGTGCTGTGTTTGTAATACAAGTGCTTCTGGCAGTTTGGCGAACACACAGATGATCAAACTAAATGTGGCCAGTCCTATGGGCACTCTCTCTAATATTATGTGCTTAATTGCCCACTTATTGAAGAATATGGTCAGTAAAATAACCTATGTGATATGTCAGGGTATCTTATTAATGAAAATAAGGTACCAGACATATTAAGAAAACATCCAGAATTTGCTTCAACGAAAAAGTCTAGGACGAACTCCCTTCAAACCGGTTTTTGGCCTAGTTCCTAGGCATTTTCTGCATTAATACGCTCTAGCGCTACCATTCACAGCCACTGGGCTAGCTGGACCAGTGGCTAGCGTGGGGATAGAACCCACGACTCTCTGATCGTGGGTTCTATCACAGCCCGTGGTATGGTTTGTTTGCAATCTTGTCATTACGATTTCGTGAGTCATGTTAACATCGTGTGCACAATAAACTGGCAACTTCGGCGGCAAAATTTTAAAATGTAAATATCAGGCAAGATGCAGGTGCCCTTGACGGATCATGTGTTCATAGCGATGGTATCCCGATCCTCCTCTACTTAAAGTTCCACTCCTTCGTGACTTCTTCCACGGCATCCTCAATTATTCTCCCAGGTGCGGGTGAGACGAGGCTCGGAGGCCCCGGGTGAGACGAGGCTCGAAAGCCCCGGGTGAGACGAGGCTCGGAAGCCCCGGGTGAGACGAGGCTCGGAAGCCCCGGGTGAGACGAGGCTCGGAGGCCCCGGGTGAGACAAGGCTCGGAAGCCCCGGGTGAGACGAGGCTCGGAAGCCCCGGGTGAGACGAGGCTCGGAAGCCCCGGGTGAGACGAGGCTCGGAGGCCCCGGGTGAGACAAGGCTCGGAAGCCCCGGGTGAGACGAGGATCGGAAGCCCCGGGTGAGACAAGGCTCGGAAGCCCCGGGTGAGACGAGGCTCGGAAGCCCCGGGTGAGACAAGGCTCGGAAGCCCCGGGTGAGACAAGGCTCGGAGGCCCCGGGTGAGACGAGGCTCGGAAGCCCCGGGTGAGACGAGGCTCGGAAGCCCCGGGTGAGACGAGGCTCGGAAGCCCCGGGTGTGACGAGGCTCGGAGGCCCCGGGTGAGACGAGGCTCGGAAGCCCCGGGTGAGACGAGGCTCGGAAGCCCCGGGTGAGACGAGGCTCGGAAGCCCCGGTTGAAACGAGGCTCGGAGGCCCCGGGTGAGACGAGGCTCGGAAGCCCCGGGTGAGACGAGGCTCGGAAGCCCCGGGTGAGACGAGGCTCGGAAGCCCCGGGTGAGACGAGGCTCGGAAGCCCCGGGTGAGACGAGGCTCGGAAGCCCCGGGTGAGACGAGGCTCGGAAGCCCCGGGTGAGACGAGGCTCGGAAGCCCGGGTGAGACGAGGCTCGGAAGCCCCGGGTGAGACGAGGCTCGGAAGCCCCGGGTGTGACGAGGCTCGGAGGCCCCGGGTGAGACAAGGCTCGGAAGCCCCGGGTGAGACGAGGCTCGGAAGCCCCGGGTGAGACAAGGCTCGGAAGCCCCGGGTGAGACGAGGCTCGGAAGCCCCGGGTGAGACAAGGCTCGGAAGCCCCGGGTGAGACAAGGCTCGGAGGCCCCGGGTGAGACGAGGCTCGGAAGCCCCGGGTGAGACGAGGCTCGGAAGCCCCGGGTGAGACGAGGCTCGGAAGCCCCGGGTGAGACGAGGCTCGGAAGCCCCGGGTGAGACGAGGCTCGGAGGCCCCGGGTGAGACGAGGCTCGGAAGCCCCGGGTGAGACGAGGCTCGGAAGCCCCGGGTGAGACGAGGCTCGGAAGCCCCGGTTGAAACGAGGCTCGGAGGCCCCGGGTGAGACGAGGCTCGGAAGCCCCGGGTGAGACGAGGCTCGGAAGCCCCGGGTGAGACGAGG
>NC_069458.1:14217745-14274893 GCF_026875155.1 Cherax quadricarinatus | reverse complement strand
CATCCAGTGTCACTAATATCTCTTGGTTTTCCCCTCTAAAAATTCGGTAAGTACTTATTGTTTGTTTAGTGCATACATGAATAGTTTAGGGCATATTTTGATATATACATAAAGTCCTTGTGAAGCATAATGTGAGTGTAGCATGCAGTTGAAAAAAGTGCAACAAAGGAAGCCCACAAATTTTCATGGCTGCCCGAGAGGTGACATAGTACAATTTCAGTAAAATAAATATTTATAAAAAAAAAATTCTATGTATATAATGAATTCTGTAGTGGTCTGGATCTATACAGAAGGTTTTTATTGTCCTTCCAGATCAATGAGAAGTTGTTTTATGGAGAGCCCTCCAGCACCAGGTCAAAATATGTCTGCATTTTGGAGGACAATGACTCAGAATCAGAAGTAGATGACCCAGAATTGCTGGATAGTGATGATGAATATTTGCCACTGGATGCAGAGGTGTCAAGTGATGATGAGGAGGAAGAAAGGCCAGCCAAAAAGCAGAAAATTATTGAAGAAAAAGAAAGGTTTAGTTGCAAGTATTGCAGCAACTCGAAGAAATATGTCACATCCTCATTTCATGTGTTCTGTATGCAAAGTAAATCTGTGCATAAAGAGTAATAGAAAATTGTTTCAGGGACTACCATACTATGAATAGGAACAAGATAATTGGTCTTCCTCATGAATCTCAGGAATATGGGACTTGAAAGTTTTATCCCTTTGCAATGTGTCCTTGTTGCTATTTGTTTCATTTTTATATTTTTCTAATACATACAAACTGTTTTGATACAAGTTCCATTTATGTTTTTGATATTGTCTGTTTGTATAATAAATTTAAAAAATAGTTATTGGGTGTTTTATTAATAATTGCACAGTTTGCAACATTCAGATTTTTACTCCCTATGTCGGGCAAGGGCGTAAATTTTCGTGCTTCGGAGATTTGCAGTTGCTTGAAAACTAACCATCAGAATTCCATTTATATAGGCTCATTGACCTTATATTGAGTTACTCTATCCACCATAGGGAGTTGAGTTCGAATTTCTAATTTTAGGGCCCCTTGCCCTACGAAGGGTTAACATAGTAGATGAATATTCAAGGTTTCCCTTTGTATTCCCCTGTGCAAATATGGCTGCTTCAACTGTTATTAGTTGTCTTTCACAGTTGTTCTCTATTTTTGGTATGCCAGCTTATATCCATTCAGACAGGGGATCCTCGTTCATGAGTAACGAACTCCAGGAGTTTTTGGCTAGCAAAGGTATTGCCTGCAGCAGAACAACAAGCTACAACCCTCAAGGCAATGGTCAAGTGGAGCGGTTCAATGGTACTATATGGAAGGCAGTTACAATGACATTGAAGTCGCGCAATCTACCTGTTCAACACTGGCAAACTGTCCTACCTGATGCTCTTCACTCTATTAGATCATTGCTGTGCACAGCTACTAATGCAACCCCCTCATGAAAGACTCCTCAACTATTCACGTCGTTCCTCTACGGGAGCCTCCGTGCCCACTTGGTTATGTCATCCTGGACCCGTTCTCCTGAAGAGTCACCGTAGAATGAACAAGACGGATCCTTTAGTGGAAGAGGTAGAGCTCCTGCAAGCTAATCCACATTACGCCCACATTCGCTACCAAAATGGTGAAGAGACTACAGTATCTACAAGACATTTAGCCCCAGTTGAAATCCCCATTAGTGTGGAATCTCAAGATACACCAATAGATGTGAAAGATGCTTCGTTTTCTCCTGGAAAGCCCCTTGAGACTACCCCTATGGAAATAGAGGATTCTGCTCCAGCAGTTAATCAAACCCCGCTGGAAAATATCGAACCTGGTGGAGAGGCTCAAGGGCTACGAAGGTCGGGACGTGTACGTCGCCCACCTAACAGTTTGGGAGATTACTGTCTCTGATATTTTAGAAGGGGGAGATTGTAGTGATACTGGTCCTGTGGGGAGCAGCAGCAGGATAATACTGCACCACCTCTTGGGGCCCTTAACAACAACAACAGTTTTGGTGTGTGTGATGGGCCCCAACACACGGTGTGATTCTCTCCTCTATTTATATATATACATTAGTCATGCAGATTACATGGTGAGTTTAAATATGTGGCCTGTAGTTATAACTTTTCTCTTGACATATGCGAGACATCACCATCCCTGTAGAAGCCATTATTAGATGTACTAGTCATTATATTTTGTTGTTGCAGAAGTACTATGAAGATTCTATGTTCAATAAAGCCTAGAGATAAGGCCTGTGTTTCTATCACAACAGGGAGCTCCTGTCTCTTTCTATTTTACATCTACTATTCCTTTTTCTGAAAGGAATAAGCCTTGAGCACACATCGAGTGCCACAGTGTTAATCTGTTCTAGGCATAAGTTGGGGTCTATGTTGCACAGTCTATCTTCCCAGCTTATATCGTTTACGACTTGGTTTACTTGGTCCCACTTTATGTTCTTGTTATTGAAGTTGAATTTGGTGAAGGCTCCCTCGTGACTGATCTCATTTTGTCGGTCTGGGGCTCGGCGCATACATGTCTCAACCTCGTTTATGTTGTGATCTGAATATATTGTTTTTGATATGGTGACATTTCGTATCAGATCATCATTGTTACAAGTGAAGTTGAGGTCTAGTGTATTCTCCAGTCTAGTAGGCTCTATTATTTGCTGGTTTAAGTTGAATTTTGTGCAGAGATTTAAAAGCTCGTGTGTGTGTGTGTGAGTTCTCGTCTGAGCTGCCTCCTGGTGTTATTACTGCAACAACATTATTTGCTATATTCCTCCATTTTAGGTGCCTCAAGTTGAAATCCCCCATGAGCAAGATGTTGGGAGCTCGAGCTGGAAGATTTTCCAGACAGTGGTCAATTTTCAACAGCTGTTCCTGGAATTGCTGGGACGTTGCATCCGGAGGCTTGTAGACTATCACAATGACTAGGTTTTGGTTCTCGATCTTTACTGCTAAAACTTCCACTACATCATTTGAGGCATTAAGCAGTTCTGTACAAATAAGTGACTGCGATATACAGGCCAAAGCCCCCCCCTTTTACTTGTTCTCTCTGTCGCATCTGTATAGGTTGTAACCTGGGAACCATATTTCATTGTCCAAGTGATCCTTTATGTGGGTCTCTGTGAAATTCGCGAACATTGCATTTGCCTCTGCAAGCAGTCCATGGATGGAAGGTATTTTGTTGTTCGTTGCTGTCTTTAGACCCTGTATATTTGCAGAGAAGAATGTCATCGGACCGGTGGTATTGGTGGTACTGGGGGGGGGGACTTTTTTTTCCGGCACTAATATCTGTATCTGTTGGTTTGGAGTGGAGGCCATCGACTGTGGTTCCACTCCAGAAATGACTGGATTTGGTGTACGATTTCTGCCATTTTCTGCCAGTTTTTTTTTCTTCTTGGCACTAAAAAACCCCTCCCACTTGAGTGGCTGTGGCTACCCAGGTTTTCCCATGGCCTGGATGTTTTGTATCTTCTTGTCCCCTTTAGATGGTGTGCCTGGCAATTTAAGTTATAGCACAGTCTTTCCTGTACTGAAGAGGGACACATTTCAGGGTGAAAAAGCTTACAGGAAGGGAGTTTGCATTTTCCTCTTGCCATATGGGCATGGCATTTTCTAGGGTAGTCAAAGTTGCCCGTCCCATCTGTTTTTCCAGATATCCCATGTCAGCATATACCAATACCTTGTACTGCCAAATAACCTCTAGTATAACTACCAGTGCAATATTGAATCCAAATAACTGTTCTTAAAATTTAATACTTGAAATAAACATTACTTTTTCATTTTATTTCTATTAATTAACTTTTTTTGTAATCATTATTACTTACTAAAATTTTATTAAACACCATATTTACTACCAGTCAGTTTTACTTTTGTACATTAAACATTATTTTATACTTTTCTAAACCTTTTGTTGCCAAATTTTCAAGTCTGTATATTCGACTCCAACCTTTATATTATCCTTTGTACCTGTGTACCTGTGTACCTGTGTGCCTGTGTACCTGTACCTGTGTACCTGTGTACCTGTGTACCTGTGTGCCTGTGTACCTGTACCTGTGTACCTGTGTACCTGTCTATCATCTTACTATCATATTATAACCAAGACATTGCCATTTTTATTTTTTATTTATTATTCTTTTGGTTCTTTAATTTGTGAGTTTTATTTTGTCAGTTTAAATCTAGTTATACTCTTGATCTTTTTAACAACTTATATCAGACACTAGTGCAATTGCAAGTAACATTTTATGTTGTATTTTTATATTATAAGTTTATGCGTAGTTGTACTTTAGCTCATTCTAGCTCAATACATAGACAACACCAAATTCATTATATTAGTGTTGTTAGGTATTGTATACCAATTTGATGTTCATCATTATATTAGACCTTAGTGCAATTACAAGAGTGAGTCTGGTGCCATTTGTAATTTGCTTTTTTTATAGTATTAGTTTATACCTAGTTGTACTATAGCTCATTCTAGCACAACAGATAGACAATGTCAACTTCATTATGTTTATTAGTGATTATACTCTATATGACCAAAGTGCTTTAGCTATATACTTATCCAAACCTCCCACCACTACAGAAATCAGTATTAGAACCCACCACATAATACGGGATATAAACAACCACTATTTAAACCTAAAAGCTGAATGATCACATTGATCCTGATCTAAACCTCCATAATCTAACACACAATCACAAGCCAACACTATCCTGAACACTGCTCAAAGTCTATCAGTTCTTAATTACTACATCAGGTCCTTAAGCAAACACTATGATGACCTCCCGGCACTCCTTGAGTCACTAAAGACATCCTTCTCCTGCATTATTCTTACTGAGACCTGGCTTAAGCAGGACACAATAGATATCTACCCACTACCAGGATACACAGCAATTCACAACTGCAGACCATACCAAGTACAGGGTGGTATTGCAATCTATTACTCTAACCAACTATCTTGTATTAGCACTAATTGCTTTAGTAATGAATATGGGGAATACATTTTTGCTAATTTTACTGTAAAAAAACTTAAGACGCCATTTATCGGATACCGGATACCACAAACATCCCAAACTTCAGTGAGAATCTAAAGTCACTAATAACAAACAGACAAATGAACAAGCACCACCTTCTTCTAGCGGAGACTTCATTATCAACCTTGGCCTACCTGATGATCAGACTGTAACTGATTTCATCAACAAAGAACAACACACTTCCCCATACCAACAATAACTAAACCAACCAGGATGACTGAGACAAGTGCAACCATAATAGACCACATATGGACCAATATACTAGCCCCCCTTAAATCAGGGATAATCACAGACAGCACTACTGACCACTACCCAACCTTCCTCTTAACAAACATTAGTAAGCCACCACTTGAATACAACAAAGTTTCATTTAGCCCTCCACGGACGAGGCCTCAATAAGGAATTTCACCAGCAACCTAGAGACTGTTGGCTGGCCTACAGAATTCTCCAATGCCAATGGTATTGACGATTGGACAGACATTTTTCTTAACAAAATACTTAGACTAAACAACAACATTGTCCAATAAAAAACGAAACAGATCACGAATAAACGGCTTGGTTACCCATGGGCTAACCAGCACCATTCTGAAATCCATTGATAAAAAAACACCAATATGAAAAGCCATATAGACAGGGCTTAATACACAAAGATATTCTTAAACAATATTCAACAGTTCTCATCAAATTAATAAAGAAAGCCAAACAACTGCACTACTCCAGCAGATTCACTGACACAAGAGGAGATATAAAAAAGACCTGGAAAACACTTTCCCTGATTATGGGGACCCACAAACTGAAAAAAAACAAGAATATTGTTCTAACTAGACCTCATGAAACACCACTGCATCCCACTGATACAGCTAACAAGATAAACGACTTCTTCTCAAACATAGGATCTAATCTCGCCAGTAAAATCCCACGTACCAATGTCCGTGCCGGGGACTACCTAGATGGGAATTTCCCAAATTCCTTCTATCTTGTACCAACTGAGCCCACGGAAGTCACTGTGATCATAAAGTCACTTAAAAATAACTCACACCATTATTGTACAAGCGAGCGGCCCATGTCCTTTCGCATGCTATTACATTACTTTTTAACAAGTCACTAGAAACTAGCACTTTCCCGACACTACTCAAGACAGCAAGGGTTACACCAATACATAAAGATGGTGACCCTACAGATGTAAACAACTATAGGCCAATATCAAGCTTACCATTACTATCCAAAATCTTAGAGAAACTCGTGCACAGGAGACTATTCATTTATAACGTCACGTAACATACTCAACCCCTGCCAATTTGGATTCAGGAAAAATAAAAGCACTAATGATGCAATTATAAAAATGCTAGACCTGCTTTGCACAGCATTGGAAAATTAAAAATATCCACTAGGATTTTTTATTGATCTAAGAAAAGCGTTTGACACAGTAGACAACGGCATCCTACTCCACAAACTTGACCACTATGGTATAAGAGGCCATGCTCTTGCATATTTTATATCCTACCTTTCTAATAGGTATCAGTATGTCACCATTAAAGACATAGCCTCATCAATACGGCCACTTGATACTGGAGCTCCGCAGGGAAGTGTCCTTGGTCCCCTGCTCTTCCTCATTTACATAAATGATCTCCCAAACATATCCCAACACCTGAAACCCATTCTCTTTGCTGACGACACGACTTATGTCATCTCTCACCCTAGTCTTGCCACCCTCAACACCATTGTTAACGAGGAGCTGCTCAAAATATCGACTTAGATGACACTTAACACTGACAAAACCTACTATGAAGATTGAGACACTTATGCAGCATATGGGAATCTTTATTCAGGAAACGTTTCGCCACACAGTGGCTTCATCAGTATTGGACTGATGAAGCCACTGTGTGGCGAAACGTTTCCTGAATGAAGATTCCCATATGCTGCATAAGTGTCTCAATCTTCAACTTGTCGGTTTTTCAAGCCATTCATCACAAAACCTACTATATTATGTTTGGTAGCAGAGCAGGTGTTGCGCAACTTAACATTAAGATCGACAACACTCTAATTGCCAGACATAATGAGGGCAAATTCCTTGGCCTATACCTCGACAACAATCTAAATTTCAGCACCCATATCCAACACATAACAAAAAAAAGTATCCAAAACGGTGGGGATCCTCTCCAAGATACGATACTACGTGCCGCAAACTGCCCTTCTCACATTATACCATTCACTTATATATCCATACCTCACCTATGCTATCTGTGCTTGGGGTTCAACTGCAGCAACACACCTGAAGCCAATAATAACCCAACAAAAAGCCGCAGTAAGAATAATCACTAAATCCTATCCCTGGCAACACCCCCCCCCTCTTCATAGACCTTAACTTACTCCCTGTTCAGAACATCCACACTTACTACTGTGCAATCTATATCTACAGGACCTTAAATTCCAATATTAACCTTGACCTAAAACGCTTTCTTGACAGTTGTGACAGGATCCACAGAATGGCTGACTGGAAGACGTGTAACGATGCACACAGCATGAAGGAGCAGGTGGATGACAGGAGACAGGCTGGATGGTAGGCTGAGGTAGGCTGACTAGCGTTCACTTCCACAGTCTGGTTTACTGACTGGCTTAAATGCAAAATCCGGGTCAACCCCTCGGAGATTGAAGCAATTAGCACACGAACTAAGCCAGGAAGCTTGAAAAACGGCTGCAACAGGCTTGCAGGCTGGAGTACAGGGTGGAGGTGAGTGAGGATAGCGAGTAGCTGGAGGTGGTGGACGGTTCACCTTTGACCTGCCAGCTCCCCACAAACAGTCTTCTAAAGTCTTGAAATACCCTTAAATCCACGCCCACACCGGTGCCACCATTTGTCATGTGGGTTTTCGATACGTGGATGGGTAAAAATACTCACGTAGGCTGGTAGTACGTATAATATATAACGGGAAGTATGGAAAGCGCCAACAGCTGACCTGTCTCTCTCTGCTGCCTAACTACGACTAACCCATAGTGCCTACAGGTGAGGGTGTGTTTGAAATCCTGCTATGGTGAGCAGCAATATGAATACAGTCAGTGATTCACGCAGAGACGGTTGGTAGTGAGTCATCTACTGGTACACTGGTTACTGGTAACTGGTTACTAGGAACTGGTACTACTACTGAGAGGTGAACATCAGTACAATGGTATAAAGAAACATGCCAATTGTTTCAACCCCAGCTGGGAACCGAACCCAGACCCTCCCCGTGTGAAGCTTTAGCCACCAGACAACTAAAGTGACGTTCTCTTGTTATATCCGGGAGAAAAATATTTTAATATATACCAATACATAGCTGGTGGCTGGAGCAATGTGATCAACTGTCCCTGAATGATGAAGCTGGAAGCTGCTCGCAACATCGTCAAGTTAGCAGCATCGAATGTTGAAGCTAATTGGACGAGAGACAGAAACTTTCATATGAAAAGTACTATATAAATTTTCTCAATTTCTCCCTCCCCCCACAAAAAAAATGCGTAGTGAGAAATACGCCGGTGGAAATCAACCCAAACTGTTCTTTAAGTAAGACTGTCCAGGTTTTAAGTAAATGGGTAAATAAGCAAATGAGAAATTAAGTTTTATTTGAGTTTTGTGTATATAAACAAATTTTTAACACAAATGTTACAAACATAAAAAGTGTATTAAGCAGATTTTATCTAGGATTATCGAATAGAATCTAACACTGATTTATTTCTGATCAGAAAAAAAAACAGTTTATAGTTATTTCGCATGAATAAATTTGATTAATGAAACTGACTCATTACAACTTACACAGACTAAAATCAAGAGATAGTCTTCAGTGAGAAAAAGACAGTTTAAAGCTTAGCGGAAGATACATTCTCTAGTTAGAGCACAGAGTCCAACAAAACTTACACCAACACAGTGTATACCCAGGAAATGTATAAGCTAATAAAGTCTAATACTGTTCGCATTTGTTTTAATCAGGGAGAAGCGTTTAAATCCATCGGAGTTCTACTGCGCCTGCGGAATGGAAGGTTTTCAGATTCGATGTAATCAAAGAGAGGATCAAGAGCCCCTCACTAGCATCAAGGTGACTAGCATCAAGGCATCTCCCCTTAAGAAAGCAGAATCCAATTATGTACACACACCATTAACAATGTCAATCTTCTAAGTATGATATAACAGCCGATCACAGGAGACTTTCTGAACTTTTATCTATCTTCCCTTTTTCAGTTCCCACTTTAAAATTTTCTTTCTAGTTTCTAATTTTTTCACCCCCCCTTGGGGGGGTTTCTGCCCAGCCTCGTTTTTCTTTTCCCCCCACTCCCCGTCGCGAAAAACCCCTTTACCAAATTTGCTTCTCGCCCCTTTTTTTTTTTAAAATCACTTCCTTCTTTCTCATGTCGTGGCAGTGTAAATGATGGTTCTAAATCATTTTGCCCTTTGTCGAGTTTGCAGCAGTGTTTCCCAGACCGTGTTGTTAGGGGTTAAATTTATTAGACCCCGTCAAAACTTTTTTTACAGCAGAATTGTATGCCATTCTCTTTCCCAGTTATCCATTTGCTTTCAATGCCTGCTTAAAAAACTTTTGGGTTAATCGTCACAGAACTCCTTTGGGGTTTTAAAAGAAAAACTTTTAAAAATTTTTAATTCCCTCACCCCCCTGGGTTCTTCGTAAAAAAAAATTTTTTTGTTCCATCCCCCTTACTGGGCAAAAATTTAAAAAAAATTCGTTTTTTTTTTGGGGGTCCCTGGTCATTTTTGAAAATTCAGGTCAACGAGCACCCCGAACTCTGCTGCGCAGTCTACAGTAATGACCCCCCAGTTTCATTTGAGGTTTCCATTTTAGATATTTTGCTGTAATATCTACCCCACCTTTGAAAACCTTTGGGTTTGTTGACTCATAACGAATTACATTCTATCAAAACCCTTTTTAAGGGTTTTTGGCTTGTCTTTGATTTCCGAGGTTGGGGGACAACACTACCCCGTCCCCGCATCGGGCACACCCGTCTCACTCATGGGTAAACTCCTCCTCTTGTGAGAATTGTTTTGGTTACAATTTCAAAATTTTCCGTATTCAAATTTTACGTTTTATCCCTCAACGGCACGAAGAATTTACCCGGAAAGTGTCACCCGCCTTTAACAACCTAAATTTTCTTCCCTCCTCGCTGACGGCCCCCACCGGGTCAACAACCCCACTTTATTTTTCCCCTCCCCCGCTGACGGCCCCAAACCTAGACCCCAAACTTTCCCCCCCCGTTGCTTTTTTTACAGCAACTGATTTATTAAAACCCAAAATTTTATAATCCCTTTCCCTTTTGACTCCCACAGTCCTTTCCCAAATTTTTTTGTTATCCCCTCCCCTTGGTACCCCCATAATCCTGCACAAAACCCCTTTCCCTGCTGGCTGTATGCCCTTGTTTCTTTTAAAAAGCTTTTAAAAATAATAAAAAATAATAATAATAAAAAAAATAATAATAAAAATAAATTAAAAAAGATTTATTAAAGGTAATAATGTTTAATTTTAATAATATAATAATAATAAATAATAATAATAATAATAATAATTTGGGAATAATATAATAAAAAATTTAAAAAAAATTTAAAAATAATGATGTAATTTGGGAAAAAATAGTAAAAAAAATAAAATAATAATAATAATAATAATAATAATAATAATAATAATAATAATGATAATGGTTTAAAAATAATAATAATAAAAATAAAAATTTTTTTAAAAATAATAAATAATAATAATGAATAATTTTATGATAAAATGGGAAAAATAATAATAATTTAAAAATAAAAATAATAATAATAATAAAAATAAAATAATAATGATGATGATAATGGTAAATAAAATTTAAAAATAATAATAAATAATAATAATAATAATAATTTTAATAATAAAAATAAAATAATTTTAATAATGATAAAGGTAAAATAGTAATAATAATTATAATAAAAAGTAGTAATAAAAAATAATAATTTAAAAATAATAATAATAATAATAAAGAAAAAATGGTTTAAAAATAGTAAAATAATGATAAAAAATAGTAGTAAAATAAAAATAATAAAAAATAATAAATAATAATAATAAAAATAATAAAAAATTATACCCCTAAAAAATTTTTTATTTTTTTTTTTTTTTTTTTAAAAGATGGTTTTATAAAACCTACAGAGACAAACCCGTACTTGCCATATATTACATAAAAAAATCATCTAGTTTTTTGTTACCGAGTTTTAAAATCTGAAAGGGGATCGAAATTTGGCATTCTGAAGTTATGAAAGAATTTGAGGGGAAAAGGAAAGGGGAGGCACTGCTAGTTTTTTTTTTATGTTTTATTTTGTGTTTTTTGGGTTTCATTCTTTTAATATTTTCCCTTTTAAACCTCTAAGAAGAGCATTTAATTTTGTAATTTAAAAAAAATTTTATATTGATAGAAAAATTCTGTGGCATAAAAATTTCCATACAAAGCCCAAATCTATTTAAAAAAAAAATTTGTTTAAAACCGACCAGAAGAACATTCTCTAGTTATTTTCCCCCAGGGAAAATAGTTTTATTTTAAAACCCAAAGGGTTATTAAAAATTTTTCAAGGGGGCACAATGAAAAACAGGTTTTTTATAATAAAGTCTATCAAAATAAAAACTTGAAGAAAATCAAGAAAAAACATTATTGGGGGAATTTCTTTAATCTAACGATTCCAAAAATTAACAATTTCATTTAAAAATGTGGATTTGAGTTCAAAGTTAAGGATGTATTTTTTCTCATGGAAAAGCATTTGGGGTTAATATTTTTAAGTCTATAAGTCTTTATTAGTGAATTGAAGGGACTGTTAAATCTTGATAAAGATTTGCGAAGCTGTTATTTTTGTGCCCATTGGCCCCGGGATGTATAATATACCATCTTTTAGGAGTAAGGAAGAGTCAGATGTGAGTGTGGGGGAGGAGCGTGAAGCTGTGGATAGAAGGAGAGAGGGTAAAGCAACTGGGATTGATGTGGTAAGATAGAAATTTTAAAAGCAGTTGGGGATATAGCTTTGGAATGGTTTGTGCTTTTATTTAATAAATGTATGAAAGAGGGGAAGGTACCTAGGGACTGGCAGAGAGCATGCATAGTTACTTTGTATAAAGGCAAAGAGGACAAAAGAGAGGGTAAGAATTATATAGAGAATAAGTCCTTTAAATAAACCTGGTAAGGTTTATTTAAAGGGCTTACTTTCTATTTAAAGATAGAAATATTATTGATATAATTAGAAGGAGGTGCAGGTTACTAAAAATATGATCCAGAGAGCTGAAGAAAGGTTCTTGAGGTAGTTTGGACGTCTGGAGAGGATGGAAGAAAATAGAATAACTTAGAGGGTGTATTAATCTTTAGTGGAAGGAAGGCGGGGTTGGGGTCATCCAAGAAAGGTTAGAGGGAGGAGATAAAGGAGGTATGCGTGAGTATGTTAAATACGAGCGAGTGGAGGCAAATTGTTTTCATGGCTTGAAGTGCCGTTGGATTGTAAGCAAAGTAACATTTATGAAGGGATTCAGAGAAACAGATTAGCCAGACTTGAGTCCCGGAGGTGGGAAGTACAGGACATGCACTCTTAAGGAGGGGTGGACATAAGTTTAGTTTTTAAAGCTGTACTGTAGACACGGCCTCTGGCAAGACAATGATGGAGTGACCCGATGATGAGTGTTTTTTTTCTCTTTCAAGTCACTGCCACAGTGGAAAATGGCTGATGTGAAAAAAAATCTGACACCATCTTACAAATGACAGACGTGCACTTACATGATTTAATTTCACTCTCTGCCATTGTCAAATTATAAAGCATCTTTTTGTTTTTGAAATCTTGAAGATATACATATACAGAGAGTTTTACAAGATGTCAGAGACATTCCAGGATACTGGAAGTGGGTAAAAATAACTTGGTCATAGTGCATTTGCATATGTCAGTTGTTCCCATAATCTTGTACTGATTACCATACACCAGCGTTGAAAATTTGATCCTGATTGCATATGGCGTTCTCTTGTTATAAGCAAAACAAAAATGAAATGGAGGAGGAGGAATAATGAAAATCTGGCATCGACTCAATGCTCTCACTTCAGGGATACCTAAAACATGTTAGAGGATATTTTCTTCTCTATCTTTCCCCTCTTTATCTTTGCCTTTTCACCATTTCTGTTGTTATTGCTAAACATTTTTACTTAACTGGTTTTATCCATCGCCTTCCTTGATATTACCTGGTAGTTTTATGTTACACATGAAGGTAATAATGTATGTCTCTTAGTCCATGGTACCATAAACCCATATTTTCTAACAAGGACTCATAAGAACATAAGAAAGAAGTAACACTGCAACAGGCCTACTGACCCATGCAGAGCAGGTCCATGTCCCCCCCCGGATTAGACAAATGACCCACCCCCCCGGATTAGCCCAATGACCCACCCAGTCTGGTCACCTTCACCCAAGGAAGGAGCACGGCACCAGACCTAGTAGCACCAGCTAGTCAGATCTAACTCACACCCACCCACACCCACTCATGTATTTATCTAACCTATTTTTAAAACTACACAACGTTTTAGCCTGAATAACTGTACTCGGGAGTTTGTTCCACTAATCCACAACTCTATTACCAAACCAGTGCTTTCCTATATCCATCTTGAATCTGATTTTTTCCAACGTGAAACCATTGTTGCGAGTCCTGTCTTTGCTGGAAATTTTCAGCACGCTATTTACATTCCCTTTATTTATTCCTGTTTTCCATTTATACACCTCGATCATATCCCCCCTAATTCTACGCCTTTCGAGAGTGTGCAGATTCAGGGCCCTCAGTCTATCCTCATAGGGAAGATTTCTGATACATGGGATCATCTTTGTCATCCTCCTCTGTACTTTTTGCAGAGCATTTATATCCATTCTGTAATACGGTGACCAGAACTGAGCAGCATAGTCTAAATGAGGCCTAACCAAGGATATATAGAGTTGAAGAACAACCTGAGGACTTCTATTATTTATACTTCTAGATATGAAGCCAAGAATTCTGTTAGCTTTATTGCGAACACTAATGCACTGTTGTATTGGTTTCAGGTTACTGCTAACCAGAACTCCTAAATCCTTCTCGCAATCAGTAAGTAGTATTAAGATCTACATTATTTAGTTTATATGTGGCAACATTTAGAACTTTGCATTTGTCAATATTAAACTGCATCTGACAATTCTCCAACCATTGGTTCAGTCTATTCAAATCATCCTGGAGTGTTCTAGTGTCCTCATTAGAATTAATTGGACGGCCTATTTTGGTGTCGTCAGAAAATTTGCTTATGTCGCTATTTATTCCCTCATCTATGTCGTTTATGTAAATTGTGAACAACAACGGGCCCAACACTGACCCCTGAAGAACACCGCTTGTGACGTGCCCCCATTCTGATTTCTCCCCATTTATGCAAACTGTCTGCTGTCTATTTGTCAGCCATGCCTCTACCCAGGAGAAAATTTCTCCTCCTATTCCGTGTGCCTTAAGTTTCCTGAATAGCCTTTGGTGTGGAACTCTAACGAAAGCCTTACTGAAGTCCATGTACACAATATCATATTCATTAAAATGATCTACCTCCTAAAACACCTTAGTGAAAAAAGTTAGTAAATTCGTAAGACAGGAACGCCCCTTTGTAAAACCGTGTTGAGATTCATTAATCAATCTGTGCCTATCAAGATGGCTATGAATTGCTTCGGCAATTATTGATTCCATAAATTTTCCCACTATGGAGGTAAGGCTTATTGGTCTATAGTTCGAAGCCAAGGACCTGTCACTTGCCTTGTAAATAGGTATTACATTTGCCATTTTCCACTTATCAGGCACTATGCCAGTTTGTAGTGATATGTTAAAAAGATTAGCCAAAGGTATGCTAAGTTCCTTTAACACCCTTGCAAACAGTTCATCAGGGCCTGGAGATTTGTTAGGTTTTAGTTTCTCTATTTGTCTGAGAACCATGTCGCTAGTTATCACAATCTTACATGGTTTATTATCATCCTGTTACACATAATCTATTATTTCAGGAATATCGCTAGTATTTTCCTGGGTGAAAACTGAGAGGAAGTAGGTATTGAGAATTTCACGCATATCCTTATCACTGTCAGTGATCTGACCAGAGTTACTCTTAAGTGGGCCAATCTTGTCCCTAATCTTACTTCTGTATACCTGAAAGAACCCTTTTGGGTTAGTCTTTGAATCCCTTGCGACCTTAGCCTCATAATCCCTTTTGCTTTTTTTTTTTTTTTTTTTTTTTTTTTTTACACAGGGTTTGACAAGGTTAAGGATCCCTAGCTTTATTGACAGCTATTTACAGGTTAAGGATTCCTAACTTTATTGGCAAGCTAAGAGCTGTTACCTACATCAGCTCATTTGAAAGCATTTTTATTGTTATGAGACATACAAGTAGGGAACAGGATGAAGTTGGAACCATCTGTGGGCCAGCATTTTCATTTGATCAACTGACGTTATCTCGTTGATATCATTATGCTGTACGAATGTGTTCCATACTCGAGTCATCCTGGGTATGTATGATCTCAGATGGAGTGATGTTCTGGAGAAGGGTACAGCCAGAGTGGAAGTTGCTGCTTTCTGCCCGTCTTGTGGCATAAAAGCTTGTTTCACGCTGTCCTCGAAGTGGATCCAAGTGTGGTATTTTGACAATATTGGCCTTGTACATAACAGTAAGGCCACCCACATCCCTCCTATGTTGAAGGCTCTGCTGAAATGACAGATCTATCCAGGATGGGTCCAGGCGAGAGATGAGACGTCTTGCTCTGTTCTCTACTCTGTCAAGCAGTCGCAGATGAGAGGGGGGGCAGGCAAACCAAGAAAGTGGAGCATACTCAAGGTGTGAGCGTACTTGTGCCTCGTACAGGATCTTGCAACCCCTACTGTCAAGCAGATGCGAGATACGGCGAAGTGCTGTAAGCTTCCTGGCTGCCTTGTTTGCAAGATTTACAACATGGTTCTTCATGGTTAGTTTGGAGTCAAATTTCACCCCAAGGATATCAACTTCTTCTCCAGGTGCCAACATCGTCCCATTCATCCTTACTACTGCACCAGCATTCCTTTCTTTATTTCTCTCTTTAATTGAATATATTGATTTCTTAACTGCCCATCCCCTCTTTTGATAAGCCTATATATGCCTCTCTTTTGACCAATGAGATGTTTTAATCTATTGTTCATCCATTTGGGATCATTTTTGTTAGATCTAATTTCCCTACTCGGAACAAAAGTTGTCTGGGCAGCTAGAACTATGCTCTGAAAAACGTCATATTGGTAACCAAGATCACCTACCTGACTCATAGTCAGGACATCCCAATTTAGCCCACCCAGGTAATTTTTCAGTCCCATGAAGTCGGCCAAGCGAAAATCTGGGACAGAGATTTGATTGCAGTTATCTGGGTAATTCCATGATATATTGAAACTATGTGATTTGTGATCACTTTCCCCAAGCTCATCATTAACCTCAAGATTATTAATTAGTGAATCTTTGTTGGCAAGAACGAAGTCAAGCAGATTGTTTCCGCTAGTTGGTTCTGTCACAACCTGTTCTAAAAAGCAATCCTGAACCGTATCAAAAAAGTCACTAGACTCAAGATTTCCTATCATATTGTTCCAATCAATTTATCTAAAGTTAAAATCTAACATTATCACAACATTTTCATATCTAGATGCCTTATGAATTTCGTCCCATAACAGCTTACTGCACTCCCTATCAAGGTTTGGGGGCCTATAAATCACACCTAAAATTAGTTTGTCACGTCCCTCGAGAAACTGTAGCCAAACAGATTCTGTGTTCGATGTTTCTAATCTTATATCATGTCTAAGACAACAATTTAAATTTTCTCTGACATACATCGCCACCCCACCACCCTTCCTGCTGACCTTATCAGTGTGGAATAGTTTATAACTCTGTATGTTGCATTCAGAAGGCATTTCTCTATCTTTCAGGTTGAACCAGGTCTCTGTTATACCAATAATATCTATATTACCTACACTTGCAAGTAATCTTAGCTCATCTTTCTTATTTCTTAGACTCCTACTATTTGTATAGTAAACCTTAGGGAAGCTAGTCACTCGTTGCCCTCTACTATGAGAATGATGCAGTGGTAGATAATGATGCAGTGGTAGAAGCAGAGTGCACCAGAGGTAGTAACACCTCAGTAAGAGACACAGTGTTGCAGAAGATTCCACAAGCTGATCACCAGGGAAACCAAGAAAGTGTTAAAGCAGAGCCATTGACAACACCTCTTGAGGGGTTAGAGGATAATCTTTATACACACATAGCTTTTCTCACAGACTCTCGCATACAATGCCTCAGTAATCGCATCTCGGCCACGCCGGGAGTAATAACACGAGACCTTCTCGGCCTAGACTATAGTAATAGTGATTACTTTTCTTCGCACAAAGTTCGGCTTATGATGAAGAAGAAAAAAGGTGGGAAAGTAAAGTGTCAAGAATGTGGTGTTGTAACAACTTACCGAGCATTTTACAAGCATGCCAAGAAACACTTTAATATCAAACCTTTTAAATGTGGTTATTGCTCATATAGATCCATTGAAAAAAGCAAGATACGTGTTCACAGCACTTTCTGTCACCCCAATAGTCCATGTGTAATTCTGAAGCTTTCACCAGAGATTGCTGGTGTTAATGGCAGTGCAGGACATGTCAGTAACAATAAATCTTTGACAAAAAATGCTGAAGATGATAGTAAGCAAAGTAGTTCTTTAGTTTCAAGCAGTGAAATACTTTCAAACACAGTTAATAATTCACTTGAGTCAACAGTGAACTTCTCAGCATTATCAAGCAACAGTAGAGCTGAGGAACTGACTTCATCCATCAAAGCAGCAGCGACCAGTGTTCACAATGTAAGTTCTCCCACTGAAAGTGCTCCCAGTACAGTCATTAGCACATCACAGAGACAACCTTCCTTCCATTGTCCAATTTGTCTCAAGTTTCTTCAGAAACACACCCCATCAATAAGAAGACATCTGTACAGTCATTTTGGATATAAACCCTACAAGTGTGGTTACTGTAGCTTCACTGGCATCGGTCAAAGTGAGGTACGAGCCCACCATGTCACTCATGGTTTCACAACTCTGCCAAAAGTTGAGCCATCAGGCACCCCTGTGCCACCTGGTCTCATGCCCTATATTGATAATGTACTCACTCATCAGAGAACAGCACGGCCATCTTGCAAGAAAAGAGGACAGATCTCTCAGCAAAGCTCAGAAGCACAGCTTCAACAATCTTCCAAAGCTGGAACAGATCGTCTATGGGCAGTATCAAAAACAGTTTCCAAGGAAGATATAACTGCTATATACCTAACTCCACATGAGCTTTCACAGCAGGGAGTTGTGTGTAGCAGTGAGCAGAGTGAACAAGAATCCCTTAATGTAGACACTTTACCTCTACCACATCCTTTAGTGTCACAAGACTTAACTTCAAAAAGGTGGTCGTGCAGTGCAGGTTCTGGAAATCTAGCCACAATGTTGTTGTTCCGAGTACTCTGCCTCCTCAGCTCGATCTCCTTTATAGTGACGACACACATTCTAATTTTAGTTCAAAACCAGTTTGTGTATTATACCTTGGATAAGTGATTGATTAAACCATTAAACATTCTTGGCATTAGAATTTAGGGTAAGGGTATTTTCAGATATTGTAAGAGATTGCTATCATTGATTGTGAGCAAGGAACAATAGCTCTAAAGAACCACACAAACACATTTTCTATCTTCAGTTTGTTAAATATGTTTTAGGCATGTAATATTTACACTTTGTGTGTTTTTCATCATTTTCTTGCTTGAAGCAATCACTGTGTAAATATTCTTATTCTCAGACAGATACCGGTAAGATTTTTATCGTTACAATAATGGTATTCAGTACATACATGTACTGGTGAATAGATGAGTAAGACAAGTGAAACAATTGGATATCTTTATTTCCAAAACACTCCACTTACACAGTAGGCATCGAGTTGAGTCTCTATTCTCTCTTCACTCACTCCTAACCTTTGCACATTTCTATTTGCATACAGCCCTCCCTGTAGCACTGTAGGACCCTTATGGGTTGTTAATTATTGTTATTATTATTTAACACAACAGCTATTTCCTACCAGGGTAGGGTGAAGAAATGTAAAGTTTTTCTTCTTTTTACATTTAGTAATTTATACATGAGAAGGGGTTACTAGTCCCTTGCTCCCGGCAGTTTAGTCGCATTTAGTGGCCTGGTGGTTAACGCTCTCGCTTCACACGGTGAGGGCCTGGGTTCGATTACCAGCCAGAGTAGAAACATTGGACGTGTTTCTTTCCACCTGTTGTCTATGTTCCCCATCAGTAAAATGGGTACCTGGGTGTTAGTCGACTGGTGTGGGTCGCATCCTGGGACACTGACCTAAGGAGGCCTGGTCACAGACCGGGCCGCGGGGGCGTTGACCCCCGGAACTCTCTCCAGGTAAACTCCAGGTAAACTACTATCTCTCTTTGTTTGTTGATCAATTGATTTGTCATTACTAGCAACTTTATTTTGAATATTGTCTTTTAAACATATCCATGAGGTATCTCGGTAATAACTGCTGTTTTTAACCCTAATGCTGCAGCCTGATTGTTTCCCACAAACACCCATACCTTTATAATCTATCAGTTTAAATTCCTAGACAAGTCATCAATTACCCTCTCAATTGAATTGGCTAATGTAACCACTCCATCCGCAGAGAGATGAACCCCATCCCTTGCATACATATCACGTTTGGCAAAGAATAGGTCCCAATTATCAATGAATGGGATTGCAAGTTCCTTGCAGTACCTGTCTAGCAAGCAGTTTATACCAATTGCCCTAGACATCCATTCATTGCCCACTCCCTTCCTAGGCAAGAAGCTACATATGACTGGGATCCCTCCCTTAGACCTAACTACTTCTATGGCTGACCTGTACTTATCCAGCAACTCCTCTTTCCTGCCCTTCCCAATATCATTACCCCCAGCTCTAGACAGATAATGGGCTTGTTCCCATTACCTGCCATAATATTATCCAACCTGCTGACTATGTCACCAACACGAGCTCCAGGAAGGCACACTCTCTGTCTGACCTTTCTGTCTATGTTACAAAATGCATGATCCATATATCTTACCTGAGAATCGCCTACTATTAAAATATTCTTACCTTGATTAGCAGGAGAATCAGTGGTACCTTCAACCTCACTAACCACTGAAGTACACTCGTCTTGGAGAATAGAGAATAGATTTCCTACCTTCACATCTTCTCTATGAACTCTCCTCATCTTCCTTCTACCTGAACTGTGAACCACTTGTCACTTAAAGCGGCTGCCACTATCACTGCTGGTGATCATTTCCTCCTTACCAGCTAAATCCTTCTCGCACTCGCTCCCAAACTCATCTATGCGAAGCTTCAGCCTCCTATTTTCCTCCTGAAGAAGTAGAATCTCCTTCTTCAACACTTGAACCTGAGATTCTAAAACACTACAACAAGCCATGGTGCTTGGTAACAGCCCACGCTAACTCCCAAGAGCTTAGGCAGGTATGACCGCAGGTGACCACTGACCTCTAATTATTCCTAACTTGGAGTTTGATTCACTTCAGCAGCAATTCCAGTAACTTAACTGGCTAATATTCCTATCCTTTCCCTAAATAATGGCATCCCTTCCTTAGCAAACATTTCTATCGCAGAAGTGATCCCAAATACTGGGCAGTGCTAGTCAACCTTGCAATTAACACAAATGTGTTCTACACAAGAATTCGTTTTCGGCTCCCCGCCGCATTATAATGTCATCCAGGACACAGATCCTTCCTTTTGTCCTAATTATGTCTATTATTGCACAATAACCGATTAGCAGGTCCTCCCCTCTATACCCTCCCACTGTCATCTCCTCCAGCAATGAAACAGTGAGTGGTAATGACAGCGTTGCTGTCATTACCACTTACAATGTTTCCTAATTACACCCTCTGCATATTCTTCCTGTGTCTATTGCAAAATACTATCTCCCTGAATTTTATTTGGGAATATCCTACAGTAAGTGAACCATGCGAGTTTTGGGAAACACAACAAAGGTATTGGTAGTCATGTGGTAATTCAGAATCTTCATTATTTTAATGATGTTCCATACAGTAGTGAAGTTACTCCTGAGTCATACATTATATAAGAATGAAGACCTTCTCTGTATTGCGTATGTTTCTGCTTACAGAACAATGTTTTACTTGCAGTGGTTATCTACTCATATTTACCACGAAGTTTTACAAGATGTCAGAGACATTCCAGGATACCGGAAGTGGGAAAAAATAACTTGGTCATAGTGCATTTGCATATGTCAGTTGTTCCCATAATCTTGTACTGATTACCATACACCAGCGTTGAAAATTTGATCCTGATTGCATGAGACCTCTTGCAGTGGTTATCTACTCATACTTACCAAAAAGTTTGTTACTTGCAGTGGTTATCTACTCATATTTCCCAAAAAATTTGTTACTTGCAGTGGTTATCTACTCATACTTTCCAAAAAGTTTTTTTACTTTTCAGTGGTTATCTACTCATACTTACCAAAAAGTTTGTTACTTGCAGTGGTTATCTACTCATACTTACCAAAAAGTTTGTTACTTGCAGTGGTTATCTACTCATACTTACCAAAAAGTTTGTTACTTGCAGTGGTTATCTACTCATATTTACCAAAAAGTTTGTTACTTGCAGTGGTTATCTACTCATACTTACCAAAAAGTTTGTTACTTGCAGTGGTTATCTACTCATACTTTTCCAAAAAGTTTGTTTACTTGCAGTGGTTATCTACTCATACTTACCAAAAAGTTTGTTACTTGCAGTGGTTATCTACTCATACTTACCAAAAAGTTTGTTACTTGCAGTGGTTATCTACTCATATTTACCAAAAAGTTTGTTACTTGCAGTGGTTATCTACTCATATTTACCACAAAGTTTATTACTTTTCAGTGGTTATTTACTCATATTTACCACAAAGTTTGTTACTTGCAGTGGTTATCTACTCATACCCTTTCCAAAAGTTTGTTACTTGCAGTGGTTATCTATCATACTTACCAAAAAGTTTTGTTACTGCAGTGGTTATCTACTCATTTCTTACCAAAAAAATTTGTTACTTGCAGTGGTCATCTACTCATATTTACCAAAAAGTTTGTTACTTGCAGTGGTTATCTACTCATATTTACCACAAAGTTTGTTACTGCCAGTGGTTATTTCTCATATATTTACCAAAAAGTTTGTTACTTGCAGTGGTTACTACTCATATTTACCACAAAGTTTGTTACTTGCAGTGGTTATCTACTCATATTTACCACAAAGTTTATTACTTGCAGTGGTTATCTACTCATATTTACCACAAAGTTTGTTACTTGCAGTGGTTATCTACTCATATTTACCACAAAGTTTATTACTGCCCGTGGTTATCTACTCATATTTACCACAAAGTTTGTTTTCTTGCAGTGGTTATCTACTCATATTTTTCCACAAAGTTTATTACTTGCAGTGGTTATCTACTCATATTTACCACAAAGTTTGTTACTTGCAGTGGTTATCTACTCATATTTACCACAAAGTTTGTTACTTGCAGTGGTTATCTACTCATATTTACCACAAAGTTTATTACTTGCAGTGGTTATCTACTCATATTTGCCACAAAGTTTGTTACTTGCAGTGGTTATCTACTCATATTTACCACAAAGTTTGTTACTTGCAGTGGTTATCTACTCATATTTACCACGAAGTTTGTTACTTGCAGTGGTTATCTACTCATATTTACCACGAAGTTTGTTACTTGCAGTGGTTATCTACTCATATTTGCCACAAAGTTTGTTACTTGCAGTTGTTATCTACTCATATTTACCACAAAGTTTGTTACTTGCAGTGGTTATCTACTCATATTTACCACAAAGTTTGTTACTTGCAGTGGTTATCTACTCATATTTGCCAGAAAGTTTGTTACTTGCAGTGGTTATCCATTATTATTTACAACAAACTGTGTTATTAGCAGTGTTTATCTACATAGACTGTGATTCCATGTCTTGACTTTTATTATTACAACATTATTAAATAACCAATACCATAAATTTTACATGGAAGTAGTTAAAATAGCTGCAGGAGCTTTATAGGGGAATATTGAACGAACATAAAGGAAAAAAATAATTTACAGCCAGAAATTGGCAGTAGAAAAATTTGGATTAAAAAGAGGCCATTATGATTATTCTGTAATGTGGAAACAAAGACCAGCGGATATAGAACTGTTGTACAGTTGAACCTGGAGACTTACGTTACTTATTTCTTGATATAAAGGCAAAACTAACGGTGCGTACGAAGGGTATTGAATGTTGTGAATTATATAAAATATTAATTTATCCCCGCTTTATCCCCGCTCCTTCCCTTCCGTAAGTCTGGGTGTGCCCAGAAGGTGGAAAACCTTGAAATAAAGCTACGGAACCTATCGTGGAAGAGAATGTTTTGTTGTTGAAGGTGGGGCGTCAAGACTCAGGGAAGTGGGTTCTCAGGTGAGGCGTCACTCAGGTGAGGCGTTACTCGGGTGAGGCGTTACTCAGGTGAGGCGTCACTCGGGTGAGGCGTCACTCGGGTGAGGCGTCACTCAGGTGAGGCGTCACTCGGGTGAGGCGTCACTCAGGTGAGGCGTCACTCGGGTGAGGCGTCACTCAGGTGAGGCGTCACTCAGGTGAGGCGTCACTCAGGTGAGGCGTCACTTAGGTGAGGCGTCACTCAGGTGTGGCGTCACTCGGGTGAGGCGTCACTCTGGTGAGGCGTCACTCAGGTGAGGCGTCACTCAGGTGAGGCGTCACTCAGGTGAGGCGTCACTCAGGTGAGGCGTCACTCAGTTTACGTAACCTCGGATTTCCGGTGCAGTGTGATGGTGATTACACAAACACTGAAACACAAGTTGTATATACTCTTAGTTAAGTGCCAACTGTCTTATGACCGCTGTTTACCTGTGGTTAAGTGCCATCTGTGTTACGGGTGTTTATCTGTGGTTAACTGCCAACTGTCTTACGAGTGTTGTTTACCTGTGGTTAAGTGCCATCTGTGTTACGGGTGTTTATCTGTGGTTAACTGCCAACTGTCTTGCGAGTGCTGTTTATCTGTGGTTAACTGCCAACTGTCTTACGAGTGCTGTTTACCTGTGGTTAAGTGCCATCTGTGTTACGGGTGTTTACCTGTTGTTAAGTGCCAACTGTCTTACGAGTGCTGTTTACCTGCGGTTAAGTGGCAACTCTCCTAGGAGTGCTGTTTACCTGTGGTTAAGTGTCAACTGTCTTACGAGTGCTGTTTACCTGCGGTTAAGTGCCAACTGTGTTTCGAGTGGTGTTTACCTGTGGTTAAGTGCCAACTCTCCTACGAGTGGTGTTTACCTGCGGTTAAGTGCCAACTGTCTTATGACCGCTGTTTACCTGTGGTTAACTGCCAACTGTCTTACGAGTGCTGTTTACCTGTAGTTAAGTGCCAACTCTCTTACGAGTGGTGTTTACCTGTGGTTAAGTGCAGACTGTCTTACGAGTGTGGTTCACCTGTGGTTAAGTGCCAACTGTCTTACGAGTGCTGTTTACCTGTGGTTAAGCGCCAACTGTCTTACGAGTGCTGTTTACCTGTGGTTAAGTGCCAACTGTCTTACGAGTGCTGTTTACATGTGGTTAAGTGCCAACTGTCTTACGAGTGCTGTTTACATGTGGTTAAGTGCCAACTGTCTTACGAGTGTGGTTTACCTGTGGTTAAGTGCCATCTGTCTTATGAGTACTGTTTATCCGTGGTTAAGTGCCAACTGTCTTATGAGTGCTGTTTATCCGTGGTTAAGTGCCATCTGTCTTATGAGTGCTGTTTATCCGTGGTTAAGTGCCAACTGTCTTATGAGTGCTGTTTATCCGTGGTTAAGTGCCAACTGTCTTATGAGTGCTGTTTATCCGTGGTTAAGTGCCAACTGTCTTATGAGTGCTGTTTATCCGTGGTTAAGTGCCAACTGTCTAATGAGTGCTGTTTATCCGTGGTTAAGTGCCATCTGTCTTATGAGTGCTGTTTATCCGTGGTTAAGTGCCAACTGTCTTATGAGTGCTGTTTATCCGTGGTTAAGTGCCATCTGTCTTATGAGTGCTGTTTATCCGTGGTTAAGTGCCATCTGTCTTATGAGTGCTGTTTTATCCGTGGTTAAGTGCCAACTGTCTTATGAGTGCTGTTTTATGCGTGGTTAAGTGCCAACTGTCTTATGAGTGCTGTTTATGCGTGGTTAAGTGCCAACTGTCTTATGAGTGCTGTTTATCCGTGGTTAAGTGCCAACTGTCTTATGAGTGCTGTTTATCCGTGGTTAAGTGCCATCTGTCTTAAATGAGTGCTGTTTATCCGTGGTTAAAGTGCCATCTGTCTTATGAGTGCTGTTTATCCGTGGTTAAGTGCCAATGTCTTATGAGTGCTGTTTATCCGTGGTTAAGTGCCAACTGTTTATGAGTGCTGTTAATGCGTGGTTAAGTCCCAACTGTCTTATGAGTGCTGTTTACCCGTGGTTAAGTGCCAACTGTCTTATGAGTGCTGTTTATCCGTGGTTAAGTGCCAACTGTCTTATGAGTGCTGTTTATCCGTGGTTAAGTGCCATCTGTCTTATGAGTGCTGTTTATCCGTGGTTAAGTGCCAACTGTCTTATGAGTGCTGTTTATCCGTGGTTAAGTGCCATCTGTCTTAAAAGAAATAGGTTTACCATTTCATTTAAATTATAAATGAATTTATTTACGTGTTGTAGGATAGGTAAACAATGGAATGCTTTACGATATCCTCTCCACCCTGCAGTAGTCTTCCTGCACTACATTACAGATATCCTCTCCACCCTGCAGTAGTCTTCCTGCACTACATTACAGATATCCTCTCCACCCTGCAGTAGTCTTCCTGCACTTCATTACGGATATCGTCTCAACCCTGCAGTAGTCTTCCTGCACTACATTACAGATATCGTCTCCACCCTGCAGGCAGGTTGCAACACTTGGGTTGAAGTCAGTAAAGGTATAAAAGACATTTGTGGAAATTATTTAATTTCCGAAGCTATAGTGTCTAATAAGTGTTTAATGTGCCGATATGAGTCAAAAATGTATTTGAAAATAGAGTAGAACCAAGAGTTCCCTTTGCGCATGCGCGGATGTGCGGGGGGGGGAGAGGCGGGATTGTTTTTGAATGTGGTGAGGAGGCTGAGGAAACCGGGAAGGAGGAAACTGGCGTTCACGGGGGCCTAAGGATCGATATAGGCCTCAATTCATAATAGGAAGTGTCGTGACTGTCCCTAGTGAAGAGTGAGGGAACGTGATTTACGGGACCACTGTAAAGGGGTGGTAAAATTAGTGAATAATGTTCGAGCGGGTGGCAGGTGCACGGCCATGGTGTGTGTCCAGGGGAAATACCCATGTGTTAAGCCTCCCTCAATCGCCTCAGACATAAAGAGTGACCTCTAATTTTAATAATAGTTATGAGACGTTAAATTCGTCTTTGTGAATGGTAATGTAATCGAGATAAAAACATTGAGTTAAGAGAATGCGGGATGTGAAATAGAGCGCCCTGCTCCGAGTGAACGTGTGACTCTTAAACCGGGACAAACCGACGGATACCTCGTCCTACCAAATGAGAACCGTGTCGGTGTAGCAGACAACGAAATGAGATGGTGAAATGGGAGGAAATTAGGATATCAATCACCCACAGTTAATAACCCTGTCTAGTTTATAATCAGACTCATGCTGCCAGTATGTTATGAGAAATTGGATAGGTTTCTAGATGATCCCAGCTACATCAGTGACCACCATAGAAACACTGTAAGTGGTGGGATTATGTACAACATGTTTTTCCTTGATGGATGTATCCATGTGTATCCTACCCCTCCCCCCCCTTTCATTCAGCTAAACTAAAATAATATACAGTCCCACAATAAATTAGTAGCACCGTAACTTGTGGGCTATCCAATCCATACTGGTCCAGATAGATATTGGATAAGAATTGTGATGTCGAAGTGTGGCGCACCTGTAGTGACCAGTAGGGTTAATTTACTCACATGTCTTACAACGGGGAGACTACGGTAAACAATATGGTTGTCTCCCAATGAGATACTTGTATGTCGTTAATGTTGAGTACATACAGATAAGCACCCTAGAAAATATACCACCATCAGCCCGTTGGCCTTCGAACCGTATGCAAAACAGTGAAAAAATTAATTGAATTAATTACTATATTAATTAAGTGACTGATTGAAGGAAGTGGGTGCACCCCTCTCACAGGGTGCACGAGTTTAATCGATCGTGTGATGGATGATAATAAGCCCAATAAATTGCTAGCACATGGGTTGCTAGGATTAATACAAAGAGACAAGTGCAAGAAACTCTTATAAGGCGTCTACTTAAGTAGTAATAAATGGTTGATTATTAATTCCCTAAACCATGGCTGGGTTTTGAAGGAAGTTATAGAGCGGCTGAGGCAAGTCCATGGATACCAAAGCAAAGAAAGCGTCACAACAAGCTTCTGGAAGGTCATGTTACTAAATCATACCAGAAAGTGTATGGAGTTAATGAGACAAGAAACGGTAAACCTGATGAATTAAAAGCTACACCTAGATGCCTTAGGAAATAGACATTGATTCATATAGATTTGTGTTTAAAGACTATGAAAAAAGAGCTGCTAAGAATTGTGCAGATGCTGCTGAAAGGAAGCGGCTGCTGATCAACATTATGAAGTGAGGAACAACGATTGTGCTCGCTGCAAAACTAAGGGCTTGGGAGAAGTTAAAGGGTGTAAACAATGTTGTTGGTCAACCTAGTGAGGAAAGTCATAGGCGTCTACCAATACTCTTCCAGAATTATGTATGCCTGTTGTTTAATCCGGGAGAACACTGGAGGAGTTTTTGGTCTATCTTTAAAATGCAGTCGACAAGAAAGGAGTGATCTTGCAAGTGTTACAAATTAAGCTATTGAAAGGGACAAGTAAGGGAGATGCGCATGTTTCTCATACCAAGCATTCCCAATGTAGATGACTCCTATAGTGAGGCAGTTGACTTGTTTGAGTCACTTACGTAACTGGAGCTAAGTAGGCTGGACCTAGTAGCTAATTTGGCTAGTTTGAAGACCCCAGATCACAACCACAACAGCTTACAGCAATTGAGGATCAAACTAGAAAGCATCTTAAGCCTGAGTAATAATATGATCATGGAGGGAGCAGAGTGGTTGTTGAGTGCTTGATTCAGAATAAAATTAGAACAAAAATACCATAGAGGGTTATCTAACAGATATCACAAGGGTTACTTCAGGTTGGAAGAAATAAGAGTGGGGACTGCAAGAGCTAATTGTCCAACTGCAGACCAGCCAACCCAATACCTCTAGGAATTAACCACGTCTACAGACCCCATGCACCTGCCTAGTTCCACAAAGGGAAACCTTATCCAAATTTCAATAATCCCTAACCACCCACTACACGGGGTTACCGTAGGCACGTAATAAGTGACAGTGCCAGTTATAAGTGGTTTCTCCACCTCCAAGCAAGAGGAGAATACCACAATTAAGGGTAGCCCAGTTGATAAGAGGTCAGCCAAGAAAGGAAGATTGTATCTTCTGCAACGGTACTCATTACACTAAAACTGTAATGCCATAATTCATGGGAGTTAAGGGAAAGATTGAAGAGCTTGCTAGATGTATCAGGTGTCTAGGAAATCAAAATGTAAGGGATTGCCGTGCTAACTTGCACTAGTTTAACAGTGTAACAAGAAGACACCACATAGCTATGTGTAAGGGCAAGATCTAATCGTAATGATTTTAACAATAGTACTGATAGTTTATACATCACCCGACACAACAGTAGCCAAACGAAAGATTGCAGCTAACGTCGGTAATGATGGCCTAGCTGAGGTAGCTTTGCCTGTGTTGGATTGGATGATTAAATGATAAATCGGCGTAAATCCAAAACTGGTACCACATTACTGGGATCAGGGATCACGAACGTACCTTCATAAAAACGAACAGCCTTAATGGATGAAGGTACAAATGGGAGATATCCTGCTAAACTCAACTATCAGGCTTCTCTCGAAAAAGAAGGCCCATTCATACGACATTGTTTTATGTAACTGGTCAGGCTGGCACTGAAGAACAACGTATTAATGCCGTAATTGTGGATAGGCTCGTCCCAGAGAAAATATCTGACAATAGGGCTTGGTAACGCTACTGAAAGGCATTCGTAAGTAAGGTAAAATTGGCAACCTTCTGGTCTAAATAATGTTCTGGGGGCCAATAGAATTTTGATAGGTTAGTGACCATTATGCCACCTTTTGCAAAGGGTAATGAACAAAGAAATGCGATCCAACCCTTCTAAGGACCGCAGGAGGGTCACGTGTTGTATGGCAGACATCCACGTACTGATAATGACTGAACTGGGAGAAGCCATAAATACAGTTTACGGTGTGTCTTACTCACGAAGTAATCACCCCAGAATAAATAAACTTCAATAGAGGAGAAGTTGAACCTGTGGAAATAAATTATGGGAATGGACAGCAAGGGAACAATGTAAATGAAGAAAGTCCAGAATGATTCCTTTACTCAAAACAATACCAGAAGGATGTTAAATTTGAAATCTGGACATACTGGCAACACCGTGTGAAGCTGAACCATCCATACCTACCAACTAATTACCGGATGGCGTATGACAATAAAATGCTCAGCTCCACGAATTGAGCCAGACACCAGAACTGTTGACTGCTTACGATGAGAAAATTTAATGAGCAGTTAAAATAATAAATTCATAGAGGAGGTACCTCCGAGCAAGCCCAGAATTATGTCACTATTTTGGCCACACCACGAGTGAAAGAAAGGATTCTGAAGACAACTCCTCTGGGGATTGTAGTTTAATTGTAGTGCCAGGAGTAATAAAAGTGTACATAGTTTGAATGACTGTTTGATGACAGGTCCGTCGTTGAATCGGAAAAACTGGGATACACACTATTAAACTTCAGGGTTAAGAAATATGCCTTTACGTCCAGACATAAAACAAGCTTCCTGAGAGTGGGTTCTGGCAGAGGCAGACCGTATTGCCACTAGGTTTCAATGGCCCGAGAATCCCTAGTGACCCACTTAGTCCCCAGAGACTTTCGCTTCAAGTAGTGTATTGTTTGGTGCTACCGGATCCAGTCCGTTCACAGAAAGTCAACGAATAAATGCACACCTTAAAGCGTAGCGGGTAGTTCCCACTGAGTGAGTATGGGTAAACAATTTTTATGTGGACAATTATCCTGGTGGTGACGTCTAACTGAGAGAAACTAATGACATATACGCAGGGGCTAATGAAATAATGCAATGTGCAAATATGTGCCCCTGATGGAATTGAATCATTAATTCTTCCAGTTTAAGGTTCAACAAATAAAATAAAGACAACCCTGTAGTTTGAAGTGTCAACTATAGTAATTTGCTGGACTGACTTGGGACACAGAGGGAAGACCTTGTTTAATCCGTTAAAGGTTAATGGACTACAGCATGCCCAATAAATTAACCAAGAGAGTCTTGCTTGCAGAATATCAAAATGCTTCTATCCACTAGGCTTAGTGTCCCCACTTTTACCATAAGAGGAAAATAGTTGATACAAGAAGCATGGAAGCTTAAGAGTGCTTGGGAGAAACCCTACCTGTGGAATTTGTTGAAAGGTGTAAGAACTAAAAGGGTAGATATGTAAAATTACCAATGTTGAAGTTTCCCCCCGTAATTGTGGCCAGTCAAGATTGAGGAAAATGTACTCCACATTTTTGCGATGCTACGAAATTAAAGCATATGGAGCAGTCGCTAACTTCATGTAACAGTGCCATTTCTCTAGTTATGTCTAATGCTAAGGTGGCCTCCCATCAAAATCCACGCCCCTACCTCATTAGGAATTATAACGGCCATTATGTAGGTGTCAAATTAGCCAATATATATAAGAAATAAATTGCGAGAGATAAATAACAGGCGACGACCGTAGATTTGGTCTGATAACGGAGGTTATCCTTACAAATGATTCGTAATGGTTAAACAGTAAGATTGTGTATGTACAAAACAAGTCGCTGAAATCAATCAAATGCATGAGTAATATAACATTTTGGGTCAGCATTGTTTTAACCGTTAATCACATCCTGTGACGAGAACCCAGCTGACTTCTTTGTCTCGAGGCTTGAACCTTATGGAAAATTTGTGAGAGCTTTAATCGTGGATTAAAGGGACAATTTGGCTGGTGGACAAAATTAACTGGCCGGGTTCAAAAGCACAAATTGATTGCACCTGTCGAAATTACGGATGAGCACCGCTCCGTCAGTAATCCCTATCCTTAGCCATTGATATGAATATGTATTCTTCCCTTACCTAACTGAATTAGTGTACCAGGTTATGTTTAAACTTATAAGTAAGATGAATATCTCACATAATTTTCGCGCCATCCCCTGAAATAACTACTTTCTACAGAGGGTACAAGGAAAAACAAAGAAACCTACAGGGATGAGATTAAATTCATGATGGACGGAAAAATTGTGAAGGCTCATAATAGAAAAAGCTGGGGCGTATTTAGAGGATTGATGTAATTTAGGTGCATAGAGGCAGGTTACAAAATCTGAATGGGGAAATCGTGCTAGAGCACCCTTCTTGATGCCAAACTCATCACCTGACAACCTTGAGTGTCTCTTTAATGCCCATATAAACGTGTATGCACGGTGGGTACAGATATCCCACCTTAAACTGTAATCGGAAACCTTCTGGATACCACAAGTACGGCAATGTGTAAAAGGTGTTATTCAAGTCGTGTAATATGTCGCCGTGGATCCCAGGAAAACCTAACAATGTACCCATTGTCCTCCACCATTGCCCAAGGAACTCGTGCATTAGGTAAAAAAACCATTTGATGTAAACCGGAGTGGACTATAGTGGGCCAACCAATCCATTTACATGTACTTCAGAAATGTGTCCCCTTGAAGGTGTAGTATGTCTATTTACTTGTACAGCTATTAGGCGGTTCATCTAGAAGTGGCTCAGGACTTGTCATTCAGAACAGTTACAATACGAGCTGTTTCCTGAAATTTCAGCTAGACGATCCGTACTCAAGATTTGATTGATCTCCGATAATGCCACCAATTTTTGTAGCGGTGCACAACACTTGATGAAATTAAATAAGAGTGATGAATGTACAGTCTTAGTTGAACCTACCAAGCGAGGGTGAGTCTGGACATTTATTACTCCCAGAGCCCCTTGGCAGGGAGGACTGACAAAGAATGATAGGTACAGTGCAAAAGATGTCTTCCGTAAGGTGCAACACAGGAAGGAGAATTGATTTGGAGGAATTCCGGCAGTGTTATGTGGAGGCAGAGAAACGAGTGAACAATCGCCCTCTGTCATACATGAGCGACACTCTGATACGCGGAGATAACTGACTCCCGCTCACCTAATATGTGGACTAAGGTTAGAAGCTGCACCTATATATAGAGATAATCCCTGAGGAAGTGATGAGGATTACAATAACTGACTGTGTTTGAGGTGACAAGTATCAAGATGTGAAATAAAGTAATTATTCATTGTCTGATGTGAGGCGTAAAGAATTATCTTCTTACCTACGTGAACACTTTATGTGCGCCAGAGGTCAGTAAACCGACCGAACATTCAACCAGTGCATTGTGTTAAATGATACTGAACAACATCGAACATTGTGCCTCTGGGCAAGGTAGAGTTACATTATAACCCAGAAAAATTCACAAGGTGATGTCAGAAACGTCCAAAGTTTGTGTCGTGGGTCAGGAATGTTTGCTACCATTAATAAATTAATACCTTAGAAATTAAATGGTGTGCAATCCAGTGCAGAAGGAAACCTAAGGGAAAGTGAACAACACGAGTTATATTGAATACACTGGACCGGTAATGCAAGAAGAAACTGTAGTAAGACCACACTAGGAACACAGCAGCGCAATCTAGATAGGGCAGGAATCGTCACCTGGAGGAATATGCAATTTAAGTCGTCTAACAACACTTCCCGCCCGGCCAGCAGAGAGGAAATTATTAATTTCCGAAGCAATAGTGCCTAATAAGTGTTTAATTTGCCTATGTGAGTCAAAAATGTAATTAAAAATAATATAGAAGAACCAAGTAGTTCCCTTTCGCCAATGCGTGGATGTGCGGTGGGAGAGCGGGATTGTTTTTTGAAATTGGTGAGGAGGCTGAGGAATCCGTAAGGAGGAAGCTGCGTTCACGTGGCCTAAGGATCGATATAGGCCCAATTCATAATAGGAAATGTCGTGACCTGTCCCTAGTGAAGAGTAGGGAACGTGATTTACGGGACCACTGTACAAGGGGTGGTAAAATTAGTGAATAATGTTCGGCGGGTGCAGGTTGCACGGCCATGGTGTGTGTCCAGGGGAAATACCCGTGGTGTTTAATCCTAGCCCTCAATCGCCTCAGATCTTAATGAGGACCTCTAATTTGTATAAATAGTTTAGGAGGACTTTAAATCGTCTTGTGAATGGTAATGTTAATCATGATAATAACATTGATTAAGAAAAGCGGGATGTGATATAGAGTGCCCTTCCTCCGAGTGAACGTGTGACTCTGTACCAGGGTATAATAGAAATTTATATGTAATCAGGACGCTTAAGACCGGGACAAAAAAACCGACGGAACCTCGTCCCTGCCAGAATGAGAACCGTGGTCGGTGTAGCAGGACATCGAATGAGCATGGTGAATGGAGAAATAAGAGTATCATCACCCACATTTAAGTAACCCTTCTAGTTATAAAGGGGGACAGACACATGCTGGCCAGTTATTGTTAGGTTGTAATGGATAGGTTATGAGTGCTCCACTACATCAAGTGACAACCAAGTACAGCTGGTAAGTGGAGGGATTGATGCTCAAATGTTTTTCTCCTTGATTGATGTATCCATTTGTATTCCTACCCCCCCCCCCCTTTCATTCAGCTAAACTAATATATATACCGTCCACAATTTAATTATAAGCACCGTCTTGTGGGTGCTATCGATCCAATCCATACTGTTCTCGGATAGATATGGATAAGATTTGTGAGGTCAGAAGAGGGGCCTCCTGTAAGTGACCAGAGGTGGTTAGTTTTTCTCACTTTCTACACGGGGTACTACGGTAAACAATATGTTGGCTCCCCAATGAATTACTTGTAAGTATATACTGTAGAGGTACATACAGAAAAGCACCCAAGAAAATTTTCCACACATTCATCATCCAAGTGTTTATATAGAAGATCCCCTAGGCCAAGTGACTGTGTTGACGTACAAGGGAATGCACATGTGTAAATGGCGAGTACCTCTGTAACTTCCTCATCTCCACGCTTAGACATACAACAGCAAAAAGGCAGTCTGGACACTTTCCCTTACCACAGTCTGAACAAATATAGAGTTTTCCATCCACAAGTGTTGTTTAAGACTTCAACCATACTTATCCCTTCCGAACCCCCACGACAAATTCGTAACATCGGTGTGGTGCGTAAAATTGAATAATTGCGGCTATTCACGGAGAAAAATTCTCTAAGCGAGGACGGACATCACGTGTGGTTCATAATCTGCCCTATCCAGCCAGCTACCCCCAAGCAAGCATTTACCAGCACTCAACACTATTCATCACTGGTCAGATCCTCTGTGTATTAGAGTTTTATCTGCTTATTTGCAATACTCACCATAGGGATTGACCCGAAATTTGGCAAGTAGCCAAGGCACTAAGCCAGTCCCTGTGAGGGGGAGTCATCAGAACAAGCCCCAGTCACCCCAAGCCTTACACCTCCAGCCCTTGCCTGCCAAGCCAGCTAATCCACACCTGCAGTCGCATCATTAGAAGTTTATCAAGCCAATCTGTGTTGAAGTGTTAAGCCAACCAGCCAGCACTAACCCAGGGGGCCTATCCCAGTACACAAGCAAGCCACATGGGTACAGTCCCTCATACGACTTTTGTGCTCAGTTCTGACCTACTCTGAGTGTTTTTAATCATCCCCTGTGGTTTTGTGGTATTTCGTGGTTTTTTGTTTTTTAAGACCAGCATTGCTTAGAAATATTTTCGTGCTAGAATGGGTGTCCCCCATTGGCTTCGCCATTCATCCATAGGCCCAGTCACCCATGCGGTGTCTCACCACCGCCCTACCTCACCACCACCTCACTCAATACCACTGTTTTTTGTACCCTATAATACGGGTTATATCACCATATTTTTAAGGACACAATAGGTGGTCACGTGCCAGAGTGGTGTTCTTTCGTCAGTAGCGCCATAGTTTTAAAAGCCGTCCTGTGTGGGTCCATCGTCGATTTAAGTGCAACTTCACAATCAATGTGGTGGAGAAGCAACGAACGCAGCCAGCCACGAGACGCATAACCATCCTCCACCAATCTTCCACATTCTTCACAATCGTTCCACCTGTTTTAATGAATAATAATTTTTTCATAGAGACATATGTGATGTTGCGCCATTTCAGTGTATCCATGATATCTTAGTGACAGACAGTAACTCTTGAATTAGACTCAGTGTTTAATTAATACTGTGTTGCAAATTTTTTTTTTTCTCTTCTTAATCAATTTTAATTTTCGTGCATTATTTTATGGTCTGTTGCGTTGTGTTTTCTTTTTTTATATACTTGAAGTAAGTACTTTAGTGATTCCTTGTTTGTGTGCAATATATAAGCAGTATAGAATTTGTGTTTTACACTTCACAAATACCTTGAGTTCACATATTGCATTGAAGTAATTCAGTAATTATTACTTATATTCTGCATCACAACTCAGTGTTGTCTGTTATATTTTTTTCTCCCACATTTGTGTATTCTTGCATGTTTTTTGTTTTCATTCATTTGCCATTTTAATTTTTTCTTTGTGTGTTGAACATTCTTGTGATAAGTCATTTTCATTTAACCTGTGTTTAATTTTGTCTTATTTCCACAGACAATAGTGCCATTGTTTTGTTCAAGCAAGACAATTAATTTTTCCAAATTTTTTCACACCTCAAGTTTCATAGCAAGAAAATTCTAGTATTGTGTTATATTGAATGTGTTTGTGTCTGCATCACTGTAAGTGTTTTATATTGATGTGTAGTGTTGCATCACTGTAAGTGTTATTATTGAAGTGTTGTTGTTCTGCATCACTGTAAGTGTTTATATTGATGTGTTGGTGTTCTGCATCACGTAAGTGTTTATATGATGTGTTTGTGTTCTGCATCTCTGTTAAGTGTTTATATTGATGTGTTGTGTTTCTGCATCACTGTAATTTTTTATATTGATGTGTTGTGTCCGCATCACTGTAAGTGTTTTATATTGATTGTGTTGTGTTCTGCATCACTTAAGTGTTTATATTGATGTGTTGTGTTCTGCATCACTGTAAGGTGTTTATATTGATGTGTGTGTATTCTGCATCACTGTAAGTGGTTTATATTGATGTGTTGTGTTCTGCCATCACTGTAAGTGTTTATATTGATGTGTTGTGTTCTGCCTCACTGTAAGTGTTTATATTGATGTGTTTGTTGTTCTGCATCACTGTAAGTGTTTATATTGATGTGTTGTGTTCTGCAGTCACTGTAGTGTTATTTATATTGATGTTGTTGTGTTCTGCATCACTTAAGTGATTTATATTGATTTTTTTGTGTTTCTGCAACACTGTAAGTATTTATATTGAAGTGTTGTGTTCTGCATCAATGTAAGTGTTTAATATTGAATGTGTGTGTTCTGCATCACTGTAAGTGTTTATTATTGATGTGTTTGTGTTCCTGCATCACTGTAAAGTGTTTATATATTGATGTGTGTTGTGTATCTGCATCACTGAAAGTGTTATATTGAGGTGTTGTTTTCTGCATCACTGTAAGTGTTATATATTGAAAAGTGTTTGTGTTCTGCATCACTGTAAGTGGTTTTATGATGTGTTGTGTTCTGCATCACTGTAAGAGTTTTATATTGATGTGATGTGTTCTGCATCACTGTAAGTGTTTATATATGATGTGTTGTGTTCTGCATCACGTAAAGTGTTTATATGAAAGTGTTTTTTCTGCATCAACTGTAATGTTTATATTGAGTGTTTGTTCGGCATCCACTGTAAGTGTTTATATTGAAATGTGTTGTGTCTGCATCACTGTAGAGTGAATTATATTGATTTGTTTGTGTTTCTGCAGTCACTGTAATGTTTTAAATATTGATGTGTTGTGTTCTGCATCACTGTAAGTGTTTAAATTGATGTGTTGTGTTCTGCAATCACTCTAAGTGATTATATTGATGTGTTTGTGTTTACTGCATCACTCTAAGTGTTTATATTGATGTGTTGTGTTCTGCATACACTGTAAGTGTTTATATTGATGTAAGTTTTGTTTCTGCAATCACTGTAAGTGTTTATATGATGTGTTGTGTTCTGCATCACTGTAAGTGTTCAAACCATTTTTGGTTCTGTGTTTTTGCACCTTTATTTTCGTATTCATTGAACAAATGCACTCTAGTGCAAGTTTTAAGTTTCTTTTTAAAGAAATCATTCTTTTGCTTGTTCAGTAAGTGTTGCTATTAATTTGCAATTAAGAGTTAGTGTTCAATCGAGTTCATTCCTTGAATGATATAGTTTTTTTCCTTGTAAACTGTATTTTCATTGTTTTAATTTTTTTTTATCATTGCAACATTGACACATTTTACAATAATTCTGTGTAAACATTGTGCTGCCATTAAAATTTTTTCCTTTCAGAAATTTATGTAGTGTTGTGCAGTACTTTTTGATTAGCATTTTATTTGCAATATTTCTACATTATATTTCATGGCAGTTTTCTTATGCTCTTTTCTTGTGCATAATATTTTATTCTTTGTGTGCCATTTTATTTTATTTTACTGAATTATTTTCCCAGTTTGTTTTAAATTTTTGCCAATCTTTATTGAGCCCATTTTAACTTATTTTTGATTGATTCATCATTTAGTTATTGTTGAATTTCCCTATTGCAATTGAGAGTAAAGACAACTCACTGTGCAAATAAATTCATTTAAAGTAAATTTGAGCAAATTAGATTTGAGTAAAGTACAGTTTTCTCTTGATTTCCAAGTGTTGCTTATTGAGTTGAGTAATTAACTTATGTGAGTGTGAGTTTTTCTTGCTTACAGTGTGCCCTGTCAATTTTTATTTTACTTATGCAGAATTAATTAAGTAATTTCTTCCCATTTAAGTATACTGTGTTGTGTGTTCCTCATTACATTTTTTTTATTTCCTCTAAATTCTTGTTTACATATTTGCAAACATGTCTCAAGTCCCTTCTCGAGCGAATGCCTCCCACACATTCTGCTAGTCCAACCGTTTAATGCAATCAGTCGCAAATTCGAGTAATACCTTATCAAACCATAGACATACTCAACTTCTAGCCTTCGCAATTTTAGTCGTGATCTTTATGAGTGCTAGCGTTTGTTCAATGGAAACCCAGATAACTTGGAAGATGTGTTTACTGCGTTCGTGCTAGAGCAAATGCCTCAGTAGATGGTACCTCCATCAGAGAGTTGCTTAATTAGTATCTGAAAGGAAGTTTACTCGTTCTTTCAGCTGCCTCGCATTGTTCAACTTATCCGTATGAAGGGAATTCAGATCTTAACCAAGTGGCAAGATTATGAGCAATTCATCCAAACATCTTGAACCAGTGACATAAACTGATCCTTTTGTCGCACTAAAGGTAATAAGTGTGTACAGGCCCCGAGGCCATAGGAAATCATTAGAAGAGTTTGCTCGTCGTTTAAATAACCTATGTTCTCATTCGATAAGGCAGGTCAAAGTTCCAAGAAACTTAAAGACAATGATAAACCCCAGCTCTTGCTGGGTTGCTTAAATTAGCATCATTTGGAGTTATTAAACAGCTAATCCACCAACATCAATGTAATGAGTATAATTCCAGTTCCAATAAATGCCACAATGGGACCGCTTGCAGCTCTTATCCATGTGCGTAATTTGTGTCCAAGGGAAATCTTCCATTATTTCGAAGGCCAAAGTCAACCACTTTGTTCTACTCCTGAACCCCTCCTCTATGTTTGTGCTACAACCAAGACTCCCGATCTAATTCCACTCCACGAACCGTGCCAATCCAAGCAAGAGTTATAATAGTTATTATTCTCGTAGCAGCACTCGTAACCTGTACAGTACCCCAAAGCCAAAGAAACTTGTCTATAATTGTGGTAACCTTGGACACATCGGCATAAATTGCCCTGATAGTCACTCTAAGAGTCATCGTAATACTGATAAGTACCAGTGTCCGATTTGCCTTTACAGTACTTATCACACAGAATAAATGTCCATGAACAACATCCGAGTGTAATGCTCTCTAAACCTCCAGTACTCAGATCTTTTCCGTGGACCGTTTCCAACCGCAGAGCCCAGAGAGTAAATAGAGACGGGGTACTCAGAATAACCAGAACCAGCCTCATACTTGGCCCAATTCGGGGAATTCCGACGTATCCGGAGAAAAGAAAAACGAAATCCGAACCGAAGCGCCCCAGTCTACTCGTTCCAGTCGTGACAGTAGGTGATAATGAGAACACTCATCCATGTTACACAATCCTATGAAGCCTTAGCCAGTCTTGAGAAAGACACCCCCGCTGTATGATGTTGCTTCACATGTCTCGACGTAGAGGAATTTATGGGGATGAAGTGGAACATGCCTTCTCCCGAAGACAACCCACCCTTCTGTCTGCACATAACTCCAAAGAAACGATAGTCCTGTAGTACAAGCATCTGTTCATATGCCCCGTTCATGTGTTCATGGACTCTGTTGTGCAAGTTAAATATCATCAGGTCAATTTGTTTAAAGAGAAGCAGTTACGACAATTGTCCTTACCTCTTGACCCAACTACCTGTAACCTCCTTAGTGGAGTAGCTGTTCCCTCCTGTGTGTCCTATGTCAACTACCTCAACCTTTTCTAACCAAGGTAAGAGACTTTACACAGCTTCTATTCTTGTTGTTGAGAGCAGAAAACTTTCCCTGGTGACCTTCTACTGGGATTTGTTTCTATGAGAGACTTATGCATTGTCTTGACCCATAAACCGAAGGCAATGCCCAAATTGACGAACTTGATCATTCCTATTTTGGGGTTACCCAGCTTGGATCATAGATCCTGCCATACTGCTGGCAGAGTAATCGATTTGTACGATTAAGTCCCTTCAAGCCAATCATTTTCCAGTAGCGTACCCAAGCAGTCAGGCACAAGTAACTCTGTCACTCCCATCTGTGTTCCACCTACAACCTTCCAATATGCAATTAGTGTATTTCTCAATTGTCCGAGGACGCTCAGACTGCCTTGAGTCTCAGGCCTATCCCCTGCAAATGTCTGCTAGTCTCCAAACAGTAGTTTCTCCACAGGGGACCCCTTTTCGGAAATGAATACTTGAAAACCAGAAATGCCATCGCTGTTTGATGTCACCTGCCGTCCCGCAGAAAACATCACTGTTGCGGCTAGTGCCCTCACTAAGTGTCTGGTTGTTGTTTCCTAGTGTTCCCTGATGGTTGACAGTGCTTCATGCAAGGTCAAGTTTATTAGTAGAACCTTCATTACATGTTGTAAAGAGACAGATAAGATCCTTAATTCTTGCTAACACTTCGGGTCACAGTGTCGTCTCAGAGCAAATCCAATCTCGTTGACCCTGATTAATATCCTTACCCTGTATCAATTACCGAATGACTGTGGCCACCTGACCAGTGGGGTCGGTGCTATTTCAACAGGGAGACCTCAACCACTCCACTAATCAATTCATTTCCACCAGTTAGAGGAGAAAGACTTAGCTCCCACTGACTTCCCAGACGAAGTCAAGCGTTTGTTTGACTCTGTTGAACAAACGTCGTAAAGCCATGCTTTACCGGTGAGAAGATGGGGTATAATGAACTTATTTCCCATCGAATCACTTGAAACTGGTACTAGACACTAACTATATCCTTGCGTACAGAATGCCTTTAATCCCCAAGTTTGTTGTAGCAGAAGAATTGAATCAATCAAATGCCCGAAGATGGAGTTATTGCACCTAGCAAATCACACTCAAAACACACCTGAATCGCCCTTGATCCTAGTTGCCTAAGAAGGACCGGTACGTTGGCGCCCAGTATTCACTTTAGGAAGTTAAATGCGAAAACTATTCCAATCGCACCCACTCCTGAACTGGTGATCTTTTTAACCAACATTGGAGATAACAAAGTCTTCCTCGATCCCTGAACAGTTACAAGGGTTTTGGCAAGTCCCACTTCACGAGGACAGCTAAGAGATAATCTGCATTCTCCACTCCACAGGTCATAATCACTTCCTTTCAAATGGCTTTTGGATTCTTGATCCTTCTCCTATCACATTCTCTAGACCTCATGACCAATATCTTTTAGAGGTCTCATAGGTAAAGCGCTTTTATGGTGTACTTAGATTACTAATCGTTCATTTCCAAGACGTGGTATACGACATCTGAAAAGACTTGATATAGTACTTGGTAAGCTGAAGAAGCAAATTTAAAGATGAAACCTGTCTAAATGACATTTTCAGATCAGAAACAAGGGTCTTGGGTCACGTAGTCACACCTAGAGGGGTTATGACTGATACAAAGTAAGTAACGGCAAGTAACTAAATTTTCAATCCCCCAAAACTGCTGATGCTGTAAGATCCTTGTGGTTCTAGCGGTTTCCAATAGATCTTTCATTAGCTAATTTTTCTTCAATATCAGCTCCTCTCTCTGAATTTCTTAAGAAAGATGCTCCTTTCCTTTGGACTTCCCGTCAAGAAAGAGCAATCCAGGCATCTAAAAAAAGCTAACGTCCGCTGCCCATTTGAAATTTCCAGATTTTTATTCTAAGCCCTTCTATCTGACACTGATGCTAGTTCAATGGCATATGAGCCGTACTAGCTCAAGAAGAGTGATGGCAAGTACAACGCAGTTCATTTGCTAGTAGAGTCCTACGAAGGCGAACGTAATTATACAGTAACTGATGCCTGAAGCTTAGCAATAGTATGGTCCATCAAAGCACTTTCAGAGACATTATTGTACCAGTAACCCTGTTCATGTCTTGACAGACCATGCACCTCTGACAACAGTGTCAAAAGTATTCGCAATAAATCGAACATAAACCTTGGCTTCCATATCAAGAAGCATAAATAATAGAAGTCCCTCAGGTTTGTTCTTCAACATATTTATCTTGATTAGCTCATTTATAAGATTATGCTCATTCAGTTTGTGGTCACCGTATTACAGAATGGAAATAATGTCTGGAAAACGTACAAAGGAGTATGACAAAGTTGATCCCATGTGATCAGAAAACTTCCCTATGATGATAGACTGAGGTCCCTATCTGCACTCTCTAGAAAGGCGAAGAATTAGGGAGATATGTGATGAGATGTAATAATTGGAAGACATCCACGCCTGCAGGCAGTTTTGCACACATCTTGTGTTGAAGTCAGTAAGGTATAAAAGACATTTGTGGAATTATTAATTTCCGAAGCTATGTGTCTAATAAGTGTTTAATGTGCCGATATGATCAAAAATGTATTTTGAAAATAAGTAGAACGCAAGAGTTCCCTTTGCGCATGCGCGGATGTATGCTGGGGGGAGAGGCGGGATTTGTTTTTAGAATGTGGTGAGAGGCTGAGAAACCGGGAAGAGGAAACGGCGTTCACGGGGCCTAAGAATCGATATAGGCCTCAATTCATAATAGAAGTGTCGTGACTGTCCCTAGTGAAGAGTGAGGACGTGATTATCCTGGACTCACTGTAAAGGGGTGGTAAAAATTAGTGAATAATGTTCGAGCGGGTGGGCAGTGCACGGCCCATGGTGTGTGTCCAGGGGAAATACCCATGTGTTAAAGCCTCCCTCAATCGCCTCAGACATAAAGAGTGACCTCTAATTTTAATAATAGTTATGAGACGTTAAATTCGTCTTTGTGAATGGTAATGTAATCGAGATAAAAACATTGAGTTAAGAGAAGCGGGATGTGAAATAGAGCGCCCTGCTCCGAGTGAACGTGTGGACTCTTAACCGGACAAACCGACGGATACCTCGTCCTACCAAATGAGAACCGTGTCGGTGTAGCAGACAACGAAATGAGATGGTGAAATGGGAGGAAATTAGGATATCAATCACCCACAGTTAATAACCCTGTCTAGTTTATAATCAGACTCATGCTGCCAGTATGTTATGAGAAATTGGATAGGTTTCTAGATGATCCCAGCTACATCAGTGACCACCATAGAAACACTGTAAGTGGTGGGATTATGTACAACATGTTTTTCCTTGATGGATGTATCCATGTGTATCCTACCCCTCCCCCCCCTTTCATTCAGCTAAACTAAAATAATATACAGTCCCACAATAAATTAGTAGCACCGTAACTTGTGGGCTATCCAATCCATACTGGTCCAGATAGATATTGGATAAGAATTGTGATGTCGAAGTGTGGCGCACCTGTAGTGACCAGTAGGGTTAATTTACTCACATGTCTTACAACGGGGAGACTACGGTAAACAATATGGTTGTCTCCCAATGAGATACTTGTATGTCGTTAATGTTGAGTACATACAGATAAGCACCCTAGAAAATATACCACCATCAGCCCGTTGGCCTTCGAACCGTATGCAAAACAGTGAAAAAATTAATTGAATTAATTACTATATTAATTAAGTGACTGATTGAAGGAAGTGGGTGCACCCCTCTCACAGGGTGCACGAGTTTAATCGATCGTGTGATGGATGATAATAAGCCCAATAAATTGCTAGCACATGGGTTGCTAGGATTAATACAAAGAGACAAGTGCAAGAAACTCTTATAAGGCGTCTACTTAAGTAGTAATAAATGGTTGATTATTAATTCCCTAAACCATGGCTGGGTTTTGAAGGAAGTTATAGAGCGGCTGAGGCAAGTCCATGGATACCAAAGCAAAGAAAGCGTCACAACAAGCTTCTGGAAGGTCATGTTACTAAATCATACCAGAAAGTGTATGGAGTTAATGAGACAAGAAACGGTAAACCTGATGAATTAAAAGCTACACCTAGATGCCTTAGGAAATAGACATTGATTCATATAGATTTGTGTTTAAAGACTATGAAAAAAGAGCTGCTAAGAATTGTGCAGATGCTGCTGAAAGGAAGCGGCTGCTGATCAACATTATGAAGTGAGGAACAACGATTGTGCTCGCTGCAAAACTAAGGGCTTGGGAGAAGTTAAAGGGTGTAAACAATGTTGTTGGTCAACCTAGTGAGGAAAGTCATAGGCGTCTACCAATACTCTTCCAGAATTATGTATGCCTGTTGTTTAATCCGGGAGAACACTGGAGGAGTTTTTGGTCTATCTTTAAAATGCAGTCGACAAGAAAGGAGTGATCTTGCAAGTGTTACAAATTAAGCTATTGAAAGGGACAAGTAAGGGAGATGCGCATGTTTCTCATACCAAGCATTCCCAATGTAGATGACTCCTATAGTGAGGCAGTTGACTTGTTTGAGTCACTTACGTAACTGGAGCTAAGTAGGCTGGACCTAGTAGCTAATTTGGCTAGTTTGAAGACCCCAGATCACAACCACAACAGCTTACAGCAATTGAGGATCAAACTAGAAAGCATCTTAAGCCTGAGTAATAATATGATCATGGAGGGAGCAGAGTGGTTGTTGAGTGCTTGATTCAGAATAAAATTAGAACAAAAATACCATAGAGGGTTATCTAACAGATATCACAAGGGTTACTTCAGGTTGGAAGAAATAAGAGTGGGGACTGCAAGAGCTAATTGTCCAACTGCAGACCAGCCAACCCAATACCTCTAGGAATTAACCACGTCTACAGACCCCATGCACCTGCCTAGTTCCACAAAGGGAAACCTTATCCAAATTTCAATAATCCCTAACCACCCACTACACGGGGTTACCGTAGGCACGTAATAAGTGACAGTGCCAGTTATAAGTGGTTTCTCCACCTCCAAGCAAGAGGAGAATACCACAATTAAGGGTAGCCCAGTTGATAAGAGGTCAGCCAAGAAAGGAAGATTGTATCTTCTGCAACGGTACTCATTACACTAAAACTGTAATGCCATAATTCATGGGAGTTAAGGGAAAGATTGAAGAGCTTGCTAGATGTATCAGGTGTCTAGGAAATCAAAATGTAAGGGATTGCCGTGCTAACTTGCACTAGTTTAACAGTGTAACAAGAAGACACCACATAGCTATGTGTAAGGGCAAGATCTAATCGTAATGATTTTAACAATAGTACTGATAGTTTATACATCACCCGACACAACAGTAGCCAAACGAAAGATTGCAGCTAACGTCGGTAATGATGGCCTAGCTGAGGTAGCTTTGCCTGTGTTGGATTGGATGATTAAATGATAAATCGGCGTAAATCCAAAACTGGTACCACATTACTGGGATCAGGGATCACGAACGTACCTTCATAAAAACGAACAGCCTTAATGGATGAAGGTACAAATGGGAGATATCCTGCTAAACTCAACTATCAGGCTTCTCTCGAAAAAGAAGGCCCATTCATACGACATTGTTTTATGTAACTGGTCAGGCTGGCACTGAAGAACAACGTATTAATGCCGTAATTGTGGATAGGCTCGTCCCAGAGAAAATATCTGACAATAGGGCTTGGTAACGCTACTGAAAGGCATTCGTAAGTAAGGTAAAATTGGCAACCTTCTGGTCTAAATAATGTTCTGGGGGCCAATAGAATTTTGATAGGTTAGTGACCATTATGCCACCTTTTGCAAAGGGTAATGAACAAAGAAATGCGATCCAACCCTTCTAAGGACCGCAGGAGGGTCACGTGTTGTATGGCAGACATCCACGTACTGATAATGACTGAACTGGGAGAAGCCATAAATACAGTTTACGGTGTGTCTTACTCACGAAGTAATCACCCCAGAATAAATAAACTTCAATAGAGGAGAAGTTGAACCTGTGGAAATAAATTATGGGAATGGACAGCAAGGGAACAATGTAAATGAAGAAAGTCCAGAATGATTCCTTTACTCAAAACAATACCAGAAGGATGTTAAATTTGAAATCTGGACATACTGGCAACACCGTGTGAAGCTGAACCATCCATACCTACCAACTAATTACCGGATGGCGTATGACAATAAAATGCTCAGCTCCACGAATTGAGCCAGACACCAGAACTGTTGACTGCTTACGATGAGAAAATTTAATGAGCAGTTAAAATAATAAATTCATAGAGGAGGTACCTCCGAGCAAGCCCAGAATTATGTCACTATTTTGGCCACACCACGAGTGAAAGAAAGGATTCTGAAGACAACTCCTCTGGGGATTGTAGTTTAATTGTAGTGCCAGGAGTAATAAAAGTGTACATAGTTTGAATGACTGTTTGATGACAGGTCCGTCGTTGAATCGGAAAAACTGGGATACACACTATTAAACTTCAGGGTTAAGAAATATGCCTTTACGTCCAGACATAAAACAAGCTTCCTGAGAGTGGGTTCTGGCAGAGGCAGACCGTATTGCCACTAGGTTTCAATGGCCCGAGAATCCCTAGTGACCCACTTAGTCCCCAGAGACTTTCGCTTCAAGTAGTGTATTGTTTGGTGCTACCGGATCCAGTCCGTTCACAGAAAGTCAACGAATAAATGCACACCTTAAAGCGTAGCGGGTAGTTCCCACTGAGTGAGTATGGGTAAACAATTTTTATGTGGACAATTATCCTGGTGGTGACGTCTAACTGAGAGAAACTAATGACATATACGCAGGGGCTAATGAAATAATGCAATGTGCAAATATGTGCCCCTGATGGAATTGAATCATTAATTCTTCCAGTTTAAGGTTCAACAAATAAAATAAAGACAACCCTGTAGTTTGAAGTGTCAACTATAGTAATTTGCTGGACTGACTTGGGACACAGAGGGAAGACCTTGTTTAATCCGTTAAAGGTTAATGGACTACAGCATGCCCAATAAATTAACCAAGAGAGTCTTGCTTGCAGAATATCAAAATGCTTCTATCCACTAGGCTTAGTGTCCCCACTTTTACCATAAGAGGAAAATAGTTGATACAAGAAGCATGGAAGCTTAAGAGTGCTTGGGAGAAACCCTACCTGTGGAATTTGTTGAAAGGTGTAAGAACTAAAAGGGTAGATATGTAAAATTACCAATGTTGAAGTTTCCCCCCGTAATTGTGGCCAGTCAAGATTGAGGAAAATGTACTCCACATTTTTGCGATGCTACGAAATTAAAGCATATGGAGCAGTCGCTAACTTCATGTAACAGTGCCATTTCTCTAGTTATGTCTAATGCTAAGGTGGCCTCCCATCAAAATCCACGCCCCTACCTCATTAGGAATTATAACGGCCATTATGTAGGTGTCAAATTAGCCAATATATATAAGAAATAAATTGCGAGAGATAAATAACAGGCGACGACCGTAGATTTGGTCTGATAACGGAGGTTATCCTTACAAATGATTCGTAATGGTTAAACAGTAAGATTGTGTATGTACAAAACAAGTCGCTGAAATCAATCAAATGCATGAGTAATATAACATTTTGGGTCAGCATTGTTTTAACCGTTAATCACATCCTGTGACGAGAACCCAGCTGACTTCTTTGTCTCGAGGCTTGAACCTTATGGAAAATTTGTGAGAGCTTTAATCGTGGATTAAAGGGACAATTTGGCTGGTGGACAAAATTAACTGGCCGGGTTCAAAAGCACAAATTGATTGCACCTGTCGAAATTACGGATGAGCACCGCTCCGTCAGTAATCCCTATCCTTAGCCATTGATATGAATATGTATTCATCCTGGGGGAAGGAAGGTCGTGAAGTAACGTGAAGTTCATTTTCCTCCCGTTGATGAATCATGATGACGTTAAGGTCAGCCTGAACTTTTCTCCTTTATGAAGAATATTGACTCCCCTTCATTTAAGAGAACATGTGATAAACAACATACTGGGAGGGGATCGAACTCACGGCAAGCGTGTGCTAAACCTGGCAGGCCAGTGTGGTAACCACTTGTCCGCGTAATTCCAAAGTATATTTCTATACGACATAGGAATGTTAGCATGGGCCACAGATGCAGGTTCTTACCTGGAGGTTACCTGGAGGTTATTCCGGGGATCAACGCCCCCGCGGCCCGGTCCACGACCAGGCCTCCCGATGGATCAGGGCCTGATCAACTAGGCTGTTACTGCTGGCCGCACGCAGTCCGACGTACGAGCCACAGCCCGGCTGATCCGGCACCGACTTTAGGTATCTGTCCAGCTCTCTCTTGAAGGCAGCCAGGGGTTTATTGGCAATTCCCCTAATGCTTGATAGGAGGCTGTTGAACAGTTTTGGGCCCCGGACACTTATGGTGTTTTCTCTTAGTGTACCAATGGCGCCCCTACTTTTTATTGGCGGCATTTTGCATCGCCTGCCCAGTCTTTTACTTTCGTAGGGAGTGATTTCTGTGTGCAGATTTGGGACCATTCTTCCAAGATTTTCCAAGTGTAGATTATGATATATCTCTCCCTCCTGCGTTCCAACGAGTACAAGTCAAGTGCTTCCAAGCGTTCCCAGTAGTTAAGGTGCTTGACAGAACTTATACGTGCAGTAAAGGATCTCTGTACACTCTCTAGATCTGCGATTTCACCTGCTTTGTATGGAGATGTTAATGTACAGCAGTATTCCAGCCTAGAGAGAACAAGTGATTGAAAACGATCATGGGCTTGGCATCTCTCGTTTTGAAAGTTCTCATTATCCATCCTATCATTTTCTTTGCACGTGCGATCGTGGCACTGTTGTGATCCTTGAAAGTGAGATCGTCAGACATTACTACTCCCAGGTCCCTTACATTATTTTTCCGCTCTATTGTATGGCCGGGCCCAGTAGTATACTCTGTTCTAGTTATTATCTCCTCCAGTTTTCCATAACGGAGTAGTTGGAATTTGTCCTCATTGAACATCATATTGTTTACCGTTGCCCACTGGAAAACTTTGTTTATATCTTTTTGGAGGTTAACCGCGTCCTCAGCAGATGACAGCCTCATGCAGATCCTAGTATCATCCGCAAAGGATGATACGGTGCTGTGGTGTATATCTCTGTTTATGTCTGATATGAGGATAAGGAATAAGATGGGGGCGAGTACTGTGCCTGGTGGAACAGAGCTCTTCACTATGGCAGCCTCCGATTTAACTCTGTTGACCACTACTCTTTGTGTTCGATTTGTTAGGAAGTTGAAGATCCATCTCCCCACTTTCCCAGTTATTCCTTTAGCACGTATTTTATGGGCTATTACGCCATGATCGCAGTTGTCAAATGCTTTTGCAAAGTCTGTGTATATTACATCTGCATTCTGATTTTCTTCCAGTGCATCCAAGGCCATGTCATAGTGATCCAGTAGTTGTGAGAGGCAGGAGCGACCTGCCCTGAACCCATGTTGCCCTGGATTGTGCAGATTTTGGGATTCCAGGTGATTTGCAATCCTGCTTCTTAGCACTCTTTCAAAGATTTTTATGATGTGGGATGTCAGAGCTATTGGTCTATAGTTCTTAGCTAATGCTTTGCTGCCACCTTTATGGAGTGGGGCTATATCCGTTGTTTTAAGTGACTGTGGAATTTCACCCATGTCCAAGCTCCTCCTCCATAGTGTACTTAGGGCACACGAGAGGGGTTTCTTGCAGTTCTTAATGAAAACAGAGTTCCACGAGTCTGGGCCCGGGGCTGAGTGCATAGGCATGTTGTCAATGGTTTTTTCGAAATCTATCGGAGTTAGGGTAATGTCGGAAATCTGGCATACATTTATGGAGTTTTGAGGCTCATTCATGAAGAAATCATTTGGGTCGTCGATCCTCAGACGATTAGTGGTTCACTAAACACAGAGTCGTACTGGGTTTTCAATATTTCACTCATTTCCATGTTGTCGTCTGTGTAAGTCCCATCCTGTCTGAGTAAGGGCCCGATACTAGATGTGGTATTTGCTTGTTTTTGGCATATGAAAAGAAATATTTTGAATTTCTTTCAATTTCACTAATAGCTTTAAGCTCCTCCTGCCTCCCCTGGTTCCTGTAAGAGTCATTTAGCTTAAGTTCGATAGTTTCCACTTCCCTGGTCAGCGCCTCCCTTCGTGTATCAGATATTCTAGCACTCCTGAGGAGCTCAGTGACTCTTCGTCGTCTTCTGTAGAGGGAGCGTCTTTTTCTCTCCATTTTTACTCCTGCTCTTCTTCTTTCTTAGGGGATATGCCTAGAACATGCTTCGGCTACCAGGCAGTTGATCCTTTCAAGGCACTGGTTTGGGTCCATGTCATTTAAGACATCTTCCCAACATGTTTCGTTTAGGACATGGTTTACCTGGTCCCAGTTGATGTTCTTGTTGTTGAAATTGTATTTTGTGAAGACACCTTCACAGGTACATGCATTCTGTTGTTCAGGACCCCTATGCATGTACGTCTGGACTTCGATTAGATTGTGATCGGAATTAGTTGTTTTTGATATTCTTATGTCTCTTATCAGGTCCTCATTATTTGTGAAGATAAGGTCAAGTGTGTTTTCTAGTCTTGTTGGCTCCACTATCTGCTGGCTTAAGGTGTGTTTTTCACAGAGACTTAGTAGCTCATGTGTGTGTGACCTTTCATCTGCGTACCTCCGGGGATTGTTTCAGCTATAACATTATTTGCTACATTCTTCCATTTTGTATGCCTTAGGTTGAAATCACCAAGCAGTAAGTGTTTGGGGATGGAGCTGGAAGGTTTTCCAAACAGTAATCGATTTCAGTAGCTGTTCCTTGAACTGTTGGGAGGTTGCATCTGGTGGTTGTATACAACCACAATGACTAGGTTTTGGTTCTCGATCTTTATTGATAGAACTTCAACTACCTCATTTGTGGTGTTCAGCAACTCCGTGCAGATAAGGGACTCTTTGACTTTACAGGCCAACCCCCCCTTGTTGCCTGTTTTTTCTGTCGCATCTAAAAAGGTTGTAACCACTTATCCATATTTCACTGTCAAAGTGATCTTTTGTGTGAGTCTCTGTGAAGGCTGCAAACATTGCATTAGACTCCACTAGAAGTCCACTGATAAAAGGTATTTTGTTGTTGGTGGATGGCTTAAGGCCCTGTATATTAGCAAATATGAACGAGGTTGTATTCTGTGTTTGTTGGGGGGATTTTGTTATTGGCATCAGTAGTTGTAATAATTCTGGAGGGCCATGGGTGGCCACTGGCTGCGCCTCCAGTCCAACAAGGCTCCAAGGTGGTGGACTATTTTTGTTATTTCTGAAGAATCCACACCAGTAGGGTTGCGTGGGGCTCTAGCTCACGTTCCCCTCAAAGCAGTCATCATGAACCACGAATACTTAAAAATACGATTGCAAGCAAATCAGAGAACGGGAGGAGCTTCAGACCACAGGTTCAGACCACACGTTCAGACCACACGTTCAGACCACACGTTCAGACCACACGTTCAGACCACAGGTTCAGACCATAGCTTCGGACCACAGGTTCAGACCACAGGTTCAGACCACAGGTTCAGACCACAGGTTCAGACCATAGCTTCAGAACACAGGTTCAGACCAAAGATTCAGACCACAGGCTCAGATCATTGTTTCAGACCACAGGTTCAGACCACAGGTTCAGACCATAGCTTCAGACCACAGGTTCAGACCACAGGTTCAGACCACAGGTTCAGACCCCAGGTTCACTCAACAGGTTCAGAGCACAGGTTCAGACCCCAGGTTCACACAACAGGTTCACACAACAGGTTCAGACAACAGGTTCAGGCCCCAGGTTCAGACCCCAGGTTCAGACCACAGGTTCACAAAACAGGTTCAGATCACAGGTTCAGACAACAGGTTCACACAACAGGTTCACACAGCAGGTTCACACAACAGGTTCAGTCCCCAGGTTCAGACCCCAGGTTCAGACCACAGGTTCACACAACAGGCTCAGACCACAGGCTCAGACTACAGGTTCAGACAACGGGTTCACACAACAGGTTCAGACCCCAGGTTCAGACAACAGGTTCACACAACAGTTTCAGACCACAGGTTCAGACTACAGGTTCAGACAACAGGTTCAGACAACAGGTTCACACAACAGGGTCAGACCCCAGGTTCAGACTACAGGTTCAGACCACAGGTTCACACAACAGGTTCACACAACAGGATCAGACAACAGGTTCACAAAACAGGTTCAGACCCCAGGTTCAGACCCCAGGTTCAGACTCAAGGTTCACAAAACAAGTTCAGACCACAGGTTCAGACTACAGGTTCAGACAACAGGTTCACACAACAGGTTCAGACAACGGGTTCACACAACAGGTTCAGACCCCAGGTTCAGACCCCAGGTTCACACAACAGATTCAGACCACAAGTTCAGACAATAGCTTCAGACCACAGGTTCAGACCACAGGTTCAGACCACAGGCTCAGACCCCAGGTTCACACAACAGGTTCAGACCACAAGTTCAGACAATAGCTTCAGACCACAGGTTCAGACCACAGGTTCAGACCACAGGTTCAGACCACAGGTTCAGACCCCAGGTTCAGACCCCAGGTTCAGACCTCAGGTTCAGACCCCCCAGGTTCAGACCCCAGGTTCACACAACAGGTTCAGACCACAGGTTCAGACCACAGGTTCAACCCCAGGTTCAGACCCCAGGTTCAGACCCCAGGTTCACACAACAGGTTCAGACCACAGGTTCAGAACACAGGTTCAGACCCCAGGTTCACACAACAGGTTCACACAACAGGTTCAGATCACAGGTTCAGACTACAGGCTCACACCACCAGCAGGTCTGTGATTCGTATACAGTCGTATTGTTACGATTCCCTGAATATGACAAAAGTCACCTATATTCACACTCGCGGCTGGTGATCTGACTGTCGCGCTGCAACATAGTTATATTCACACTCGCGGCTGGTGATCTGACTGTCGCGCTGCAACATAGTTATATTCACACTCGCGGCTGGTGATCTGACTGTCGCGCTGCAACATAGTTATATTCACACTCGCGACTGGTGATCAGACTGTCGCGCCGCAACATAGTAATATTCACACTCGCGGCTGGTGATCAGACTGTCGCGCCGCAACATAGTTATATTCACACTCGCGGCTGGTGATCGACTGTCGCGCTGCAACATAGTTTATATTCACACTCGCGGCTGGTGATAGACTGTCGCGCCGCAACATAGTTATATTCGCACTCGCGGCTGGTGATCAGACTGTCGCTCCGCAACATAGTTATATTCACACTCGCGGCTGGTGATCAGATTGTCGCGCCGCAACATAGTTATATTCACACTCGCGGCTGGTGATCTGACTGTCGCACCGCAACATAGTTATATTCACACTCGCGGCTGGTGATCAGACTGTCGCGCTGCAACATAGTTATATTCACACTCGCGGCTGGTGATCAGACTGTCGCGCCGCAACATAGTTATATTCACACTCGCGGCTGGTGATCTGACTGTCGCGCTGCAACATAGTTATATTCACACTCGCGGCTGGTGATCTGACTGTCGCGCCGCAAAATAGTTACATTCACACTCGCGGCTGGTGATCTGGGCTGTCGCGCCGCAACATAGTTATATTCACACTCGCGGCTGGTGATCTGACTGTCGCGCTGCAACATAGTTATATTCACACTCGCAGCTGGTGATCAGACTGTCGCGCTGCAACATAGTTATATTCACACTCGCGGCTGGTGATCTGACTGTCGCGCTGCAACATAGTTATATTCACACTCGCGGCTGGTGATCTGACTGTCGCGCCGCAACATAGTTATATTCACACTCGCGGCTGGTGATCTGACTGTCGCGCTGCAACATAGTTATATTCACACTCGCGGCTGGTGATCTGACTGTCGCGCCGCAACATAGTTCTATTCACACTCGCTGCTGGTGAACTGACTGTCGCGCCGCAACATAGTTATATTCACACTCGCGGCTGGTGATCTGACTGTCGCGCTGCAACATAGTTATATTCACACTCGTGGCTGGTGATCAGACTGTCGCGCTGCAACATAATTGTATTCACACTCGCGGCTGGTGAACACATAATTGTATTCACACTCGCGGCTGGTGAACTGACTGTCGCGCCGCAACATAGTTATATTCACACTCGCGGCTGGTGATCTGACTGTCGCGCCGCAACATAGTTATATTCACACTGGCGGCTGGTGATCAGATTGTCGCGCCGCAACATAGTTATATTCACACTCGCGGCTGGTGATCTGACTGTCGCGCCGCAACATAGTTATATTCACACTCGCGGCTGGTGATCTGACTGTGGCGCCGCAACATAGTTATATTCACACTCGCGGCTGGTGATCAGACTGTCGCGCCGCGACATAGTTATATTCACACTCGTGGCTGGTGATCTGACTGTCGCGCCGCAACATAGTTCTATTCACACTCGCGGCTGGTGAACTGACTGTTGCGCCGCAACATAGTTATATTCACACTCGCGGCTGGTGATCTGACTGTCGCACTGCAACATAGTTATATTCACACTCGCGGCTGGTGATCAGACTGTCGCGCTGCAACATAATTATATTCACACTCGCGGGTGGTGAACTGACTGTCGCACCGCAACATAGTTATATTCACACTCGCGGCTGGTGAACTGACTGTCGCGCCGCAACATAGTTATATTCACACTCGCGGCTGGTGATCTGACTGTCGCGCCGCAACATAGTTATATTCACACTCGCGGCTGGTGATCTGACTGTGGCGCCGCAACATAGTTATATTCACACTCGCGGCTGGTGATCAGACTGTCGCGCCGCGACATAGTTATATTCACACTCGTGGCTGGTGATCTGACTGTCGCGCCGCAACATAGTTCTATTCACACTCGCGGCTGGTGAACTGACTGCTGCGCCGCAACATAGTTATATTCACACTCGCGGCTGGTGATCTGACTGTCGCACTGCAACATAGTTATATTCACACTCGCGGCTGGTGATCAGACTGTCGCGCTGCAACATAATTATATTCACACTCGCGGGTGGTGAACTGACTGTCGCACCGCAACATAGTTATATTCACAATCGCGGCTGGTGGACTGACTGTCGCGCCGCAACATAGTTATATTCACACTCGCGGCTGGTGATCTGACTGTCGCGCCGAACATAGTTATATTCACACTCGCGGCTGGTGATCAGACTGTCGCGCTGCAACATAGTTATATTCACACTCGCGGCTGGTGATCTGACTGTCGCGCCGCAACATAGTTATATTCACACTCGCGGCTGGTGATCAGACTGTCGCGCTGCAACTTAGTTATATTCACACTCGCGGCTGGTGAACTGACTGTCGCGCCGCAACATAGTTATATTCACACTCGCGGCTGGTGAACTGACTGTCGCGCTGCAACATAGTTATATTCACACTCGCGGCTGGTGATCTGACTGTCGCGCCGCAACATAGTTATATTCACACTTGCGGCTGGTGATCTGACTGTCGCGCCCGCAACACAGTTATATTCACACTCGCGGCTGGTGATCTGACTGTCGCGCTGCAACATATTTATATTCACACTCGCGGCTGGTGATCAGACTGTCGCGCCGCAACATAGTTATATTCACACTCGCGGCTGGTGATCTGACTGTCGCGCTGCAACACAGTTATATTCACACTCGCGGCTGGTGATCTGACTGTCGCGCTGCAACATATTTATATTCACACTCGCGGCTGGTGATCAGACTGCCGCGCCGCGACATAGTTAAATTCACACTCGTGGCTGGTGATTTGATTGTCGCGCTGGGACATAGTTAAATTCACACTCGCGGCTGGTGATCTGACTGTCGCGCCGCAAAATAGTTATATTCACACTCGCGGCTGGTGAACTGACTGTCGCACCGCAACATAGTTATATTCACACTCGCAGCTGGTGATCTGACTGTCGCGCCGCGACATAGTTATATTCACACTCGCGGCTGGTGATCTGACTGTCGCGCCGCAACATAGTTATATTCACACTGGCGGCTGGTGATCTGACTGTCGCGCCGCAACATAGTTATATTCACACTCGCGGCTGGTGATCTGTCTGTCGCGCCGCAACATAGTTATATTCACACTCGCGGCTGGTGAACTCACTGTAGCGCCGCAACATAGTTATATTCACACTCGCGGCTGGTGAACTGACTGTCACGCCGCAACATAGTTATATTCACACTCGCGGCTGGTGATCTGACTGTCGCGCCGCAACATAGTTATATTCACACTCGCGGCTGGTGATCTGACTGTCGCGCCGCAACATAGTTATATTCACACTCGCGGCTGGTGATCTTCTGTCACGCTGCAACATAGTTATATTCACACTCGCGGCTGGTGATCAGACTGTCGCGCCGCAACATAGTTATATTCACACTCGCGGCTGGTGATCTGACTGTCGCGCTGCAACATAGTTATATTCACACTCGCTGCTGGTGATCAGACTGCCGCGCCGCGACATAGTTAAATTCACACTCGCAGCTGGTGATTTGATTGTCGCACTGCGACATAGTTAAATTCACACTCGCGGCTGGTGATCTGACTGTCGCGCCGCAACATAGTTATATTCACACTCGCGGCTGGTGATCTGACTGTCGCGCCGCAACATAGTTATATTCACACTCGCGGCTGGTGATCTGACTGTCGCGCCGCAACATAGTTATATTCACACTCGCGGCTGGTGATCTGCTGTCGCGCTGCAACATAGTTATATTCACACTCGCGGCTGGTGATCAGACTGTCGCGCCGCAACATAGTTATATTCACACTCGCGGCTGGTGATCTGACTGTCGCGCTGCAACATAGTTATATTCACACTCGCTGCTGGTGATCAGACTGCCGCGCTGCGACATAGTTAAATTCACACTCGCGGCTGGTGATTTGATTGTCGCACTGTGACATAGTTAAATTCACACTCGCGGCTGGTGATCTGACTGTCGCGCCGCAACATAGTTATATTCACACTCGCGGCTGGTGAACTGACTGTCGCACCGCAACATAGTTATATTCACACTCGCGGCTGATCTGACTGTCGCACCGCGACATAGTTATATTCACACTCGCGGCTGGTGATCTGACTGTCGCGCCGCAACATAGTTATATTCACACTGGCGGCTGGTGATCTGACTGTCGCGCCGCAACATAGTTATATTCACACTCGCGGCTGGTGATCTGACTGTCGCGCCGCAACATAGTTATATTTACACTCGCGG